>CM032328.1:58698394-59014875 GCA_019022515.1 Quercus aquifolioides | reverse complement strand
TTATAATTAAAGTTACAAATACTTGAAGAAACAATACAGCTTAAAAACGTGTAAATTAACAGGTAACTTGTGAGGAACTGGTGATTAAAATAGGAATCAGATCGATGACAAGTGTCCACATCATTCAACACCAAGACCTTTAATGTGATATTTTTGCACCATTCATGTTTTTCAATAGAAAATATCTAATCTCTAAACTGTGCGCACCCAAAACTGAAGCCTGTTGGGCTGGGCCTCACTTGGGCTCACAACTTACTTGTATAGTGGGTTTGGATTTCCTACACTGGGTCGTTCTTGACACTAAGAATCAATGAGATCACTTTTCTCTCCTCGGGGGTCTGAACCACCTTCTCACTCTGCTCCCTCTCTGTTTACCCTTCTTTTACAGTGAATTTTCCAACCCTTGTCTTCTCAAAACTTCTTGTATTTATAGTCCATAGTTAGTGAAGAGGTCATGATTACTTGTTAGTAAGTGCAACCGGCGGTCCAGTATTATCGATTGTAAGTGGGTGGTTAGGTGGGAGTGGAAAGCGGTGAGAATGGCGTTGGAACTTGGTTCCCACCTCCACGATTGTTCTCGGCAGCGGTGCCTCCCCGAGGCACGGCCGGGTAGGTACAGGACGGGGTGTTCCGAAAGTCGAATCTTCATCACTGCTCGGGAAAGTATTGCCGAGAAATGATGAAGAGGCAAAGCTTGGGCTCGCAGCACGTGTGACTCTGGGGTGGGCCGCTAGATAGTGAGAGACTGGCCTTATGGGCCATACACCCAGGTCAGGGCCCAAGGCCCAACATGGGCCCTGGTGTGGGGGCCGTACATAAACATATTACAATCTTGTCTGACGGTTATTTCAAAATTTGAACATCATGTGATTCTAAAGAATTTGGAATTTTTACTAAATTATTTTACAATCTCATCTGATGGTTATCTCAAAATTTGATTATCATGTGGTTCTAAAGTATTTGGAAAATTTTTAATTTATAAAATTCCCCCAAGATAATCCATTATAATTTGGTAGAAACCAAAAGATAATATAAAAATTAGTTTAGCACACCAAAAAATAATACAACCTCGATTCTATAATAGTTTTTTCATTAATTGAGATTTGGACATACTGTACGAAACAATCCAGCTGTTGAACTTGCAATTTAATAGATAATCCGTAATCAACTGATATAAAATATGAACCTACACGACTAAAAGAAAATATAAAAAATATTTTAGCATAGCCTTTTCATTTTATTTATAATTAAAAGTTACAAATACTTGAAGAAACAATCCAATTTTTGAACTAAACACCCTACACAACCAAAAGATAATATAAAACTATTTTAGCATAGCCTTTTCATTTTATTTATAATTGAGTGTTGGATATACTTGAAGAAACATTCCAACTTTATTTACAATGGAATTTCCCAGCAAAGCAACTCATTTAACAATGTCCTTTTTTTTTTGGTTATTTTCTTTGGTTACACAAACTGTTCGGTCAAATGTGGAATTTCTCAGCAAAACAACTCATTAAACAATACATTGTAGTAAAGTAGAAGTAATATGTTCTGACTATGTGCAACTGTATCAAGCTCTGACCGCTCGCATATTTGTTTTTTATCCAGATAGACTGCTACCTCTGCATCCATAGTGGTAATAGCTCTGGATCTATCAATGACACTTGTGGACCAAAGAGGCACATGGCTGATGTACTTTGGTTATTTATTGTGCATTACAAATTAAGAGAATCTGCAAAATCATATCCCAAAAGGCATATGGGATAATATGGAAGGTGACGATGTGGCTTTTGTATCACAGTTTGTGGCAAGAGACAATGGTTCGAATGAAAGTTTACCGGTATAAATGCTGTATTGGGAAATTTTCTCTAGCTACTACAATTTTGCCTAAAATCTCAACATGAATGCCCCCCTCCCCAACCTTTCCAAATGAAAAAAAGAAAAGGAATTTCAACTTTAGTAGCAAAAAAAAAAAAAAAAAAAAGGAATTATAGTGCTGTATTGGGAAATCTCCAGTTGGTACAATATTGCCTAATTTTGCACTACATGATTGTCACACTATTATCCAGCACTTTGTAATATACTTGAAAAAATAATGTTATCCAACTAAGATCCAAGCTACCTAAATATCAAAGAAAATTCATCTCAACATGAATGCCCCCCTCCCCAACCTTTCAAAAAAAAAAAAAAAAAAAAAAAAGATTTTCAACTTTAGTAGCAAAATTTGGATCTACCAAACCTAGGTGCCTAAAAATTCCAAAAGTCTAACCTCAAATGAAAGCAACTCACAATCTTAATTCAAAATTTATTAATATTTATGCAAGGTGATAGATCTCATTTTTTTTTCCCTAGAAAAATCAGATCCAAAACTTGATTTAAATTAAAGCCACAAGTGTTAACTTTCATTCACTTCACTATATTGGGCTTCCATGCTCAATTTCATCTATTTCATAAAATTTCTCCCTAATTCACCATATACTTGTATTTCTCCCTAAATATCAAAGAAAATTCATCTCAACATGAATGCCCCCCTCCCCAACCTTTCCAAATAAATAAATAAATAAAATTCAACTTTAGTAGGAAAATTTGGATCTACCAAACCTAGGTGCCTAAAAATTCCAAAAGTCTGACCTCATTCAAATATATGTGCTTAAAGAAATCCATTGGGACTCTATTTTTATTTATTTATTTATTTATTATTATTATTATATAAATATATAAGTCAAATTTGTTGGGACTCTCTCAGTATATAAATTTTGGTGGTAGTAGGCCATGTATGTTTGTGGTCCCTTGGCCTAAGTTTTGTTGCTGGGAAGTTCCAATTAATATTTTAATTGTTGCTGGCAGGTTTGTTTATATATATATATATATATATATATATATATATATATATATATATATATATTTGTTCTTTGTTTTTATCATTTTTATTGTTTCCAGCTAACATTGAAATGTCTTTTGTCCAATGCCGGCTTTTGCTGCATCAGTTAAATGGATTTTGAGTCATTATGTACTGCTAGTGTTCTTCTTTGTATGTGAGTTAAGCTTGTTCTGGGAGTTTATGCAAATTCACAATGGTGGTCAATTATGTATTGTAGCTATAGTTAAGGGCAGAGAGGAGTGGTTTGCTGTGACTTTGAGTGCAATTCACAAAAGAAAAAAGAATTAAGGAAGAACCTGAAGATGATATCTTTAATTACTACCCTTAATTTTGAGTGCAATTGACTAAAGAAAAAAGAATTAAAGAAGAACCTCAACATGATATCTTCAATTAGGGGTGTCAATGTTCGACCCAACTCGTGAACACGACACGAACCCGACACGAGTTTTTTCGGGTTAGGGTTGGGCCTTAATGGGTTTGGGTCATAAACGGGTCAACTCGAAATTGACACGATAAGAAACGTGTCATAAACGGATCAACCCGCGTAACCCGCAATAGACACGTTTGACACGCCAATTTATTTGTGTCAACCCAAAATGACCCACTTAACACAACCCGTTTAACTCGTATAACAAATAAATATTTATTTTATTTTAGATTTGTCAAATACCTTTTACATCCAACATATATTTTAAAATTAAAAAGAAAAGTGTGTATTTACAAAAATTTACAAGGGATATAATTAGAAATTGAAACTTTACATACCCCAGAACTACTAATACTTTTTTTTTTTTTTGGCATAGAACTTGCACAAATGAAATTAGATGAGCTTGTGGAAGATGTTATGAATTTGGACATCAACAAAGAATCTATGGATGATCATCGTGGTCATAGTCAGTATTAGTCTACTGTTTGTTCAAATTCTTTCAATATTGATATTTAGCATTTGGCGAGTTCCAAGGATATTATATTTTTGTTGAACTATGTTATTTTATTTTTGTTAAACTTTGTTATTTTGAATTTGGGTTGAAGTGTATGCACTTCTTTTGGAGTATAAAGAACTTATTTCTAGATGAAAGTTATATTTTTGTTGAACTATATTATTTTGAATATGAGCTGAAGAGTTGAAGTGTATGCAATGCTTTTTGGGATGTAAAAAAAATTATTTCTAGATGGATGTTATATTTAATATTATGCAGGTTGAAATGGGTTGTGTTACATTCGTGTCAACCCAACACGACTCGTTTATTAAGCGTGTCAAATGGGTTGGGTCAGGTCAACCCGCCTTATTAACAGGTCGGGTTAGGGTTGAAGGATCATGACACGATTATTAAATGGGTCGGGTTAGGGTT
The DNA here is from genome assembly GCA_019022515.1 of Quercus aquifolioides. NCBI lineage: Eukaryota > Viridiplantae > Streptophyta > Magnoliopsida > Fagales > Fagaceae > Quercus > Quercus aquifolioides. Next base: position 59,010,639 of record CM032328.1, on the reverse strand, counting down.
GAGCCATTTAGTCGAATACCCCTACCTCGACACGACACGAACCCGACACGCTAACCCGAATTGACACCCCTATCTTCAATTACTACTTTTGATTCTCACCGACACACATATCATGTGTTAGCATAGGATCAGCGTTGGCTGCTGCTTTTGGTCAGATGTGAAGACAAATGCATCATATCTTTGATATGCACCCTAAACTATTTCAACATCAACAAAATTAATAATTGGATTCATATCTTATAACTGGGATTTAGGCGTATCTTATTAAATTTGTCATTATGATATATAGGATATAGAAGTCATGTAGATGTGGGGTACATATATGATTAATGCATTGATAACAATCAGGGTTTTTTTCCCCCTCAAAAAATCAGGCCCAAAACTTGATTTAAATTAAAGCCACAAGCGATAACTTTCATTCACTTCACTACATTGGGCTTCCATGCTCAATTTTATCTATTTAATAAAATTTCTCCATAATTCACCATATACTTGTATTTAGTCTAAAATACAATAGAAACTCACATACTTGACATCCAATGACTCCCTAAAATCCGGCCATACCCACTCCTAACAACCACTTAAACTCCAGTATACCATTATCAAACTACTTCCCTCAGTCATGGAATATAAACAATCGAGAGAGATGAAAACTCACCTTTAAATCCCCTTGGAATGGATGAGACGTGCCACCAACACTTTATACTTCACTACTTTAGAGTCTTATATTCTTCCAATAAGCCACAACACATTAAAAAAATGACACCTGAGATATTTTCAAATAAACCAAGGTAAAATAAAATAGTTTTTTTGGCAGTAAAATTGTAGCACTATTGAAACGACATTCAGGCAATCTCATAAACACATCAATGGCATGCCAAGGATGCTTGTCTAATATAAACACAAACAAACGAAAAAAAAAAGCATCTCATATTAATATAAACAAAGCATAAAAGTTTTGCACCCAAAAAAAAAGAATTGAAACAGAGAATAAAAGTTTTGCACCCAAAAAAAAGAATTGAGATGTAGAGATACCTCAACCAAAGAGTATTTATAAACCGTGTGGAAAGGAATAAAGGGAGGAAGGAAATCAGATAGGCAGCCATTACTGAGAAACGGTAGAGCAGGAAGGTGGGTAGCTTTCAAACTCTCTGTTTTCTTATGCAATACCTGAAGGCTTCAATGTTTTTTTTTTTCCCCCTCCCTTTGAGCTTTCCTCTATGTTACATATTTCAAAACCCTGAACGCAAAACCTGAACGCTTCCCTTTTTCTTTTTTTCCTTTTTCTTTTTTCTTTTTTCTTTCTTCCAAACCGGCTTGAATGTACCTTTTTTTTTCTTTTTTTCTTTTTCCTCCCTTTAAGCTTCCCTCTACGTTACATATTTCAAAACCCTGTACCCAATATTTCAAAACCCTGAACGCTTCCTTTTTTTTTTTTTTTTTTTTTCTCTTCCTTCCAAACCGGCTTGAAAGTTTAATATTTTTAATTTCTTTTTCCTTTAAGCTGAACTGAAAAGGCTTTGGGTTGGGCTTGATAGTGGAACTAAATAAATAAGAGGTGGGCTGAATTAATTATACAAATTTATTATAGGGTGATAGTGAGAGTAAATAAATAAGTAGTGGGCTGTAGTTATAGGGCTGGGATTTATAGGATTGCAAATTGTAAAAACCAATTAAAAATTGAAGGAAAAATTATTTTTTTTTATAAAGAAAATGACATGGCAGCTGATGTGGCGCAATGTGAGAGCAGCAGAATTAAACGCTACGCTTAAGCTTTTAGTAATACTAGTCGTTAACCCGTGCGATGCACGGGAATAACTATCAGATAATTTCAGGGAAAAAAAAAAGTCATAACCTTTCATATTAGATATATCGAAATGTGTCTATTGAAAGGTCATAACTCTTTATATTTGATATATATTAAAGGTGTCTATTAAATGAAAATGTACCTATTGACCGAAAAGTTGCCTATTGAATGAAAATTTGCCTATTGAATAAAAATGTGTCTATTGATTGAAAATGTGCATATTGAATGAAAATGTGCATATTGAAGAGTCATAATCATTTGGGTATGAATAGTGGTTCATATTCATTTGGTAAGTTCTTTTCAACTTCTTCTCTTTCATCTTTATTAGAAACACAAAAAACTTGTGGGTTTTCTCCAAAACTACTATTTCTAGAACCCAATAAACTTGGTTGTGTCATGGGGAAAATTTTGTGCCCACACACTATTGCACATAAAAAGCCAAAAAAATATAATTGGACTAAGAACCAGTTATATATAAAACCATAAATTTATATGGTGCGAAAATCTCATTCAGACTTAAAATAAATTTCAACTAATTCATAAATTTTTTTATTACAATAGTCAACGATGAAACAATAAGAAGAATAAATTATGAAGTGCAAATATGCCATAACACACATTAAGTGACACATGTTTGATTTTAATTACCGTTATACTTTGATTTTACCAGCATAGTCTGGCCATTCCAAGCATGATAATAAAATCTTATACAAATTAGAACAAAAGTAATTAACCTGCCAACAAAACAGAATAGTTAACAGGGTATATATTAATATTGAAGATAACGTTTCAACCAATAACAATACACAATACCATTCTTAGAGGAAAATATTAACATAAAGCAAATGCGCAGGATTCAATTTTTTACAATGGCCGGTCAACAGTTAATGTATTAGTATAAAGAGGTATCTACTTCTTGATTATAGTGTCGAAGTCATGGCCATTTCATAAATTATATTACAATATTGCTCTATATTATGGCCATAAGAAAATATTAAAACAACCTGTAATATTGCTTTAAATCAAATCTCCATTGCAACTACTCGATTCAAACCCAAATGTTAAAATTCGAATGGAGTTGAGGAAATACAAACAATAACTCCAATAACCAAATATGCTTAAACAAATAATCAAATCCATTAAGCCAAAAAAAATGCAAATTTAAACTCATTTTACAAAGTCAAACGGTGCACAAATAACAATATGTTACGTAACTTTGGCACACAAAGTTTAAGGCAAAAAGTACGTAACTGAATGGTATAACACCATCTTTTGAAAAAAAAAAGGAAAAAAAAAAAGAATAGTATAACCCCATGACCAATACTTAGAGCAATTTCTCAATCATGATTGATCGAATTATTTTCTAACCTGTTCATCAAGGGTATATAGCGCCAATAATGTTGTTTTCTGATTTCTGTACTCCTCCAGCAGAAAAGAAACCGGGAGAAATTGGAAGTGAATGTAAATACACAAAGAGATAGTTAAAAGATATAGTAACGGTAGTAAATTTGTACTGAAACGGTTTGTTTAATCCATCAAATGAAAAGACACAATTTTTCGGTGTTTTAAAATGTAAACGTGTCACAAATTTGTATAGCCACGTGGCGCAATGAGAAGCGGTCAATAAAAAGTCAAACGTTTCGGCTATTAGTTATTATATAGATATAGATATAGATAGATAAATAACCATCATATTAATATTTTCTTCTTCTTCGTTTTTGGGTGCCAAATTACTTTTAAACTTTTGGTAATTCTTACGGTATGTCTTTTTTTTTCTTTTCTTTTTTTTTGTGCTGTATTATTATCCCAAGAGTTAAAATCTCCTTTCCAAGTTAAAAAACTTCAATTATATTATTGAAATGCTTTATTTAAGTTGCATATAATTCTTGATTAAGCCCTATATCATACGGGCATAATAACTAGCATATATTTATAATGCATTACTTAACACAACCACGTAGGTATCTTTGTGGCTAGGCATGCGGTCTCTAGAGCATAGGCAGAAAAATCAACCAATGGCCTAATCCATCAAACCAGTGGGCTACCCTTGAGTCTTAACAGTTACGAGCTAGGCCATGTTTCATAAGCTTTTTGGCAACACTCATATCACCACCCCCCATTAATACCATCAGTTTGTGTAGTACAATGTATAAGATTCTCATTTCTCACAAGTCACAAAGCGTCTTCTTACTTTTTTAGACGAATTTATCCACCCAAATCACAAATCAGGTGAGATTTGTTCCAGGCAAACAGGTCAGTGACAATATTATAATTGCCCAGGATTTGGTTTGTGGATTAATTAAAAAGAAGAGTTGTACAGGTTATTTAGTGGTTAAACTAGATTTTGATTGGGACTCCATGCATGATAGAGTGTAGGAGTTTCCATCAAATACTATTACACTAATCATGAATACAATTTCTTGACTGTTTGTCTTTATTGATGGAACAAACTACATAGATAGAAAGATCACCCTTCTAAATTTAAGAAATAACCGCAATTTCTCTATTATCTTTTTCATGGACAATATTTTCTTGTTTCCTCGTGTTACTCGGTGAGACTATCACAATCTTAGCTCGCTAATCCAAGGTTTTTTTTGGTTTCTTAGAATAGGTCTCAGTACCAAGAAGTCAAAAGCCTTGTTTTCTTCAAACGCTATGCAAGTATAAGTTCTTATTTATTCTCTCAAAGCATGTTTACACTGTTAAAAATACACACACAGATATAGATATATATATATATATATATATATAATTGGCATAAACTCACTTATAATATTAGAGACAATAGAAACATGTAAGTTAGCAACAATGCCATGTGTTAACTAAGTAGACACGTCATGTGTGATTTGACAAATTATGCCATGGGGTGAGTAACATAACCCCTTATCTTGAGAAGTGGATAATTGGTAAAAAAAAATACTAAAGTTTTTGAGTTACATGCCACAATGAATGTCGCGTGTCAATTGCATAAAAGATTTGAAGCGACAACAATGGAATTCTTCAATGCCCAAGTAAGTAGGACAAAATTTAGGTACAGTACTTTAGGTGCTGTTTCTTAGCTTCCCTTTTTAAGATTTAGCTATGTAGCTACTTAATAAAAAAAAAATACACTTCTATCCTATAAGAAAAAATCCACATAGCAGAATCTTAAAATGAGAACCTAAGGAACAGTACATAAGTACTGTACTTAAGTCTTGCTCAAGTAAGTAATATCACCAAAGGATATAGGGATTATGTAAACTAGAGTTGTTCTCTCATACCTCTTAGGGCTTGCAGTGCTCACTATTTGTATTACGATTGGAGATTGAATTACGCCATGATTTTAGGAATTTAATCCTGTGTAATTCATTTCCCTCTAATTTCGAAGTTATCCTTTAGTCATTAGGGTTAATGTCGTGAAATCTAACTGTAAGGACCAGATTTGACTCCTTAGCCCAAAAGATGGATGGACTTAAGCCCAAAACAATGAATTTATAGAGAATGAGTTGAAAAAACTAGGCTTTAGTGAATTAGTCAACAAATAAGGTAGGTCTTGAAGACGAGGGAATGAAGATAGACAAGTTTAAATTTAAGAAAATCGTCCTCGGCAAAGTCCGAGGAGATTGGTTCTTTTGTATTGATCCTCAAGTTGAATTACAAGTTTTGTTTTTGATTCTTACAGTGTTTTTCTCTCTTTTCTCCGATCCCCAATTTCTCAGGGGCTCCTTACATTATATACCTCCCCTTGATTGATCTTCACCCTCCATTTGTTGATCATCCAGACTATTACTTGAGAGTTTGTCCCATCGGACACCCTCTCTGACTCTCTGTGAGTTGGGGTAGCCAAGGCAGCACTGTTCAGGGATCTTCTCCACATAAATGCGGCCAGAAAGTTAGCTGCAGAGCATTCAATGCGGTGGCAGCAGCTTTTCCTTAAATATTTTTGAGCTTCCATCCCTCTTGTACGTTCATAATACACGTCCCTATCAGTGGAATTTCTTGGAAGGTCACTTTGAAAGATAGGATATACATTTGATCTGTACTTTGTTTATCCGAGGAGATACTCCTCCTCGGACCACCTTCCATAACCTTTCTTGTTTGTATCTTACTTATGGGATTCTGATCTTAACACCCTCACTACTGTTTACTCGTCCTCGACCAACCAACGTCATCGGCCAAGGCCCAATATATAATTTTGGGCCCTTATCCCTACACTAATTGTAATAGTTTTTTTTTTTTTTTTGTTGAGAAACCAGACCATAAGCCTAGGGCTTTATTCAAAGAAAAAACTTAATGAACGTCACGATACACAAGCGGGGCAATATCAGCTGGCATGTCACCTAACCAACGCTAATCCCCAACCACTGACTTAGCTTTCTTGGCGACAGCATCAGCAACAGAATTACAAACACGACTTGTATGAGAGAAAACAACAAACTGAAAAGCACCTAAGTGTTGCCTAATATCCTCTAAGATGTTACCATAACTGGCCACCTCACCATTGTCTTGAATAAGAGCACCAATGATGATGGCAGAGTCTCCCTCAAAGACCACACGAGTAAGACCAACCTCAAGAGCAATGTGGAGATTTATTGTTGGCAAGTTTTGAACGCTTTGGTCAACCTGCCACTTCATCAATCCTATCTTCCATATCATTTGGCTCGTTCAAGACCTAGCTGACTTGACACATCATAATTCCTCTCCATTAATTTTTATCTCTTATTTGATTTTTTGTCTTTTATGAAAAATAAAGTTTTGAAATAATTATATTTATTATTATGTGTTAACCTTAGACTTTTATTTTAAGATATTTCACTTAATTCACGATGCATATATTTTCTTATTATGTATTTGTAAAAAAAAAAAAAAAAAACATTAAGTGATGGGTAATATACTTGACATTATATACTCCAAAGGATAATTTTAGAAAAATAAATATTTTTTATAAAATTCTTGGGAATAAATCAAATGTGGGGGTTTCACATTTCCAAAGAATCTTGTAAGATTCCTAATTAAAACACATATTTCCATTCCAAGACATCACATTTCCATAGATTATATTTAGTATGCCAAAAGACAGTAGATTCCCGAGTTAAGAATACTAAAGCATCTTAACCCCATAATTACAGACCTTTAAAATGAAGATGGCCGAGATTATTGGGTGATTCTTTGTTGTTATGACCATTATTTTCAATACATATATTTAGTTCATTAATTCTACAGTGGAAAATCAATTTTTTTTATTGATATATATAATTCAATAGTTGAAAAAGAAGAAAATTTTGAACCTCAAAAATGTCAAAACATTTTTGTTGGAAACAATAAAATATAACAATTGAATTACAAGACTTTTGGCATATTTATATCATAAATTCCTAATATAATGATAACAAAGTGGTCAATTGAACCAACTGAAAGTCACGTCTAAAATCATAAATAATAGTAGTGGACTCACACAAATGTCTTACGAGGGCCTTCTCACAGGAATATGGGTGCTTATTTAAATTTCATATTTACCTCACGAGGTATGATTTTAGCTGGAAACAAATCGGCTGTGACTACTACCATTGGATGGATTTCTTACCATGACCGTGAAGCCACCTCTTTTTTCTCCTTCAGTGACCGATGGAAATTATTAGAGAGAGAGAGAGAGGCAATATAGTAGAGATTTTATTGGACCATGAGAATAAAGAAAAGGCAATCACTGAAAATATGGAAATTCTACAAAATAAAGTAAACAATAGTTTCTCAAATCGTCCTCTCTGTTCTCAATTTCTCATGCATTGCAGAAATTTTCAAAGTTCTGTTTTCAAGGCCTAAAAGCTAGAGAAAACCACAACTCACAAGAAGAAAATAATACAAAATATCACCACATAGAAACAATCAGAGAGAACGATTTTCTGCTTTGTAGTATCTGTACGGAACTAATTGTGAAGAAACTAGTATCGGACAATATCTTGAAGGCAATCATAAAAGTGAGATATCTTAATCTTCTCTTTGCCAGAGTATATTGCCTCAGAATCTCCACCATGTTCACCCTGGGCTGCCATCTCAATCAACATATAGAGCTTCTTGATAGGCATCTATGAGGAGAAATTGAACAGCAGTAAGAAGCAAGAAGCGAGTGATCATAATAATAAGTTCCTTTCCATACTACTAATTTCTTCAGTAAAAAACCATGCAAAAGAAAATACAGTTGACAATATCCAAGGTTCAGAATATTTACTGTTCAATTAGTAGTTCTGTCATGACTTACACAAGTCAACTTCAGGTAAACAAGTAGAAGCACAAATGATGGATTAAACTAGTTACTGTAAAGTTTCCAGGGAAAGTATTATGATTTCATGAGATGGGAAAATTTTCTTTTTTGTTTCTCTTAATCCATTCTTTGATTGGTAAAGGCAGAGTTTATGAGAGACGTGTGTTGTAAAAATATAAATTAAAATGACCCAAGGAATATTACAAAAGACTGATCAAGTATAAGCTTACATCATTCAGGGACTCTGCAGCTGTATCGATGTCTTCATTAGCAAAAACATTCAGCTGTTCTAGCACCTGAGATGAAAAAGAGTAGATTAAAATACATTGAACTTTGAAGCTAAATGTTTGTTATAATATAAATTTCCTTTCAGCATTCATGAAATATATGTAATGAAATGAACTTGAGGGTCGTAACATTCATCCAGACTCCAAAATACAACCAAGCAAGGAAAGAATCGAAATAATGACATCCACAAACCACTTGATCAGTCCAAACAAATTAATAAATGAATTTTATTGGTAATTAAACATGCACCCAACAGGTTTTGATTCCGTGAGCTTACCCTCCACCTTGCATTGTACAGAGAAGTGCAGTTTGAACTATCTTCTATCGTAAAAGAAAACGAGAGCTCATTGTCTATATATACATAAATTTGTTTGACTTGACTAGGAGTTGCTGTAACACATGTACATTAATGAAAACTAGTAGACGTTCTATCCATGCAAAATGGGAAGACTAAAAAGGACAAAAACAAAAATAGGACAAATTTATTAACTCATTCGTTTTTTTTTTTTGGTCGAAAAAAAATCATTGTCAGGAATAAACAGATAAAATTTGTTGGACTTCGATTGAGAGTCCGATGTTGACTAGTAGTTGCAGCAACTAATGTACATTAATGTTTACTTAGGAGACGTTCTATCCATGCAAAATGGGAAGACTAAAAAGGAAAAAAAACAAAAATAGGACAAATTTATTAACTCATTCTTTTCTTTTCTCTTTTTGGTCGAAAAAAAATTGGGTTAGAGAGGCACCGAAGGGGGAAGCCCGTCCCTGTCAGGGAAGATGTCTTGAAATATGCTAAAATAGAGATTATAAATTTCAAAAACAAAAGAAAAATCTCTCATCTCTCTCTCTCTCTCTCTCTGCCTCTCCATCTATATTCTTACCTTTCTTTTCTTCATCCTCATCTTGATTCTTGATCTTTTTGCATAAACTCAGTCAGTCAGCTTCAAATTTTTCTTTGTTGATTCCCTTTAATTCACAGCAAATTCAAAATTGAAAAGGGGAAGCGTACCAGTCTACCAGAGGTAATCTTCTTCCCCTCTGAGCCCTCTCTGTCTTTGCGATTCCAATGGATGCTTTCCAGGGACGGAGGGAGATTTGCACTGCCGGCAATGGCCCCCCTATTTAAAAAAAAAAAAATTTAATATATACATAGGCACCAATTTTAGCAATTTTATTATATAAAATCACACTTTGCCCTCCTTTAACATTATCATTGATTTTTTTTAAAAGTACTACTCTAACCAAAAACTTTTCTGTAACATTTTTACAGACGGTTGAGATAGTAAAATTTTATTGGTTTGCATCTAGGCCATCACTTATCTTACATTTTTACTTACTAATAATCATTCAACACATTAATAATTTGTAAAAAAATTTGTAATTCTAGCATTTTCCACTTTTTAAAGGCCATGTATAAAATTTAAAGCAAAATAAACAAGCCAAAAAAATTATTCAACAACAAAAATTACCAATAGTAAAGCTAAAAACAGTTAAACTCAATCAACTAATTTTCCCCAAAACAAACAACCTGACTCTTTAAAAAATTTTAAACAAAATAATTTCTTCCATATCTGGATGCACACATAAAAAACACAAAAAAAGTCATTAGCTGTTAAACAACTGAGCTGGAAGCTAGAGCCGCCACACATAACCAACAGCAAAGCTACCCTCCTTAACTTCAAGTCCTGACTTCGTCCCTGATGCTTTCAGTATTTAAATTTTGTCTCCTTCGTTGAAACTATTGAATTATAAAAATAAATAAATAAAATGGCTAACAAACTATTTAAGAAAAGTTTTAACACTATTTTCATGAGAAATATAAAAAGTCGTCAAAGTTTTTAATTGAGTGCAAGACATAATATCCCATAAATTTTTTCTTTTCTTTTCCCATAAATTTTTTTTTTTTTTTTTAAATATATCCTAAACCAATGTCCTTAAGACATCTATTAACATTTCTCCTTAAAGTAATATATTAATAATATCGAATTCAATACCAAATTGTACCGTGAAGGAGAGAAATGAAGGTTTTTTTAAAACCAAATAATGACCTCTCGATTTTCTTTTGCAGCACTTGTTTAACTTAAATTATTATATTTTTAGTTTATTTTATTCACAATTGTTTGATGGAGTCCCATCATGGTACACGTTTTTTGCTTTAAAATTAGCCGTAGGATGGTTTCTCAAAAAAAAAAAAAAAAAAAAACCTTAGCCATAGGATGATAGGAGTATAGGCTGCACTGCACAGGAGCACAGCAGCAAAATGCGCAACTGTGCAGTGCAGCCCGCAGTTACAACTTATAAGACAACACGGTTTCTCACTTACTTTTTTTTTTTTTTTTTTTTTTTGATCTGAACATGGTTTGATTATATATATTTTAAATAAAAAATAAATTTTAAATAAAAAATTCAATATATATATATATTATTTGATTAATATTTAAATATAAACATGCTCCATTTAAAATTTTCGCCTAAGCCTCCAAAGTTGTTGAGCCAGTCCTAGAAGAGAAACTGACCTTAAAAGGGCTTCATCAAGTAAATCTTTTCTGTTGGTCATTCCAATAAGGTAAAATGTATTTTGTCAAAGGATTAGTTAGTTTATAATAACATATGTTCTAATAAGTTCCACATATGTCCTAACATAAAGTTTTGAAATAATTATATTTATTATTATGTGTTAACCTTAGACTTTTATTTTAAGACATTTCCCTTAATTCACGATTCATATATTTTCTTATTATGTATTTGTAAAATATATATATATACACATTTAAGTGATGGGTAATATACTTGACATTATATAATCCAAATGATATTTTTTATAAAATTCTTGGGAATAAACCAGATGGGGGGGGGGTGTTTCACATTTCCAAAGAATCTTGAAAGACTCCTAATTAAAACACATATTTACATTCCAAGACATCACATTTCCATAGATTATATTTAGTATGCCAAAAGACAGTAGATTCCCGAGTTAAGAATACTAAAGCATCTTAACCCCATAATTACAGACCTTTAAAATGAAGATGGCCGAGATTATACTGTGATTCTTTGTTGTTATGACCATTATTTTCAATACATATATTTAGTTCATTAATTCAACAGTGGAAAATCAATTTTTCTTTTATTGATATATATAATTTAATAGTTGAAAGAGAAGAAAATTTTGAACCTCAAAAATGTCAAAACATTTTTGTTGAAAGCAATAGAATATAACAATTGAATTACAAGAATGTTGGCATATTTATATCCTAAATTCCTAATATGATGATAACAAAGTTTGTCAATTGAACCAACTGAAAGTCACGTCTAAAATCATAAATAATAGTAGTGGACTCACATAAATGTCTAACGAGGGCCTTCTCACAGGAATGTGGGTGCTTATTTAAATTTCATATTTACCTCACGAGGTATGATTTTAGCTGGAAACAAATCGGCTGTGACTACTACCATTGCATGGATTTCTTACCATGATCCCGTGAAGCCACCTCTTTTTCTCCTTCAGTGACCCATGGAAATTATTAGAGAGAGAGGAAGAGAGAGAGAGGGGCAATATAGTAGAGATTTGATTGGACCATGAGAATAAAGAAAAGGCAATCACTGAAAATATGGAAATTCTACAAAATAAAGTAAACAATAGTTTCTCAAATCGTCCTCTCTGTTCTCAATTCCTCATACATTGCAGAAATTTACAAAATTCTGTTTTCAAGGCCTAAAAGCTAGAGAAAACCACAACTCACAAGAAGAAAATAATACAAAATATCAACACATAAACACAATAAGAGAGAACGATTTTCTGCTTCGTAGTATCTGTACGGAACTAATTGTGAAGAAACTAGTATCGGACAATATCTTGAAGGCAATCATAAAAGTGAGAGATCTTAATCTTCTCTTTGCCAGCGTATATTGCCTCAGAATCTCCACCATGTTCACCTTGGGCTGCCATCTCAATCAACATATACAGCTTCTTGATAGGCATCTATGAGGAGAAATTGAACAAAAGTAAGAAGCAAGAAGTGAGTGATCATAATAATAAGTTCCTTTCCATACTATTAATTTCTTCAGTAACAAACCATGCAAAAGAAAAGACAGTTGACAATATCCAAGGTTCAGAATATTTACTGTTCAGTTAGTATGGTTCTATCATGACTTACACAAGTCAACTTCAGGTAAACAAGTACAAGCACAAATGATGGATTAAACTAGTTGCTGTTAAATTTCCAGGGAAAGTATAATGATTTCATGAGATGGGAAAATTTTCTTTTTTGTTTCTCTTAATCCATTCTTTGATTGGTAAAGGCAGAGTTTATGAGAGACGTGTGTTGTAAAAATATAAATTAAAATGACCCAAGGAATATTACAAAAGACTGATCAAGTATAAGCTTACATCATTCAGGGACTCTGCAGCTGTATCGATGTCTTCATTAGCAAAAACATTCAGCTGTTCTAGCACCTGAGATGAAAAGGAGTAGATTAAAATACATTGAACTTTGAAGCTAAATGTTTGTTATAATATAAATTTCCTTTCAGCATTCATGAAATATATGTAATGAAATGAACTCGAGGGTCGTAACATTCATCCAGACTCCAAAAGACTACCAAGCAAGGAAAGAATTGAAATAATGACATCCACAAACCACTTGATCAGTCCAAACATCTGTTTAGCAGAGAAATTATCGGAATTTTTACTGGAAGTAACTCCCTAGTTTCCCAGCATTGTAAATCATGAATCAACTCTTACCAACCTCCCATTGTAAAAGCCTTACATACAGATTTCACAATTTCTGAGTCAATTTACAAACATACCCTAAACGGCAGCTTTCTTTCACTACCACAATGAAAGTGAAATAAACACACCCATTTATTAATGGACACAGACTGCCTTATCATAGTTAAACCATAAAACAACTCATCAGCACCATTTTTAGATGTATCATTAGGCATATACTCCATTTTTATTTTTGGGGTGAATCATATACTCCATTTTCCTTGCACAATGCATAAGCATTTCAGCATTACTGCCGACCCCAGCCAATAATATTTCTAAAATAAAAAAAGAAAAAGAAAAGAAGGCTAAATTATTCCCACTTAAAAGTTTAAAATATGATATGCAAAATTTTCAATTCCAGCCCTGCATTCATGATAATCCATGCAGCATTTCCTAAATTATATTTAATACTTCAAAACATATAGGCCGGAATATACAAAGGGTGATTTGACCATTTCAGCCTAAGAAGTGCACTATTACCACACCATCCATCCTCGTGTCCAATTTAGCAAGTTTACAACTACTAGACAAAAATCAGTAAATGTCAGGCTCTTAAAGCAATTACATAAACCACAATGACACTATTCTTTAGCTCCTTTTGTTTAATTTACTAGCATTGATGGAAATTGATACTAACCAGAAAAACAAGAATACCACAATTACTCATATTTCTAGGACAAGAACAGAAGTACAGAACCACAACAAAAATATTTTACCTTCTTTGCATCACTTGTCTTCAATGTAGGAACATTGTAAGTGACAGAGAAATTATCACAAAAACCAATAGAATCTAAGAAGCCCACTTCACTTGTTGTCCCTATGACCATAAGTTTTTTCCCCTGACAACAAAGCACACAAAATGAACTAGTAATGAGAACTTCAGGAAGGTCAGAAAATTACCATTCATCAAGTCAGATATCACATAACTACTAAAGGAAAACCATGTCCCAAAGATATCAGAAAATATCACCCATAAGGCTGTTGATGAATGCTCTTTGTACAGCCAGTGGTGGTGACAGTATGGGGCTGAATAATCCCAAACAATTGACCAGACCAGCTTCCGCCAGTACATCAAATAGCATTATGAATTTATGCATATATGTAGCTCCCAAAAAAGAGTATATAAGGGATAGAACCTGTGCTCATCCTTCACTCTGTTATGGGGGAGGAGATCCCAGATCTTAGCTACACTTTCAAAATTTGTAATCTACAATGAATTCAGTGTTTTTTTTTCCTCATTCATGCTGGGTAAGACTCAACGAAGTTGTGTGTCTAAGAGGGTTTGAAGAGTGGAGACTACATATTCAATATGTCACTGGAAAGATAGCATGACCACAGTTCAGAAAGAAAATATAACAATTTTAAAAGTGGATTTCACAATTGCTACCACTTTGAAACCATTGACATCTTTGTGAACAATTTATATCTAGTTCTATAGGTTTGGTAACTACCAACATGCATAACACATGCACTACAGTTGGTCATAGAGAGGGAATTTCCATACTGCCTATGATCCAAATCATACATGATACATCAACCAAAATATTTTGAACCTGAGGTGTAAAAATAATAATAATAATATTAACCTTCATTTCAATTTTGCATAATTTTTCTGATATGTCCTTTTCCCTAAAGGGGAGGGGGAAATAGGTGATTCGAACTAGTGACCTCTGCTTTGTGAGGAGTAGGTGCCCAGTAGATTAAGCTGCCCTTAGTACAGGATTAATCACCTTACTTGCTCTTATGAGGAGAGGAGGTGTCAGTTGAGATAGAGCTCATCAGCCTCACATCTTACCAAGTTTAAATATTTAACTTGAGATAAAGCCACCATTTTTTCCAAAAGAAATTACATACTCCCTCCATGAGATGTTGAGTGTCTTGTTTTCCTTAACGTCCCAAAATGAGTGCACACTTACTAAAAAAAGAAATAAAAAGCCAAGCATTTATACCTAAACCTTCCCATATTACCCCTTACTAATTCAAAAAACAATCAATACTTTTGGCATTTTGGCTAGAGTGGCATGCTCTTTCTTCCTCATCAAATATGTGACATGTCAAACTTAGACATTCAAATTGGTTTTTTGTTTTGAATTTTAATAGGTCTTTGACATTCAAATTGGTATAGAGGGAATATTAAACTTCCACTAATTCTTTCAATCTATTTTTAAAAAAAAAAAAGGAAAACAGTTACATCATGCAGAGAATTTCACTGACCAGAATAGAAACATTTTAACGTGTACCTATATTGCTGTCATTGTGTCGCGCTCATTGAAAAATTTTGCATAAGAAATCACATTATTTAATTATTTTGGATAGCTCGCACACTCCAGCACAGGGCATTACATGATTTTAAGATTGTGGTACAAATGACAGGTAGAGAAATATATGATGTGACCCAAAAAGGTACTGCATTCACATCACAGGGAAGGAGGGTGGTTACAGGATTGTGAATTGGTAAAAAACATCAAGGACTCAATTGGTTGAAAGTTGTTTCTCCCTGTTCAAAAATTGGAGATTTTCAGTGAAAGCAGTCTTTTGGGAAGTTTATTCAAGTAGAAAAAATTTCCTAGTGAAAAGTTTTATTTCATAAGTGCTGCTATATCAAATACTTACCTCAACAGATGGTGAACCACCCAATGCAGAACATCTTATGTCATTTATTTGCCCATCAATTTATCAATATTCACTTCCAGATTTAGTGTATCTTATCATACCTGACATATCTTGAAAAGGTGAATAGAATCCTATGAATTACACTCAATTCAGATATAAATGAAGGGTCTAGTTAACGGGTGCCCTTAGGACATTTGTTAATGGACCAATTTAGGAAAATTTTGATACCACTTTTATGGAAAATATAAAAAGTTGTCAAAAAAATTAAGTACTTTTTCTTTTCCCATTAAAAGTATTTATAAATGTTTCCTAAACCAATGCCTTTAGAGTATTCGTTAACTTTTCCTATAAAAAATATATCCACCCCTTACAATTATACAATCTGAATAAAGAATTATTCTTCATGAAATTCACTGATAATAATATAATAGGAAATTATAAAACCAGTCCAGCCAATAAAGACAGAATAACGAAAAACCTTTGGAGGAAGCCGCTTGAGTAGGACCAATAGTGTCTGAGAGATTATATTTGAAAAACGAGGCCCAATGGCAACATACTCCAATAACCTGCATCAACAATTACAGTAAAATCATCTAAGGCACTAGTTCATTAACATTAATAGATGAAAAACGTGCACCGGGAGAGGGGTGGGGTGTTGTTCTGGAGAAAAGTAGTACAGCTTCATTCGATTCACATCAGTGGATCTACCTTTCAATGTCATCGAGGACGATGATGCTCAGTGGTGACTTGTATGCATCCTCAAACACCTATTAAAGAATATCATTATAAATAAGGCTTCAGAATTTCCTCCCAATCACATAAACCAAAGAAAAACATTAAAAAGTATATATCTTTCTAGTGTAAATAGACAATAAATAATTGATAACTCTGCAAGTGCAGTATAAACTTGTCTTAGATAAATCAAATCTCAATTTAGACTAGGAAATGGTTCTATCCCATAAAGGAGGAAAAAAAATATTTTAAAATGCAACCAGTCAAAGTCTTAGGGCCTGTTTGGTAAGTGAAACCAGTTCTTAGTTTTCAGTTTTCAGTTTTCAAAGGGTTTTGCAAAGTTGTGTTTCAATACATGCTTTCTCAACCAAAACAAAACTTGGTCTGTTTGGCATGAGATTTTCACTTAAACTGGTATTAATATTCATCTAATAAAAATTTATCACAACCCAGTCTCAGTTCTCAACTGAGATCCGACGCAAACGCACAGAGGGAGGAACAAGAGAGACAAACAGAGAGAGGGAGCAGCAAGAGAGACAAACAGAGAGAGGCAGTGATCAGATTTGGATACCCAGATCCGACACCACAGCAACGCTTGGGATGGTTCTCCACCGCCATCTCTGAGAGTTCTACGGTGTGTGCATGTGAGAGAGAGAGAGAGAGAGAGAGACAGACAGACAGACAGACAGACAAACAGAGACAGACAGAAACAGAGGAGAGAGAAATCAGGTGTAGAGGGAGAGAGAGAGAGAGGAATACGTAAGAAAAAAATTTATTATCTTAATAATACTAACTTTGAAAACTGTTGCTCAAAACTAAAACTGCCCAAGGAGTTCTCAAAATTCAGCACTTAAATCCTCTAAAGTGAAGACTGATTAAAAACTCCTCGCAAAATAATTTTACCAAACACTTTCTTTTTTGGACCCCACAGTTTTCAGTACTTAAATACTAGAAACTATAATTTAAAAACTGCTTCCAAACAGGCCTTTGCATTTGACAAACCTTGACAATCTGTGCACACTTAGTGCTTTCGTGAAGACCAATCATTGATTCTGCTGAGACCTACCCAAAAAATGGCAAAAATTAGAAATAGGTATAAATGGAAGGGACAGTAGAAGAGACTGCAAAAATTCCTTGAAAGTAACAAGATAGAATATCCAAAATATAGGGCAAGGAGCTTACTATCTTGACATATGGAAAATCACTGTCAATGCCAACAGTAGCTGCTAGTGCGGTTTTACCACTGTCCAAAAAGGGTAAGATTCAAAAAAGATGCAATTAACAAAGAAAATAAATTAGAGAAACCATGCATACCTGCCACTCGGACCTTCCAGAAGACAAGTAACAAGCGGACTTCCTTTACTCACTTTAACTTGCTCCACAAGTAGCATAGCTCTTTGATAAATGTGCTTATTTCGCTCACCACAGTCCACCATGCCATTCAGTCTACAAATCACGTTAGTAAATAGAATCAAGCTTCCAGCAGAAACAGAATACCATTTGTTACCCAATTTTTTGGACAGCCAACAATATCATTATACCAAATTTCTCACATAGTAAACAAATTAGTCATATATGCTGTGCAATGCAACATAAACTATTCCACAACAAAGGGATTTAAGTCAAAATTATTAAAATCTCAAAAGAAAGACTTATCTCAAGCATGACAATGTGATGTGAGTTAAAAATAAATAAATAAATAAAATCTGAAAGCTAAAAGCATTTTCAAATTGCTCAAAACTATACCTGCACCGCTGAAGGTCATCAGTGGAGGCTCAAAATGCAGGAATTATTTCGTGGAGTGCATTCAAAAAATCATCCATGGTAACTTTTATGCTCTCTTCATCCACTGGCTTGGTGAGATCATCAAGACTTAGTTGTCTATTCAAAGCATAAGATACTGCACTTTTTACAACACCTTCAAGTTCGGCACCGCTATAATTTTTCGTACGAGCAGCTGCATTCACAAAAATAGATAACTGAATCAACCAAGACTTTCATCTATCATTCCTAGAGTCCAAAACATTGCAACAATTTAAATGTTCAACACATGGTCAAAGTATTTGTATAATAATGTAAGAAACAATTTAAGAATCACTGCAACTTTTTGAAAGTGATCAATTTTTGACACATTAAACAGCACCCCCACCAACCCCCACCCCCCCCAAAAAAAAAATAATAATAATAATACATATCATATCCTTAAGTTTCACCACTTAACAGTTGGTTGTAACATATAAAATCATTAAGGGTGTGGTTTTTTGGGGCTAGGTGTAAGGGAGATGTTAGATTAAATTGAATTATAAATCATTTGGTACTTTAATTTTCTAAGATCCACACAACTGCAATACCTTTCATGAGTTTGACTATCCAAGCCAGCCTAAAGAATGTTCTAGTATCGATTATGTTCTCAATATATTATAAATTTATATATATATATATATAGACACACACAACTCCAATCAAAACCTGGAGGCAAATATAATTTAGATATAATCGTGTCCCCATTTAATGGTCACTTCAGCCGTATAATAGATGAATAAGTAGATATCATAAGCATATCTCACTAACAGACATACCAAGCTCTTGAAGGTTCACATCAGGAGCAAGAAAAGAACTCTCTTTCATCTTGTTTGTATGAATTTGAAGAATCTGTAAGCGACCATTCTCATCAGGAAGGCTTATCTCAATTTGAACCTCCAAGCGTCCTGGTCTATAAATCAAGAATAAACAAATTAATAAATGAATTTTATATGTAATTACACATGCACCCAACAGGTTTTGAATCCATGATCTCACCCTCCACCTCGCATTTTGCAAGGAAGTGCAGTTTGAACTAGAGCTCATTGGCAGGAATAAATAAATAAAATTTATTGGACTTTATTATAGAGTCCAATGTTGACTAGTAGTTGCTACAACCTATGTACATCAATGTTAACTAGGAGTTGCTATCCATGCTTTTCATGACATAAAACAATTAAAGGTTGCATGGACAGTTACGCAACACAGAAGAGGAAGAGAAACAGACCTTAAAAGGGCCTCATCAAGTAAATCTTTTCTGTTGGTCATTCCAATAAGCAAGACATTATTTAAAGACTCCACACCATCAATCTGAAAAGTAAATAGTCTTTTAGTTATGAGCAGAGAAACACTCTGATTTGCAAGATTGTAAAAGCAATTGAACCTCTAACTAACCTTTGTAAGAAGCTGGTTCACAATACTGTCATGAACTCCTGTACCATCTCTAGTTGAACCTCTTGACTGCAAATGCAAAATGAGAACATGCATTGAGCTCTTTCCATTTACTAAAAAACTTGGATTACATAAACAGACAACCTTAAATCTAAAAATTGACATTGTTTCTTTGACATATTAAACAATGCAGACCTCAGGTGGAAATCTAACCATGTAGGTGTTACCAATGTGTTCTTGTGCTGTAGCTTTTAAAATCATACTAATAATAGCATGTTCGCTTAGAGGTCAAGAAGGGAACTAGGATTCAAGTTAATATATACATATACACATATACACATATATAAATATATTTTATGTCCAAAGGCCTACTCATATACAACTCTTAGCACTATGTCACTTAGGCTGATTCTTTGACTCAGGGTCCCAATTCTTGGAATGGTCATTATTGTTCATTAAGACAACATAAAGAGTTATGAAACTATACAAAGCATTTCTAACCGCATAAGGAAGTTAATCTATAGATTCTGCACACCTTAGATATTCAAATAAATGACACTCCAGGACATTCAAGAACAATAGATTCAGTCAGAGGAAAATGCTAATTAACTAACTATACATACATGCATATATATATGTGTGTGTGTGTGTATCAATCAAAAGCAACAAATTGATGCCACTATCAATCTACTGGAAGGGGAAAAAAAACGTTAACAAATATTTGAAGAATCATGTACCTTACAAATAGCATCAATTTCATCAAAAATTATGACATGCAGATCACTTTGGTCCCCTGAAAAGGAAAAGAACATGATGGCATTAGTGATCACCAAAAGACCAACCTAGGAATACACCTGCTATATCTCCCTTACCTTGAGTTCTTTGATCATTCTCAGCATCAGCAAATAGATCCCTAACATTCTTTTCAGTTTCACCAACGAATTTGCTCAATACTTCAGGGCCATTAACAATCTATAACAATTTGTCACAAAAAGGATAAAAAATAAAAAGGATGGTCCATCAACTGCAAGAATAGATTTTCAACATCTTATAGAATGTGAAGCATAGAATACTTATAATTTATTTGTTTTTATAAGTAATAGAAATTTTATTGATAAAAAATTACTTCATCTTCACAATGATGAACATTAAGTAATTAAAACAGCATAGAATACTAATAATAATTTGTTGCTATAATAGAAAGAATTCAGACATGTTTAGTTAGCTTTGGACCCCGAAAACAATGTTCCAGCATCAAAACGAAAAGTATGCACTAGCAAGTGAGCATATGCTCAAATGAAAATTGAGCACACCAAAAGACCCAGTGACTATTGATATTTAAACCATGACATAACCAAATGTGGATGGGTGGATGTGCACTAGGTTTTATGTTGCAAGGAAATAAAATAGAGATGACGCTGCCTGCCTTCTCATATAAGATATATCTTCATGAGATTTTGTGTCAATCATGTGCCTGAGAAGCATTTCTGCTTGACAAATTAAAGAAAAAGAGTGCGATTCATCGTGGTCATCATTTCAGGATAAATTTGTATGTCTATGGAATAAAGTTCAATGTCAGTCAAATAGTAAGTGAACTCATGGTCTATGCTCAAACAAGACTAGAAGTAATCTTAAACATTTGATATTTGTTTTTTGAATTACTAAACCAATTCAACTGCAACACTACCAACCTAGAGATAGTTAAAAAGTTTCATTCTACTCAATTTCGTGCATTAGATGCTCGTTTTGAAACTTCATAGACCAGTTTTAAAAGATGAACTCAAAGTCTTTAGGTCAATGAAATTATGGAATTACAATAAACAAAATGTACAGAACAAATCAATTCTTTGCTCATTGCAAAGTAAAAATGACAACACTAAATTTTTTAATAAGATTAGCAGGCCATGTAAATAAGAATACAAACTTATGAGCCTTGAGAAAACACTAGTTATAATTTCATCAGGGTCTAAAAATATTATCAAAATCATTTGTCTTTATAGTTAATATTACCATATTGTTACCGACAAGAAACATTTATTAAAACTTTCTTTGGTTCTTACTTATATAAAAAAAATAAAAAAAAAATAAAAAAAAAATCCTTTCAATGGCTCAACTCTCCCTCTCATTTATGGGGACCCCCGAAGGTAAAAAATAATAATAATAATAATAAATAAATAAAAAAACTCTTAATTCTAAAGATGGAAAATGATAAGGTGTTAGCAGCTATAAGTTTTATCATTTGGTGAAAGACTGAAAAATATATAAATAAAATAAACCATATACAAACCTTTGGTTCCCTTCCATTCAACATTTTTCCAATTTGACGAGCCATAAGTGTTTTGCCAGTACCAGGAGGCCCATAAAGCAGCATACCCTTCACATGCTTAATCCCCAATCTAGAAGATGAAGAAATTTCCAGGTAAGAGCATGTTATGGAAATAAAACAGACTAGAAGAATTAATGCATAAATGACAAATTGAAAATATTACTTATTTGTCACATGGGAAGGGAAAACACGCGAAGCAAAGGCTCTTCGAAATATATCTGCAAACTCTGCACTTAGGCCACCTATACCAAGTGATTGAAGATTAAACTCCTTCTGCCTGAAGATGTTGCTACTGGCTGCCTCGCGCTGATTGACTATCTGCAAGTCAAAATATAAGTTACTGGATTTAATGTTTGACATCAAGTTGATCAGCCTATAATTACTCTGAGCAACTGTGATCTGTATAAATGCTTATCAGGCTACACTGATCATGTTCTGTTCAACAGAGGAAGAGGTAAATAATTAAGGGGAGATGCAAGTGTAAAAGATATTTTGACTGATTTGACATGGCAGCACCTTCTCCAGCATGCATTAAGCATAAAAGAAATATCAGGTACAGAATCCACCAATCTAATAGCATTGATTTGTTAATTATGCAAACAAACAAATGATGGAAGAATTTTTCATGAACATCAAACAAAATACCTGAAGTTAATTTTGTCAATGGCATTATGTATATAGAAAATTTTTCGTATTATTATACTAAACTCTAGGATAGCAAACCATTTTTTCATATAATGTAGGGAACTTTTCTAAAGAAGAGCCCTTTGGATTTGCCTCTAGGTAGCAAAACCTAAAGAGCAAATGACCCACCTGCCAGAACTAGTTGCCAGGTAATCCAAGGGAGTTCACCACCTACAGGCAAAGCATTTTATGCTCATGCCCAAGAGCTAGGATAGCAAACTTATCACCAATTCAATATAATTAAACCTAACCAGTATAGGATAGCTAAGTGGAATAAGTGGAGAAAGAAGCCAATGGGAACTAGCTCAAATGCATCTCCTCCTAGAGGTAATGAGTTCAAGACCCACTAGTGCATGTGTATTTACCAATAAGAAAAAATTCAAAACAAGAACAAAATATGTGTGCGTATAAAGACTAGTACAAAATCAAATACAGATATATACCTTTATTCCACTCGCATTTGATGTTTCAAAGACAATGTATGTATCACTTGATATCATCCCTCTTTCAATAGTACTAGATTTTTCTTGCCCCTCTACGGCAGCTTGATTGACTGTGAAAATATAGTTATTTCCATGAAACTCAAATGACACTCTTTGCCCTGCTGTCATTACCTGCATACAACAAGAACAATAATCAACAGCTTGAAGTGATATCATCCAAAAAGATTTAGGAAGAAAATAAGGCAGGCAACACCTATAAATACACTGGGAACATTAATACACGTCTCATATGTTTCCTGTTAGGGAAAAAAAAGGTGGGGCAAGAAGCATAATAGGACATAGCTTTTCCTTCTTTTTCATCTCTCTCTCTCTCGGAGGGCTTTGTGGTTGGTGGGGGGGGGGGGGGAGGGGCTTTGAAATAGAACCATTCTTTTGTTTTTGTGAGTAATAAAGAATCTTTTATTAAAAGAATTAAAAGTTAAAAAAAAAAAAGCTCAAAAGCAGTCATAAACTGCCCAAAAAATTACACTCAAGCTCAATAAAAGATTTCTTCACACCCTCAAAAATTCAGCAATTCTGCTCCCTCCAAAACACCCACATAAGATATAGGGGTTACATTCCACATGACACATTCCTATGTCTCCCATACATCCCATTACAGCAACAATATACATCAATCATTTATTAGGGCATCACCCTCCGCATCTCAAGAGCTGATAAAAGAAATGACCATAAGTTGTGGGCAACTTAACAGGGTAGCAAAAGGAAATCCACTGAATCATTGTTGGCAATACAGTGTAGCAAAAGATGATCCACCTATTCATTGTTTTCCTTACACATACAACAATTGACCGATGGTATATTCCTCTTTATAAGATTGTCTATAGTCAAAATTTTATACAATAATGCCATCTCCACAAAGAATGATACTTTCTTAGGCACGTAACTAGACCAAATGCATCTCCTTGTAAAAAGCTTCCAGCTCGCATTTCTAAAATGTTCATAGTACGATCAAACACCATTGCTATTCAGTATCCATATCACACAATCAGTGCCTCCAACAAAGGGCAGTTTATCATAAAACAAATCCATTAGAGAATACACCCCCTCCATTTCCAAATCATGAAAATTATGAATAAATCTCATATTCCAATAGCAGGAGCCATTCTTCCCTCCTACACTCACCATAGAAGATATAGAAGCATCCTTTTTTTTTTTTTTTAAGTATATAGAAGCATCTTTATTTTCAGCAATCAAATACAGATTCGAATACAATTGCTTAAGACCCCAGTTAATTACTAAAATTTCATCAATTTGAATAGGCAAGAACTTTGATTTTAACCTAATCATGTGATAGCAACATTTATTAAATATTTACAATTTTTGTGGGAACATGGCTCACACGCAGTTAAATAGAAATAAATAGCAACTCAACAAGACTGCTAACCTCCATTAATCCTTTCCTACCACTCAGCTTTATCAAGTGAAATGGCTCAAATTACTAACAAAATTATGTGAACTCTCACTTCATGAAACCATGATCTGCTCAGCCTTCCTCCTCCTTGTCTTATAGCTTTTTAACTTAAAAAAAAATAATCCCCTCCTTACTAACACACTTGATGGCTTCGTTTAACACAATAACCATCCATGGGAACTCTTATTCTTCCACAATAATTTCAACCCTCATCTTCTCACCAATTACTACATATCTAATTCTATCTGTTCCAATCTTACTTTCCATCCATCACAACTTCCTCATCTCAGCTAGTTACAAAATGGCAATGTTGTTTCTCATGATGAACTACATTTCTATATCATTAAACACAACTCACCTTTCAGCCATCCGATGAAATTACCCTTTTCATTTTATTAGCATTTAGTGATCAAACAACAACGCTAAATCGTAAATTCAGGTAGCAGAAGAGAAACCCCCAAGTACCTAAAAAGTCACATTTATTTCAAAATCCTCAATCAATTACAGCCAACACACGCAACCAAGTAAAACTACCAAACACAAAATGGAATAGTAAGTCATAAACATATAAACTCTACCTGCTTCATAAATCTCTTTTTAAGCTGGCTAGCAAGCAAAACAGCATCAACCTACAAAAAAAGAGAACACCAATTTTTCAAGCATAAAATAAAACCCTCCATGAAGTTAAAACTTAAGATTATTGACTGAAAGTCTATAATAACCTGTTCACTTTTAGTCCCCTTTTTCACAAACTCCAACTCAAGTGTAAGCAATGCCAGGTCGAAATTCTCCGGTGGAATAAATCTAAAACAAATTACAAACAACACACAACAATTAGAAACAATACTAAGAAAAAAAAGACGGCGATGGTGGTGGTATCGAATCGAATGAGCTCTGACCTGTTAACCGATATGGTATCACCAGATGAAACCCTGGCATGCCGACGCTGAATCGCATTTAGAGCTATGTGGCCATTTCGTACGCTCTCGTGAGCAGTATCATCATCAACTCTTAGTTAAGGCCACCAAAACAAGAATAATAATAAAAAAAGCCATCGATATTAACAAAAATTACACGCAAATCTTAGTTATGCATGAAATCAACAAATTTCAGAGCAAATTCTGAAAGCTACTTTTCGGATTTACATCTGAGCAAATAAGATACGGCAAATCTTAGCTTGTGCAAGAAGTTCTACTGTAAAGGATCAGAATCAAGGTTGATCAGAATTGGAAATGTGCATGATGGAACAAAATTTCAGAGCGAAATAAGGAGCAGTAAGAAATGAGAGAAAAGGATATGAGAGAGAAAGAACAAAGGAATCGGCGATGGAGGCGAGGTAGAGCTTGGTGCCGGGGACGGCGAAGCCATGAAGATCGGCGCGCGAGCAGTAAGCGAGGTTCGTGAGGGCGAGGTCCGCCGCCGGAGTGTTCGTCACGATCATGCTTGTCGACGACGGTGAAACCCGGTTTTTATTCGGGTCGGGTCCGTGGGGTTGGGGTTCGGATCGAATCGAATGGAATTTTTTGTTTGCTTAACTGTGAAGGAAATTGGAGACACTTTTAAAATGTTTCTTCGCGGAAGTTAATAAAGCCACACGAGATTCGTTAGTGACTTTATTGACTTAACTATTAAGCATTTCGAATCTCTTTTTCTTTTTCTTTTTCTTTTTTTTACTTTCTTTTCTTCTTCTTCTTTTTAGTTTTTATCCATAAATTTGGCTGCATAGAAAGAGGCCCAATCCAAATGTCCTGAGATTTGGATGAAGAAGGAAATGAGGGATTGAGGCCCAAATTAAGCCCAACGCCTTGAATAGATGAACACCAACCGGACTTATTTAATAAGAGTCTTAATTTAGTAAGGACGGAGTGTAAAACTCATATTTTACACCCTTCAATAAGAGTATGCCATATCAGCATATTACACATTATTACACATGAGTGAATAAGTAGTGTCACACACAATCACAACTCACCTAAACCCAAATCTTCTCATTTTCTTGCTAGATTCTGCTGTCGGCCATGGAGATAGCTCCCAAATTCTCAAATTGGATCTATCGCGCGTCCACCTCTCATTGGATTCTACTGCCTCTCGCTAATAAATTAGATTTGCATATTGGTATAAGGATTTTTTGATGAGTGAGAGAGTTGATTAGAGAGAAAAGGAGTAAGTGAGAAAGAGAAGCGAGTCTCTGGGCCACCACCAATGGTTGTGAGTGATTGAGTTTGAAGCAACTCTAGCCATGGGTTGAAATGGAAAAGAGAGATTGAGGGAGTTTTAAGGTTTGGAGGAGGTTGACAACGACGGAGAAGATGGAGGGTTTAAAGAGGGAACCATTGATTTTGTGAGGGAGAAGGTGGTGAAGGTGAAAGCAAAGGGGGGAGGGGAGGGGAGTAGGTAGCCATGGTGATTGGCCTAATCTGAGACACGAGAGAAAGAGAGTACATATAGGTATTGAGGAGAATTGATTGTGTGTGGCCATCTTTATTCAGCAATTTGTAAAATGTTTGTGAAATACTAATGTAGCATTATTTAATTGGATGGTGTTTTACACCACATCCTTATTGAACTTAAACTCATTTAATAACTGTGTTAACTGCTAACAATACAACTCGTTTATTAAGTGGGTTAACACAACACAATCCATTTCAATCGGTTTAGCACAAAATCCAAGAAAAATGAAGTGAAAATATATATTTTTTTCCCACCTTGTTTTGGGTAAAATTCAATAAAAATTTTATCTATATAACCATTATAAAATTTTACTTAATTATATTAGGATTCAAATTTATATCAAATAAAAAAAATTGGGAACATTACATTTTACCTCCTTAAACTATAAAAATGCACACTTAAGCCCAGTTTGGACTTTGGATTACGCGTCTGCGTTGCGCGTCCGCGTTTTCAGCTTCTTCTTCTTTTTTTTTTTTTTAAAGACCAACGCCTGGTGCACTGTTCATGGGACATGAACAGTGCACCAAGGCATATGAACAGTATAAAAAGAAGTGAACAGTAATTTTTCACACATTTAAAAATTATTTTGCTACAGTATTTTCAGTTTTCAGCAAAATAAGTTGTATCCAAACGGAACCTTATTACCCCTACTAAACTATGCTCATTTTATATTTAACCCCCCTTAAACTATGAGAATGCACACTTACTTTCCTAAACTATTATCCATAGGATGGGGTGCAAAGTGTTACACAGGTAATAGTTTAGAGGAAGTAAATGTAAAAGGAAGTATAGTTTAGGAAGGTAAAGTGTAATTTTTTTTCCCTATAAAATGACATTGATTTAAATGAATCAAGTCATTTCAAGTTAATTTTAGGTTAGGCAATACAACATGAAATTTACCCATTTATTAACCATGTTAAAGTTTTTTGACTTGTTTTGACATGAATCCACTTTCATTAAACACTAACCTACAATTGATTGTGTCATGTTTGTGAGTCATGTCAAATAATGGCAACCCTTATATAGAACGACATATACATGTATTGCACTTGCACCTTTGTCTCTTTTCTTTTTTGAGAAGTACTTGCACTCTTCTTGATCATGCCACCATTAATTTTAGAGAGGTAAAAGCAACCTGAACCCACTCAATAAATTGAAACCCAAATCCACCAAATTATTTTTAGGCAAAACTAAGGTACAAGAGTCTTGTACCTTAGGCGCCCTTTTAAAATTTAGCCACTCCTTAACATTTTCACTAAACAGCGTTAAACACCTTATGTTTCCCATTAGAAAACCCATCTGAAGTTGAAGAAAAACCTCATCCAATCACCTGTTTGAAACTGATCTGCATAAAACCCAAACATAGACCCACTGAATTATTAAAGATTTAGTATATAAGAGATAGATAAAAGGGAGAGGGGTAAATTAGAGGATCTAATAGGGTTTTAGAGAGAGAGAGAGAGAGAGAGAGAGAGAAGTGGAGATAAATCGAGATGAGAGAACCACCACCTAGGGTGGCGGTGATGGGAGGCAGTGGCGGGGAAGATGATCTTGATTTAGAGAGAGGCTAGAGAAAGATAGGGAGAGAAAGAGTGATGAGGGTTCGAGTTGAAGATAGCCACCACTACTAGTGAATGGTAGTAGGTGGAGAGAAAAGCTTGAGAAGCTGGCCATGGTGGATTGGCTGTATTTCCAAGAGAGAAAGGGCTGAAAGAGCTTTGGCACTTTGTATCTCTATGATTTCAAGGGAAGCGATAGAGTTCACGAGAGAATAGAATAAGTTTTTCTTTTAATCTCGTTTAGATGTGTTTGCTAAATAGCCACGTGGTTTATTTTTAAAATGGGAACCTAAGGTACAACACCTTACCTAAAATCTATCTAAGTTTTGTCTATTACTTAAAAATGATATGTCCACAATATTTTTACAACACTTTCACAATAAATCTTAAGTAGTTGGTTGTTATTGGCTGTTAAGGTTGGGCAAAAAAGTAATTTAAGTTATAGATTCAAATTAGAACCAATAACAAATCTTAAGTTGCAGATTCAAGTAAGTAATTTCCCAATTAGATAAGTATTAACTGAATCTTAACTGGGTTACTAAAAGTACCCAACAAATCAATCATCAATCTCATATCATATTATTTTATATACCATATAATAAAAGTTGAGCTTAGAAATCATGGTTGCACTAAGGGGCTATACCAAAATGCAACAATCCACTAGATACAAAAAATAACTTATTTGTTCTTATTAACTTTTTTCTCTACTATAGTTTTTCCTCCACTGCTTTATCACTTCTTTTGATAAAGTAACCATTAGTATTTTAACTTCTTCTCCTTTTATATTTTATTATTTTTTATTAAATGCAAAAAATCAATATATATATATATATATAAGCAGAGACCTCATATGCGAGAGCATGAGGTTCTACAAAGTGACGTATTGTATGAAATTTTTTTTCATTTGGGCTTCCACCTCATCTAAATTTAGCATTTATATCAAACTATTAAGCGTGCGTTTGGATTTGAATTATAAATGAAAATTATTTCACTATTCAGCTTATTTTTGCTACTATTCATGGGCTCCATTGCACTTTTTAGCACTATTCATGGGCTCCACTGTACTATTTCAACTAACTTTTACTTTTATCTACAGTACTTTCAACAATAATTTTTCAACTTCAGCAAAATAAGCGGTATTCAAACACACTCTAAATAATGACATATGCATTTATTTTGATGCGTTAATAAAATTCAAAGAATTTGTATACATTTATAATTTGAAATGCTTTGGATAGATACGGATGGATCTAAAAAGTCATGAGAAAGATAGGAATTAAGAAAAAATTTCAATTTTATGCATAAGACTAACTTCAAAGCAAAACTGCAAGAGTCAGATTCAATGAATATTGAGTAATATGATTATTTGTTTCCACATTTGTCTAATATAGATCCCCATTTCCTTTGAACTTAAAAATCAAACTTTCATAATTTCTCTCACAATATCTTTAGTTCCCTTTCTGAGAGGTATGTTAACTTCCAAAATATTATGTTCGTCTTTAATATTTTGTTTAGATTTTATGTATTCGTTTTTACTAATGTAGCATTGTAATGTGGTTAGGATGGTTTTTTCATATTATGTGCTAATTTAGATTTTGGATTTTCCATATGATGCATATACTTGTCAAGGATTTGCAGTATATTTGGTGTTTTGACTGCTTTTAGCTCAATTAAAATTTGGAGGTTAAATTATGATATTATTGCGTCATTATGGCATTATTATTTCTATTGTTGTATCATGAAATTCTAGCAATTTTTATAGCTAATTGATTAAGATATCAATCTTTCAATTTTCACCCTATTATAATTAAGGTCTTAGAAAATCAAACTTTTCTTCAATTAAAATATTAATGGGCCTTAATTTTATCTCATATCAATTCTAAAACTAAAGAAAACTACTTTCACTGGCATAAAAATTATAGGTGTTGATATAATGGAGATAGAGACTTTAGTGGCATAAGAAATGTAGAAATTAACACTATAAAATCTATATATAAAGTGTAGGGATAAAGGGCCCAGAAATGAATATTGGGTCGTGGGCCGTGTCCGAGGATGTTAAGTTGTCCGAGTACAAGTAGACACTAACAGGGGCATACAAGTTATTAGTCCGTATAATAGGTCCGGTCATGAAGGATTGGGAGTTTAGTCCAAGGAGAAATACCTCCTCAGCTAAGCAGAGTAGAGGACAAAGGTCCGACCTTTCATCAAGAATAACACACCAAACGATCATACTGGTAAGAATAAGCATCAAAAGGGGATAAGACAAAGGAAATTTGAAAAATATCTAAGAGAAAGCTGCTACCACCGCATTGAATGCTTTGTAGCTAACTCTCTGGCCGCATTAATTTGAAAGTGATACCTAAATAGTAACATTCAGCCTTACAGCTACCCACAAAGACTTCAGGAAGGTGTTGATAAGATAAGGATCAAAACCAGCAATTTGATCTACACGTGAAGGGCTGAGATGAAGTAAAGAAGAGGAATATAAAGAAGAAAAACCCCCATTACAAATGGGGATCATCAGATAATCTGTAGAAAAACATTGTACACTCAAGAACTGTAATTGTGCTTAAGTCCAAGAGAAATATATAAGAACTGCCTTCCTCGGACTTTGCCGAGGAGGATTTTCCTTGCATAAAACTGTTTATTCTTACTTTGTAGTATCATTTAACCTACTATGATTGTTGTCCAACTCATAGAAGTCCAGTTTCTAGCCCACTCTCTACAAATTCATTGTTTTGGACTCTTTGGGCCTTTGTCCTTTTTATTTTTGGGCTTGGGAAGCAAAACGAGCCCTTACATAAAGCATATATCATACAATAAAGACACCTAAGAACCACCGGGTTTGTATTTATGACAAACAAGAATAATATTCATGAAATCAATTGATCATAAATAATTTCTTACTAAATTTATCAAAATGCACCTCGCATCGCATGAGATATCCACTAGTTATGCTATAATACATACACAACATTCTCCAAAACCATCTTACATAAAACATTACAACATCATCCGTGCATTGCATGGATAACTTACAAGTTATATAATAAAAGTTAGGTTTAGATGCCATAATTACGCCAAGTGACTATATCAAATTGCAACAATTTTTTGATAAAAATAATAGTTTATTTGTTCTTATCGGACTTAGAAGTCATGGTTGCATCAAGAGATTGTACCAACTACCAGGGATGGAGCCAGAACTTTGAGTTAGGGGGCGGTTTTACAGTTGGTTGTGTGCAGCAATTTCAACCTCTGATTCTGTTACTTAGCTGCTATGATTTTTTTTTTTTTTTTTTGGTAGGTAAGAACAAAATTATTTTTGTTTAGAATTGTTTAAAGGGTAAGGTTATTTATTTTGGATAAAATTAGTTAATTAAGCTTAATTTTGTTTTTAGTTTTACTGGTAATTTTTGTTGTTGAGCCTTTTTTTTTTTGGACTTATTTATTTTGTTTTAGACTTTAGATCTATAAATTTTTTTATGTTCACTAAAATAAGGAAAATACTAGAGCTGCAAGTTTTTTTGTAAATTACTTATGTAATAAGTGGTTATTAGTAAGTAAAAAAATGATGTGAGTGGTGTGCCCAAATGCGAATCAATAAGAATTTGTTACCAAATAGTTTGTAAAAATGTTATAAAAAAGTTTGTGAGTATAGCATTATTCTTAAAAGAATTAATGTTATTGTTAAAGGGAAATAAAATGTAATTTTATAAAACAAAATTGCTAAAATTAATACACACACACATATATATATATATATATATATATTAAAAAATAAAAATAAAAACAGGGGGGCCATTGCCCCCCCCCCCCCCCCCCCTAGTCCAAGGGTAGTTCCGCCCCTGGATTGTACCAAATTACAACAAATTTTTTGATAAAAACAATAGCTTATTTGTTTTTATCAATTTTTTCTCTACTGCCCTGCTTTTCTTATCAGCTTTTCCTCCACTACTTTATCACTTCATTGGATAAAGTAACGATTATTGTTTTAATCAACTTGCTCTCTTTCTTTGTTTTTTTAATTTTTTTTATGTTTTATTGAATGGAAAAAAAAAAAAACTATCTAATAAAAGTTGGCTTCTATGATTTCATCTACCAGGTACATACATGAGTGGGATCTAAAAGGCTCTAAGAAGTTCATTCTCTTAATATACAAGGTTTGTATTATGCACAAGATTAAAGAGAACCAAAAACTACTTGGTTTTCATGTGGCAGAACCTTCAGTGACATCAATTTGCTCTTCTTGCACCAATATCAATTACTCGAAGGACACTTGAGTTACAAAACATTAACTCAGGCAATGGTGGATTGATGGTGGAGCAGTGGTGGAGTAGTGGTGGAGAGGTGGTGTCATGGTGGTGGAGTAGTGGTGGTGCCAAAGATGATTTTGATTTGGGGAGAGGGCTGCTACACACGCACGAGAGAGAGAGAGAGAGAGAGAGAGGTTTTGTTTTTAATTGATTAGGAAGAGGAGGTTTTTGATCTTTTCACTTTAGAGTGTATAGTGTAATCAGAGTGTATAGTTTAGGGTGATAAATTGTAATTTCTCCTAGTTTATGTGAAGTAATCTCTATAACATCCATGAAGTGAGTTTTGGTTGGCAACTTCAAGAAATTCCAAACAAAACCCTTGAACCAAACAACTTCACAAAAGAGCAACCCCAGTAGTTTAGGCCTCTTTTGTTTCAAACCTTGAAAACCACTAGAGTCAACTTGATTTTCAATAAGAAGCAAGACTTGTGGACCTTCCTCCCTCACTAAGCAGCAAAGTTTCATGTAGTGCCTTTAGGATCCCAAACCCACGACAGTCATCTTGAATTTCCTTTTTTTGGCTTAGGGACTTGAGTGATAAAATCAGTTGTATAGCGAGAATAAATATGGGATTGAAAATGACATATAACATTTTTTTTTTAAAATAAAAAATGATAAAAATCACAAGAAAATAATTAGGTGATGAGAATAAATATGGAATTTTTTATTCTTAAATCATTGTGACACACATATTTTCCTATAACATTTTTGGGTAAATTACAAGTTTTGGTTTCTAACTCTTGCACTGTGTGTCAATTTGGGACCCTTTGCTATTTTGTCAAAATAGTCTCTACTGTTAAATAATAGATGAAAAATACTGACGTAGTTAACTGCCAAAATAAATAATAATAAAAAATTATTTTTATACCAACATTAGTTGACACATATAATGCCAAATGGAATAAAAAATAAAATTAATAACATTAAAGATTTTGTTGAAATATCAAATCTAATTTAATCAAAGTCTAATATTTTTTAATTATCAAAATATGCTTTAAAAATTAATAATTAAAGATCCTAACCTGAAAATTATTCAAACAATTGAGATCCCTGGGTTTGGAAACTTCATGGTGCTGTTGGGTTTTATTGTGGATAAGAAAAATCAAGAACTATTGGACGGATATGGAAATACATTATTTATAATTTTATTCCTTTTCTTTTTCCCCCCTGCTACTAAATAAAAGAAAGAGGGCTTGCCTTCATTTTTCTCAACTTCACCATTCTGCTTGTAATTCCATCCTTCAAATCATAATATTTTTAATGTATATGTAAAATTAGAAAGTGTTTTTTTTTAAAAGATAATTTTAACATGTGGCATCCGCTTTTAACGATTGTTATTTATCCAATATAAACCTATTTGATAATTTAAATACAAAAAAATTATGGGTCTCACTAAAAATCAATTTATTTGGTTTAGTGTTTTCCAAAATCAACTTAATAACTATGATCCCAAATAAATATTATGCAAAACAATCTTGGGGTGCTCTCTCTCTCTCTCTCTCTCTCTCTCTCTCTCTCTCTCTCTCTCTCTCTCTCTCTCGTGATACTGGGTTTGAATAATTCTCAGGTTAAAATTTGGAAATGCAAAAATTACATTTTGTAGTTATAGTTTTCTCAGGTTTGAAACTTTGAATTAGTGGTCAAGGAGAGAGGTTTCCATGGGTCTTAATTTGAAAGGTGTTTGGGGCTCAAATATGGATTAGATGTTCCGTTTAGATGCTGAGAAAGTGATGAGAATATTTTAAAATGATTTTACTTTATTTATAGATTTAAAATTTAAAATTTAAAGCATATTTTGATAAAAAAAAAAATAGATTTTGATTAAATTATATTTGATAATTCAAAAAAATATTTAATTTAATATTTTTTATTTCATGCGGCATTACACGTGTCATCTGATGTGACATAAAAACAATTTTTTTATTTTGATTATTAGCAAAGTTAGTGTTTTTAATCCATCACTTAACATGGTCCATGAAACTCATCAAGACTTCTCTAATAAAACTCCACTTTAGTCTGTCATAAGTTTTTTCTAAATCGATCTTGATGGCCATGAAACCAATTCATCTCTCTTCTTGCCAATCATATGAATATTTTTTTGAAGTATAATGGCATTATCAATACCTTTTACGTTTGGGACAAAAGCTTAATAGAATGGACAAGTCAAGTTATTAAGAAGGGGCCTTAACCTAGTTACTGTAATTTTGGTGACAATTTTGTACATTGTGTTAAATAAACTAGAGGAAATTACATTTTACCATTTTAAATTATACCTCAAATTACACTTTGTACCATAAGTTTTCAGAATGCACAGTTAGCACCCTAAACTATAACCCATATTATACTTTAAATCCCATCGTCAATTAGGCTATTAAATTGGAACAGAAAAATATGACATCACATGAAAAGACGCAATTACCTCATCTATTTAATCCTTTAAAAATAAAAAAGAAATTACACTTTATCATAAAAAACTACACTCTTGATTATACTTTGCATCAAAAACTTTGGTTTTCCGTCCAAAATAACGGCGGGTGCAAATTATAACACGAGTTATGGTTTAGTTTAGGGTGCCAGGCTGCTAGCTATGCATTTTAAAAGTTTAAGGTGCTAATTATACATTCCAAAAGTTTAGGGTATAAAGTGTAATTTAGGGTATAGTTTAAGATAGTAACTTGTAATAACCCCATAAACTAATTGGTCTAAAATTTCCTAAGATTTTAGGCTCTTGAATTTTTGGAATAAGGGTAACATGAGTCTGGTTTAGAGATTTTGGATTTTTTTTTTCACCCTAAAAATCCTTTTAACTTTCTCAACAATTATTTCTCTAGGAACTAAAGTAAAATAGTAAAAAAAATCTAGGACACAAATAAAAACACCCCCATAAATAAATGGACAAAAATTAAAAATTTTCCATTATTTTAACAAGAAATGATCATGGATAATATATTACTTGAAAATTGAAATTATTTTCCATAACACCCCTCCTCTGTGCCACCTTTTCCGCCAAAACAAAAAGTATAACCTACTGTGTCGTCTTTGTATGAGTGATCTCCTTCTAAGTAACAACGAGACTCCGCAGTTTGAATATCATTTGGCGAATCAACTAATTGATACTTGTTATCAATATATCGTACATTAATCATGTTAGCAGTTCGTTGATATATTTCATTATCAAATTTTCCACTACCCATTTGAGGGTTAGTCTCATCACCTGGCTGAGTGAAAACATAGCCTCCCCATTTCAATGTGTCTGCTCCATCGCTTAACTTAGTAAACAGTTTGTTTGAAAAATACCCAATTGGTGTAGGTTCTTCATTATAAAACAGCCACCAAGGTGATTCTTTCTCTGGATCCTATTGTCATCAAAAATGAGAAAAAGGAAAAGGAAAAAAAAAAATTGAAGATAAAAAATTTTGCAAATTTTTGAGTATGTTTGGGTAGGCATTTTGGGAAATTAAAAGAACGTTTTTGAAACCCAAAATTTTGTTTTGCAACTACAACTTTTTGTAACTTCTAAAAACGTTCATTTTAAACTTAAAACACAGTTTTTCCAACTACTTAAAAAATAAATAAATAAATAAAAGGTAATAATTACCTGGAGGAGGCTGAAACGCAAAAACACTTGATGGTCGATGCCGTAATCAGAGACATCATGTATAGCAGCGCCAATTGGAACTTGGGTATTTATTTGTACAAAACCTTGGCAATTAAGATCAAAACATCCTGGAACATTTGTTATGTTCTAGTTCATGTACAGTACATGTGAAATTCAAATTAAGTTAGTACTATATTCGTTAAAAAAAAAAAAAAAAAAATCCTCCCAAGAACCTTAAATCTGTTTAAAGATAAAAAATGCTTACGGTTACTTGAAAAAACCAATGAGTGAAACTGTCCTGGAACTGGAATGGGAACACCTGAAGAATACCACAAATAGTTACCAATTCCACATTTTCATATTATAAATTATATATAGTCATGATCATGTCAGAAGAAGTATATATTTGGGAGTTTTAAAAAAGCGTTTTTAAAACCCAAAACCTAAAACTCTATTTTGCAATCACAACTCATAATTTTTTTTTACAAACGTTCATTTTAAACTCAAAAAACTGTTTTCCAACAGTTTATACAAACGCACCCATTCTCGAATAAAAATTAATGATAACCGACCAATTTTCAAATCCTTTTCTCTTCCCTAATACTTACAGTCCACCCAAATTGTGTTCGAGTGTAATCGGGCCCCTCTCCTACTTCAGCTGAGATTGCAACTGAACTATATTGATGAGGTCCAACTTTTTTTGGATTCCATACAGTCATCACGCCTGAGACTCCTTTATACTTTTTGTCTGGGGTTGTTTTCGCAAATATTCCTGTAAACTGATTATCAAAAAGAAAAAGAAAAAAAATGCATGCAAACTATGAGGATGATCATTCCATTAAAGATAAGAAGACTCTAATTACATAACAAAAATAAAGAAGAGAAAGGAAAAACGAAAATTTTCGACAAACATCAAATAAGAGAAAACCATATAATTCACTTACTTCTAAACCATGATTCCACTGATCGTTCGGAAAAAATCGAGACTTTTTATTTAAGTTTGATACATTTTTCAATTGGTCTTTGTCTGCGACCCTCAGAACAGGGACAGTCCCTTTTGGGCAAGCTTCATCTAACTTTATCTTTGCATAACGATGACCAGGCCACAGCTTCTTGGATAGCATTTTGGCTCTTAGTTTTCTTACTTTATGGCTAGGTCTCATCTGTTGAGTATTTTATATACTTCATTAAATCAACATATCATTTAAAATGAAATATTATAAGAGAAATGATATATTCATAACATTTTCACAACATTTTTACAACAAATTCTAAGTAGCAAAATGTTACTGGTTGTTATTATTGGGGCAAACAAGTAATCTTAGTGTTAAGTTCAAATTTAAATCAATAACAACTAACCACCTATAATTTGTTGTAAAAATGTTGTGAACGTAGCACTTCTCATATTATAAAATAAGCATCCGAGTTGTTAGAGTAATATCAAATTATATATATATATATATAAAACTGATTTTCACTGACAAGAATGATGCATTTTGCGGCAGCAACCTTGGAGATTTGGAAGTCAACAATAACCAAGACAACAATGACAATTTGTGGAAATTATTTGAGAGTTATTTGGGATCAAGTGTATCCAGAAGATTACATTGCTCATGAGTTTGGCATCACCTTAAACTTTAGTTTTTACTTTTTATGTACAACTTTTTAAAACCTCGCTTCTTTCTCACTTTTTCAAATTTTTTCGAGGTAGAAGTATACTTTAGCACATTTTTAGCAAAAAACTAGATAAGTTGTTTTCATACAGACGCTTAATGTTAATTTGCCAATCACACACAGGTTCTGCGGAAGATATCTTCAACAAAAGTCCAGATGTAGAAGTTGGAAAGCAGAAAATGATAAGTCTGGGGTAAATAACACTTATAAAAGATAATTTTGGTTGTATATGAGGCAACCAACCTCCTGAACGTGGGAGAAAGGAAGAGAATTAAGATTAATTTCTGCTTGCTTTTACTTCTTTCCTTGCTGTATTTAAACACAGCTTCTGATAACAATCACAATGAATACTAGATAATTCAAATAGCCGTAACAATTGGCTAAAAACTATCCTAATAACAATCAACTCAATCTCCTAAATAATAGAGAACCAACCTAATCACAACCAACCTAACCTCCTAAATAATAGGAATTCTTATTGCAATCAAATTGAACTACCAGAATATAAACATAGCAGATATTTGAATCCTCAGCCACTTGGTAACTTCAGCTGCGTGACTTCAATTGTATCAGCCACGTGGTTTGGCTGTTCCAACTTTGTCTGGGACATAACAGAAAATCACGTCCTTAATTGATTTTATTTATTTCTCTTATTAGTATCTTAGCTAACTTGTTTATCACAATTATCATTATTGTTATCCTTAGTCTCCAAGGCTACGGTAGGTGCACTTGTACTATAAAAGGGGGTGTAACTTGTAAGGGGACCTTGGTAAAAGGAAGTTGATGTTTATCAAATTGTTTATTATAATGAAGCTTGTAGGTTTTCATCAAGAGTTGTTGTAACACTCTCCTATCTCTTCGTCTTAGTCATAGCTTGACAAACCATAGATCGGAGTAGAATCATACCGTTGAGTACTCCTGTTTCACACATCATACCGTTGTGTTATTTTTCGGTAGCCGCGGGGCCCAACTTCTCTTGCGTCAAGTGGTATTAGGGCAAGCCTTTCATGTGCAAGCATGGTGAAACTTTTAAAATTTCCTAGATTTGATAGTCTTTCATATCATTTAAAATTGAAAATAAGGTGTCACTATATACTAATATACACCTTTAGATTTGTAAATTGATAAGTTTCAAAATGATTATGGCGTGGACTATGTAACCTTGTGCGTGCCCTGCTCCTTTACTCCGACACCTTGAAATTGAATTTAAATTTTGAAGAAATATTAAAGGCAAATGAAGTAACAATATGAACCTGAATTGTATGATTCCAGAGCAAAGGATTTTTAAAACTTGCTTGCTTGTATATATCCACACAATCATAGGTGTCTCCGTGCCTAGTCTGGATAAAATCTTATTATTGTTAGACTAAATCTCAAGAAATGCAAATACTTGGAACGAAAATTGCAATTGCTTTTGCACTAATTTGACATGAAATATTTAGGAAGAAAAAAAAAGAACATTAAATAATGAATATCATTTGCACAAGTAAAACAATTGACAAGCATATAATGGAAAATACCAAAATATTTTTGATGGGTGGTAATTCTGAATTCAAATCATTGAGATTATTCCCCTTTACCATGGCTTCATTATGGAATGAGCCAAAATATAACAAGACATATAAAATAATAAATCCTTTGAAAGCCATTGATCCTTAGTTCTCAACCAAAAAAAAAAAAAAAAACAGAGTTTGTTTTGAATGTGCACTTTCTTGTGTCTATATATAATTATATATAAATGGATTCTAAATCACACACCATGTAAATGCAAATAATAAGAATAGAATTTCCCTCTAATTATAGGTTAATCCCTGCATTCATGGGGATAAAGATAGAGGAAAAATATAAGTCAACTTTACAACATTTTAGGGCTAGCTAATGCACAAAGATTGGAGTTTTTTCCCCTACTTTCCAGGTAACCTTTTATAATACTCCAATCAGGTGCATTGTAAGAGACAAAATAAGAGGCAACTTATTTTTTAAGCATTAATTACATTATCTAAAAATAGGAAAATACTAATGAGAAGTTGATAAGAATAAATATGAAATGGTTATGATTTGGTTTAGAAAGAGAGGCTATGACTTTGGTGAGCAGTTTGCTGTGATTTGTGGTTTGTAGAATGGGTAAAGGAGAGAGAGAGAGAGAGAGAGAGAGTACTAATGAGAAATTGATAAGAATAAATATGGAATGGTTATGATTTTGGTGAGGTTTTTGGTTATAATAAGGTACATTATTAATTGCAAAATCCACATTACTCCTGACATCCAAATTCCTATGAATGTGATTTCTTGCAATCTGGATGTCTAGGAATGTAGTTATTCCTATGTTTGGTGTCATTGGGAATTTCTTAAGATTCCTAGGAATGTGAAATGATAATGTTTGGTTTATTCCTAGGAATTTTAAATGAATTTTTTTTTTCCCATTCTATCCTTAGATTTGAATGTGAACTATCAAGTTCTTTAAAAAAAAAATCTTCCTCTAAATAAATAATGAAAAACAAAATATAAACTATTAATTATGACAAATTCATTAAAACTGTAGTCTAACATTTTAAAATGACAAGTACAATACAAAAATAACTATTTAAATTCTCAAATGCTTTATTCTTAATAATAATTTTTAAAAGAGCTTAATCCATAACAAAACAACCTGACAACGTTTAGGTCTATAAGACAAGATAAAAGATATTGATGATTTGTTTTATGTTTTATTTTAATTGCTTAAATGATAAGAAAAAATGGTTAAAATTGTCAATTTATAAAAAATACAATTTCTTTTAAGTTTGGGAATCTGGATACCCACCTGTTTTAAAGGGAATCCACATTCCTACTAAGAGGGGTTTAAAGGGGGAATCCAGATTCCCCTGGCATCTGATTCCCTAGCGTGATTTGCAACCAAATATGAGAATCTTTAAACATTCCTGAGAATCCTAAAACATTACCCCGTACCAAACGCCACATAATAATGTGGCATGGGGTAATGTTTTAGGATTTCCAAGAATGTTTAAAGATTCCCATGTTTAGTTGCAAATCACTCTAGGGAATCAAATGCTAGGGAAATCTAGATTCTCCCTTTAAACCATTTTTAGTAGGAATGTGGATTCCCTTTAAAACAGGTGGGTATCCAGATTCCCAAACTTAAAGGAAATATTGTATTTTTTTTATAAATTGACAATTTTAACCTTTTTCCTTATCATTTAAGCAATTAAATTTAAAATAAAATATAAAATAAATCATCAATATCTTTTCTCTTGTATTATAGACCCAAACATTGTCAGGTTGTTTTTGTTATGGATTAAGCTCTTTTAAAAATTATTATTAAGAATAAAGCATTTGAGAATTTAAATAGTTATTTTTGTATTGTACTTGTCATTTTAAAATGTTAGACTACAGTTTTAATGAAATTGTCATAATTAATAGTTTGTATTTTGTTTTTCATTATTTATTTAGAGGAAGATTTTTTTTTTTTTTAAAAGGACTTGATAGTTCACATTCAAATCTAAGGATAGAATGAGAAAAATAAATAATTCATTTAAGATTCCTAGGAATAAACTAAATATTATCATCTCACATTTCTAGGAATCTTAAAAGATTCTAAATGAAACCTAACATAGGAATAGCTATATTCCTAAGTATCCAGATTGCAAGAAATCACATTCCTAGGAATCTGGATGTCGGAGTAATGTGGATTCCCCCATACCAAACGCCACATAAGTTTCAAATATATTCAATTCATACATTTGGCTCTATCCCGTTAAAAAATTGCCATTAAAATTTTTTTCCTCACATGAAAAAAAAAAATCTATAAAATTAATAAAAAAATTTATAAATTTTTTATGCATACTTAATGGCAAATTTTTAACGGAATTGGACAAAATGCCTCAAATGAATAAATTTGAAATTTAAAGAACTTAATTGAACGAAAGTAGCCAAGGGCCTTATAAATTAATTGGCATCTCTTTATGCACAAAGTGTTTGGAGGTTCCGAGGGGGGAGGAGTTCGAGCTAGTTAGCAGCATATTATAATTGTATTTACCTTTTACAATTTATATGCCTTTTACAATTTATATGGTTGGAATATATTATAATTGTATTTACCTTTTACAATAATATGGGAACTATATGATAATATAATTATTTCTATTGAAGTTAAGTTATAAATCCTAATCTATCCTGCATTTAATGCTCTCAATGGAGCTAGAACATGTGACATACCCTCCCTCCCATTGAAGTCTTTGTGAGGTGACCACCACGTCGTAGTCGGTCATGGTTCTTACACCAATTAATATGTTTTGAGTAAAAAAAAATTTAAATGACGCCTTTGGATGTTCCCAAGGGTTTGCCCCCATCAAAGAATGATGTTTTGGAGGCCCAAAACTCAAGTTTTGGTGGTCTGGGAATGAGCCTGCTTACGCAGGTTTGAAGCATGCGTACGCATACTTTCCAAAAACCCTAATTTTGACTATACTGGTAACCTAATTTCAAACGATCACAACTCACTCAATATAAATTCAAATCACGTAAAATATATGTTCAAATTGAATTCTGGAATGTCTAATTTCCAATAAAACAAACCTTACTCAAAAATTATATGTGGATCAAAAGTTATCGTCAAAACTATGAGAAAAGGACATTTTTCAACATCATTTTCAAAGTGATTTAAGCACTTTTGAGTTGTGATTGCTTCAAAATTATTGTGGACTCTTTAATTACCCTTGGTTGACATATGTCAAGCTCATCATTGGGGTCAATAACTAAAATTTATTAATGGGTATAAAATGAGGTGTCTACACTAAATAAACAAGAAAACCTAAAAACAGTAAAGAACTAGATGGAATGCATGAATGCATGAGAGAATATATCAATCAAGAGATAGGATACCAATAGATTGGTGTAGAAATTCAAAGTGCAGGCCATCAAGAGGTTTGGTGAAGAGATGAGCTCTTTGATCTTTGGTAAGAATGAACTCAAGAGTTAAGATTCCATCTTCCATCAGTTTACGAATGAAGTGATGATAAATCTCAATGTGCTTTGTTTATGAATGTTGAATAGGATTTTTGGAAATATTGATAGCACTAGTATTGTCACAATAGATGGTCAGATGTTTTTGACAAATACCATAATTGAGCATGAGTTTCTAAATCTAGAGAAGTTGAGTGCAACAGTTTTTCGTAGCAATTTATTCAACTTCAGCAGTAAAAAGAGAGATAGAATTTAACTTCTTACTCATCAAAGAAACTAGAATATTTCATACATAAAAATACTCACCAGTTGTACTTTTCCTATCATCACATCCAGCAGAGCGTATTCCCTTTTCTTTTTCTAATTTTGCTATTTATTATTACGATGTTTGTTGGATGGCTAAAACTTAATAAGATTTTCACTCTTGTTAAAGTGCAATAATGGCCCTTTGTGGACTGTACTTTGAACTATAATTAGGCTCTTCATTTAGCAATAAACTTTAGGCTCTTGATTTTTTATTCAGTGTATTCCAGGTGTTGGAATGCATAGACATAGTTGTTGGGCTTTGTAGAGCTTAGTTATGTTTAATCTGGATTATGACCTGACTCGAAATAAAAGTGTTACTGTTTTTAATGAGATTTTTTTTCCTTGAGGCTTAGTTCATAGAGCAAAGGCTTGAGCCAAAAAATTTTGACCCATTTGTAGCCCATTGTGAATCATGTGCACAAGATAGAAAAATTGTCGTTTTGGAGATTAGGGTTTGTGTGTTATTTTGAGAAAGAAAATTGTACTGTCACATCTTGTAATTTTCCTAGTGAATAGTGAAATTACTGCAATTCTACAGATCTGAGAATTTCGTATATATTCCCCACTATAGTTGCTCCAATTCAAAATGTATTCAAGGAGTTTCATTTTCGCCTTAGAATTGACCACATAGACATAGCTGCTGCCCGTTATATATGTTCACTTTTTTGTTTTGCTTTGCTTTAGAGTAAAACGGACTGAACTTTTGAGTTAGAGTTTTATTGATTAGTGGTGAAGGCTAAAGAAAAGCCTAAAGTTCAACTTAAGCAATGTAGCAATAAACTTTAGGCTCTTCATTTTATATTCAGTGTATTCAAGGTGTTCGAACGCTTGTCTAATTTATGTTAACAATTATACTATTGTGAGAATTGATGGGAAGTGTTCATCTGATTTACTGTTTGGAGAAAGACGTACTGAAATTGAAACTTTGGGATGCAAACTTTGTCTTTCAATTGAATAGCACTAAGGTTTTGTTTGAATCAAGTTCCAAAATTTTTGCTTTGGCTATTCCTTTTGATTGAGT
This sequence comes from Quercus aquifolioides, assembly GCA_019022515.1. NCBI lineage: Eukaryota > Viridiplantae > Streptophyta > Magnoliopsida > Fagales > Fagaceae > Quercus > Quercus aquifolioides. Next base: position 58,966,190 of record CM032328.1, on the reverse strand, counting down.
GATTCTGGTTAGTGCTCCTTATTGCTTCCCGTTATTTCTTTTAATTTTTTGAGAGGAAGTATGTAACTTATAAAGACTTTTTTTCTTAGGTGTGAAAATGCTGAAATCTTGTGACTGAATATGTTCTGTTCTAAATAGCAAATAAAATCCTGTGTTGCAGTATATTTTCCTCTACTGTTGAAAAGTTTCAATTCTTTTTTTAATATTGCTTTTCATGTTTTTTCAGCCCGGCCATCATCTTAACTAGTTTATTGCTACATTGCTTTTCACTTCATTAGTTGCTAGTACTGACAACTAAAGGGTTTTAAGTTGAGATGGCTGTTTTGTTGGGATTGTTATGGTATTGCTAATTGATATGTCTTAAAGCTTCAGTTGAGAATTATTTTTTAGGGGAAAGAAAGAAGCCTTTTTCTATATAAAATAATGGTATGAAGCATGTTGCAGTAGACCAGTAGTGCCAATTGATCTGTCTTAAAGCTTTTTTTGTTCCTAATTTTTTATGGATCATCATGCTACATCATTAATAAACCTATGTTTTGTTTAGATGGGTAAGAAAAAGGAGACTTCAAATGAATCAAATCTCAACACTAAATCATCCCAAAATATCTCAAATTTGAGAGTTCTCTAACGACAATCTTTTGTGGCTTGTGTGGATAAGGTATTTAAGGGTAATCAACCTAATATCCTCTTTAGTAACTAGAAAGGAATATTCTAGGATGAACTAAGAACTATATGGATAAGTGCAATGGATTGAAGAAAAATTAGATACTTTGAAATAAGTTTGTCAAAGGAACAATAGCTGCAACTTGCAACTATAAGTGGTGGGAGAGAAAGCTAATGGTATGTTTCTTATAACTCATTGTACTTATGTTGTATAAAATTGATAACCAAACAAGTAAATTTCTATGAGCTTGGGTTAAACAAAATTGATAGATTATAAAATTGTGCCTCATATTCAAATCCAAGCAACAAAAGATGGTCTCAATCATTGATGATAGCGACTGTAAAACATGATAAGCCATAAATTTACTTTCAATTATCTGTGTTCTCATACATTCTCACACACAAAAAAGGTGAGAGGGAGACAGTCTCACACACAAAAAAGGTGAGGTAGACACACTAGTGATAATTCGTTATCTAATCTTGAGAACAAAGGGAAATAGAAAGAACATCTATATGCTACCTGTGGTGGTGGTGGTTGTTTAAAAAAAAAAACCCACAAGCCATGCCATGTCTAATAATAACTTTGAGTAATGCATGAAAAAAGCAACTTGAAAGACCCTAGCTATATCTCACAATTAAAGGTGGTAATTGTCCCAATAGCTTGTGTAGTGGGTAATGGGATTGTATTTTTGTGGAGGCCTTGATAGAAAACATCCATATGGTGATGGCGGAGGTGGTGGTTGTCGAGAAAGCACGGGAAAACCATGCAATACCGAATTAAGGAATGGCCTTGAGAGTGATCTATATGCAGGCCATGGTGTCTTAAACAACCTTGAACTACTAGAGGGAGGGACACGACCAACTTTGCTGTTACATCCACCCCAACCATGTTTGATGCCATGCATTGTGCTGCGAGTAGTACCGCTCCTTTTGGATTCATCCTCATCATCATCATCATTATCATCGCATGCAAATTGGACATTGTTCTTGACATTAGAACCACTTTTCTCTTGTGAGGGGGACTTCTCAAAGAATAAAAGCTCTGCCGGTTTGCCAATCTTTTCAAACACTTGCATTAATATTGTAGGAACTATGTCACCTATAATCTTGATGGTCCCTTTTTTTGAATCAATATTGACTGAAGTCACTCCTAATTAAAAATATGAAAATTAAATCAATCACATGTGACAAAATATGGTACAAGTGAAAAAGATAAAGAAAATTATAAAAAAATTTCAACAAAAAATTAAATAAGTTGTTCCCAAACAGACACTGCGTATTGAAAAACAAGACACACCTTTGGTCTTTAGCAACTTCTTCTTCAATTTAATGGGACACTCATCACAACAAGTGATCTTCACTTTCAAGATACAAATCTGATTGGATCGAGAGGATCATTGTTCAAAGAAAGTTTTTTTAAAAATAATACTAATAAAATAGAAAGAAAATGCATATACATACTGATACTGTGAACAAGTGTGTTGGTCCAAAAAGAAGAAGAAGAAGATGTATTTACCGAAGGTGATGGCATATGCTGATACCCCATTGAAATAGCTTCAAATAAACCAGCCAATGAAAAGGAATTGATCAGACAATATAACTTGTATTTGCAAAGAGAGAACTATTTTATTTATTTATAGCGGGCTTCTTCCTAAAAAAATTTAAAACTTCCCCCAAATATTTGTATGCGAGAATAATGAGGCAAAATAATAAAGTGAGATATGGAAAATTTAGGGAAAAATAAAACGAAAAGGAAAATGAATCACGGTAGATTTTTCATTTTTACTTGAATCTTGAACAAATCATATATAATATCTTAACAAATTTGTAGCTGCTTGTTAGGAAAATATATATATGTCACATAATATCTGGAATTACATTAATAAGGAAATTGTGTATAAGATATCATGCCTAATTTATTTCTTAATTATATAATATGAATATGTTAAATGCTCATGAGCGTCAAACTGATAATTAAGGACGGAAACCATGTTTACAAGATAATATTTTTATCTAGGATTCTAACTATTATTTCTAAGAAACATGTTATAAAAATATGGTGTAAAAAAAAAAAAGGAAAATAAAACGTAAATAGACATTACAAATTTAAAGAAAACATTCGTCACTAAAATAGTGGTTATATATTTATTATAAGACTTAGGTAAATATAATATATATGAAGTCATTTCTTATTATATTCCAGTTTTTTTAACATAAAATAAAAAATCAACTAATTAAGTATTTGATATTCTTCTTTTCAATTTTAGTTCTGATTTTAAGCTATTAAAGTATTAAATAAGGTAACCAAAAAAATGATATTATATAAATATATATATATATATATATATATATAGAGAGAGAGAGAGAGAGAGAGAGAGAGAGAGAGAGGTGATTACACATAAATATTAACACAAACATATTTAATTTATTTTTGATAATTCAATAATTGAAGGTGGAGGTGTACATGTTTTGATAATTCAACAGATTCAATATTCAAGGTTCAAACATATTTGAACCTTGAATATCTCTATTAGAAATAACAAAAAGTACTAGTTAAGTTACAAGAACCTTGAAAATTCTTTTTTTTTTTTTTTTTTTTAATTATAGATCACATAAACATTATGTTGAAATGATAGTATCAATTATACCGAAAGTAATATCAGTTAGCTTAGTCACTTTGAGAGTGTTATCTGATATCGGTGATTCACGTATGGGGGGGCTCTTTTTGTATTCAGCATCACAATCGACTGCTTTCCTAGCTACATCCGCAATAAAACCTATCACTTCCCGATAAGACTTTGCACTTGAAGCCGTGTATGCAGCTCTCAATTGCACTAGTGCATCACTAAAATCGGTAAGGCAATTCTGAATTCGATACTTATCCAGTGGGTCAGTGAGCGTTTTAAGAATATCTGGGATTTGATCAATGGTAGCTTCTACTGTATCAGTGTTTATAGCAATAGAAAGGAGGGCAAGACCATCTCGATCAGCTACAGCAGTACGTTCGTCTCCACGAAAAGTTGACATGCAAAAGTCATAGTCCTGGGTCTGCTGGCAAATGCTATCAAGTAAGGCTTGGTCAGCCTTCACTTCAATTGTTGCATTAGAAGCTTTGTAGAAAAGAGAGGTGATCAGTAGAGGGATTACTAAGATTGATAGGCAGCTAATTGGAGAGGTCATTTTCTTTTCCTCTTTTCTAAGTTCTTTGTCAAGAATGATATTGATTCATCTATAATTTGTAATATATATATATATATATATATATATATATATATATAAACGAAACCATTTGATTTTTGTTTATTCTCATAATATTATATACCACATAAACTTTTGATGTCTTATAATTTTATACATCATTATTTTAATATATGTATCTTTCAATTAAGTTTAAATTCTATTCTATATTTAAACCCTTCATTAGAATTTTAGTACATTATATTTTCTCTAAATAGTAGAACACTTAATTTCAGGATTTCAAAAAAGAATATTTAATTTCATATACATGCATAATTATAATAAACAACTAATTTTAGAATATATAGTTCCATTTTAAAGTCGCAATCATAATAAACACCTAATATTAGAACATATAGTTCCATACAAAGTCAATCATAATAAATGTATATAGAGCTTATCAAAAAAATAATAAATGTATATAGAACACATAGTTAATAAGATTGAATTTATAATTTATCAATGTAATTTTTTTTTTTATAGGTGCAATAGAGTTTCAATCTATGACATCCGCTCTTGATAATTAATCTTTATCATCAAGTCAATGCACTAATAGATTTTTAGTGTAAGTGGGATTCGACTATCAGATCTCTTATTCGACAACACAAGACTTTACTAGTTAAACAAACTAGAACACACATATTAGTGTAATCTTAATTCCACTCGCTCAAATTAGTTGATGGTTAGCCTTACAGAAAACCATCCATGGTCTGTAAATATTCCATAAAATATTGTTATGTACAGACTTTGTGAGCCCTCACATTACTAGTAGCATTAATAAGAATTTCACTATAAATTATAATAAATAAATAAATACTTTAGGTATAGTATCTTAGGTGCACTACATTAATCTTTTCAAATCAATTCAAACGCATAATTGCATTTAATTTAATTGTCCTCGAAAAAAAATACCAAACTAAGTTTTGCCCCTTGCCCCAAAAAAAGACTCCTAATTGTTTTTTATTCTTTTAAACCCCTCATTGTTTGTTGTTCTTCAATTTTAATTTACGCTCTGTTTGTTTCAACATTAACATTTTCTAGAAAACAAAACATTTTGCAAAAAAAAAAAAAAAAAAATCTCATAAAATTATCTCATTTTCCTATGTTTTGTATAACTTTAAAATGCGTCGGAAAAATATTTTTTAACTTACCCTATTTAGTTTGGCATGAGATAGAGTTGTTTTCCACGAAAATTTTCCTTTGACCCACTTTTTTTTTATACTAACAAACTCAAGAAAACACAAAAAAATATCTTCACGTAAGGTTTCCTAAAGCTACTCTGCTTGTTTCGACATTAAAAATTTCTTAGAAATGAATTATTTTCCCAAAAAAAAAAACTATCTTATTTTCGTATGTTTGGTAATAACCTTAAAATGAGTTAGAAAACTATTGTTTGACTTTCCTTTTTTAGCTTGGTGTGAGAAAGAGTTTTTTTCTAAAAGAAAATAACTCTATCTATGTTTGATGAGTGAGATAGAGTTGTTTTCCACTTCTGGAAAACAATTCTATCTCACGCCAAGCTAAATAAGATAAATGTAGAGATAATTTTCTTTTGACTCATTTTTTCTAATATTACTAAACACAGAAAAGCACGAAAAAACCGTCTTTACATATGAGTAATTCTTAGATACTCCCGAAGTATGATGAATGTTGCTCCTTCCTCTCACATTCATGGTGGGGTCCACCATGAATGTGAGAGGAGTGAGTACTATTTCACTGTACTCTGGAAGTACCTAGGTATTTTCCTTTACATATAGTTTTCCATTAAAAAAAAACTAATTAACACTTAACAACTCGTGCAATGCATGAAAAAATCCAAACACCCCCCAAATTTCGAGGTGTAAAATCCAAACACCTCCAAACTTTGAGGAGTAAAATCCAAACACCCCTGAAAATTAAGGGGGTAAATTCCAAATTTTAAAACATTAAGGTGTAAAATCCAAACACTCTTAAACTTCAGGGGATAAAATCCAAATTCTGAAACTTTAGAGTGTAAAATCCAAACACCCCTAAACTTTAGGGGTATAATTTGCAAGTTGCCCAAATATGATTTTATTGAAGAATAAAATTATTTTATCTCTCTTTTATTTTGTATATAAATATGAAACTTGATAATTATGATAGTTATTAATAGACATTTATATTGATTGTGTTTATCTATAATATATTAAATATAAAAGTTGATAATTATGGTATTGTGGGGCCAGAATAAGTCAGCAACCCCGGCCCATTCCAAACCAGGCCCAGAGGCCCACGCCGAGGACGCCTCCAGTGTCCGAGGTCCGAGGACGAAAGTTTAGAGCCCAGGGCCCAAGGAGCATTGCCGAGGATGGTTACATCCTTGGGAGACCGAGGTCAGAAAGTGGGCAAACAGCATACCTTTAAGGGGAGTCTCCCTAAGCATCCAAGGAGCAAATAGCAAGGACCAAGCACCGAACATTGAAGCATGGTGGAGGAATAAGTCCCAGCTGAACTGTCACCTCCACATTAAATGCCCTCAACTAACGCCCTGGCCGCATTAATGAGGATAGGACCTCTGAACAGGGCCGTCTGGGGCGCTGCAACCCACTGAAGGTATGGGAATGCGGCTGATGGGACAGGCTCTCAAGTGGAAACCGGGCTGATCAACAAGTGTAGGGCTAGGATCAACTGAGAGAGAAGTATATAATGTAAAAAGTCCCTCTTGTGAAGGGGACGGACGGAAAACCAGAGAAAGAAAGAATACTGTAGCAGAGTATCTTCTCTCAACCATTGTAACCTCACTTGAAAGAAATAAGAACAACTTCAGCCTCTATAATCCCGTCCGAGGAGACCTAATAGGCAATCCGACCCACGTTTAGCTTAGCACAATTCACGTACAACCATGCAGGGCCGTTGCATTCTTTGCTAGGGCCTAGCTCTTGAGCCCATACTCTACAAATTTATTGGAGGGTTAGCTGGGCTTGGGTCCACTCTCCCAACCTGTGGAGAGCGCTCGAACCCGGTCCCTACAGGTATATATTAATTGCATTTATTATATATGGTTGTTTTTTTATATATATATAAAACTATTAAATAAGTAATTATGATATTGAACTATCATAATTATTTATTTATATAAGTAATTATGATAAAACTATTGGACGATTGAACTATCATAAAACTATTAAATAAGTAATTATGATATTTTTTTTATATATATAAAACTGTAGGGAGATTTCCCGTACAAGCTATTTGTCCGCTTTGGGAAGCCAAGCCCGCACGGTTTTGTTCTCAAGCGACGTGGAAGTTCAGGATTTTCACCTTTGAGACTTGACACCTTAGTCCCACATCGGCAAAAGAAGCGCCCCACTCATGCTTTATATGTGCTTGGCACTTGTAGTAGTGGTACACTCATGCAAGTGCCAAGCACATATAAAGCATGAGTGGAGCGCTTCTCTTGCCGATGTGGGACTAAGGTGTCAAGCCTCAAAAGTGAAAATCCTGAACTCCCATGTCGCTTGAGAACAAAACCGTGCGGACTTGGCTCCCCAAAGCGGACAAATAGCTTGTACGGGAAATCTTCCTACAAAAACTATTAAATAAGGGTATGTTTAGTAACTTTTTTTTCTCCTTATTTTCTGTTTATAAAAACAATTTTTTATTTTTTAGACTAAAAAAATTGTTTGGCAACCCAAAATGGACAAAAAACAAAAACTGTTCTCAAAACTCAATTTGTGAAGGAAACTAAAAACATGCAAAATGTTGTTTTCAGTTTCTAATATTCAAAAGTTAATGAAAAAACATATTTAATTTAATGAATTTGTCTCATTTAATGAGTTAGCATTAGAATTCAAATCTTGGTAACAACATATTTTAGTATTTTCTATTTTTTTCTTCAAAAAATTATCATTTTTTAATTTCAACTAACCAAACAAGTTTTTGATTTTAAAAATACAAGAATATTGTTTTTTCTTTATATTCTCAAAAAAAAATCAAAATAGAAAATAAAAACTGTTACCAAACATAACCTAAGTATTTTTTATAGTAATTATGGTTGTTCTTATGACGTATGAGTGTTTGTATATTGAACTATCCAGTATCCATCCCACCATTCAATTTTTTTTTTTTTCAAAATTGGTTGTCCTTATAATACTGTACCACATAACCTTTTTGAAATCTCACAATTTTACATATTATTATTATTATTATTATTATTGTAGGGGCTCGTTTCGTCGTAGATCCCCCAGCAATAAATTTGTTTAGAGAGTGGGTCGTAGGGTTCGGCGCCAACAGGCTTGCCACCGGCTCGCCTGAAGTGTTCCTCCTTCTTGGGGGCCTTTTTCTTTGTTCTTATCGTCTTAGGGGTTGCTCCTCGGATGGCCGAGGAGCTCCCACTCTGAAGGGCTCCTTGCATTTATATACCCTCTTTGGCCAACCCTAGCCTTCCAACTGTCAGTCATCCAGACCACTGCTTAAGGACTTGTCCTATCAGCCACGTTTCCCACCGTACTGTGGATCGCGGCACCCAAGGTTCCGCCGTTCAGGAGTCCCCTCAACACTGAGATTGCCAGGGGAGTTAGGTAGACGCATTAAGTGTGGATGTGACTGCCTGTACCGGGATCAGGATAGGTATGCCGAGGACAGGGTTGTCCTCGGCGCGGCCCGGAAGGCCGAAAAGTCCCTAGACAGCTGCCTGGGACAGCCATTGATCCTCGGCATGGGCCTTGGGCCAGTCTAGAGGTGGGCCGAAAATTCCAGGCCCCCGGGCCCCACAATAGCCCCTCAAAATCCTGCTGCACGTTCCCTTGAACGGGGAGGAGGGTTTTGACACCCACAGCCCTCATTCCCCCCGAGGCCTTCCGCTGGTTGGTTTTTCCCAAATAGTTAGCTCAGCGCTTCAATCCTCCGGCAAGTGATTAGCCTTTTATGGAAGATCCTGTTGCTGCTTCTAAAGATAGTGACAAGCTCACGGTAGGCTTGGGTCCGAGGACCATGCAAGACCTAGGCACAGGCGCTGCCTTCATAAGTAGTGGCTAGCTCTCCGCAGGCTTGGGTCCGAGGACCATGCAAGACCTAGGCACAGGCGCTGCCTTCATAAGTAGTGGCTAGCTCTCCGTAGGCTTGGGTCCGAGGACCATGCAAGACCTAGGCACAGGCGCTGCCTTCATAAGTAGTGGCTAGCTCTCCGTAGGCTTGGGTCCGAGGACCGTGCAAGACCTAGGCACAGGTGCTGCCTTCATAAGTAGTGGCTAGCTCTCCGTAGGCTTGGGTCCGAGGACCGTGCAAGACCTAGGCACAGGTGCTGCCTTCATAAGTAGTGGCTAGCTCTCCGTAGGCTTGGGTCCGAGGACCATGCAAGACCTAGGCACAGGTGCTGCCTTCATAAGTAGTGGCTAGCTCTCCGTAGGCTTGGGTCCGAGGACCGTGCAAGACCTAGGCACAGGTGCTGCCTTCATAAGTAGTGGCTAGCTCTCCGTAGGCTTGGGTCCGAGGACCATGCAAGACCTAGGCACAGGTGCTGCCTTCATAAGTAGTGGCTAGCTCTCCGTAGGCTTGGGTCCGAGGACCATGCAAGACCTAGGCACAGGTGCTGCCTTCATAAGTAGTGGCTAGCTCTCCGTAGGCTTGGGTCCGAGGACCATGCAAGACCTAGGCACAGGTGCTGCCTTCATAAGTAGTGGCTAGCTCTCCGTAGGCTTGGGTCCGAGGACCATGCAAGACCTAGGCACAGGTGCTGCCTTCATAAGTAGTGGCTAGTTTCCCCATAGGCCTGAGTCCGAGGACCATGCAGAGCCTTGGTTCTGTCTAACACTTGGTCTTCTGAAGTAATTAGTTTCCCCACAGGCCTGAGTCCGAGGACCATGCAGAGCCTTGGTTCTGTCTAACACTTGGTCTTCTGAAGTAATTAGTTTCCCCATAGGCCTGAGTCCGAGGACCATGCAGAGCCTTGGTTCTGTCTAACACTTGGTCTTCTGAAGTAATTAGTTTCCCCATAGGCCTGAGTCCGAGGACCATGCAGAGCCTTGGTTCTGTCTAACACTTGGTCTTCTGAAGTAATTAGTTTCCCCATCTTCTATCGGGGAAGCGTTTCTTGGCGTTCGTGTTCTGCGCCTGACGCTTCGGTGCGCGAGACGCGCCTTCATTAATGGTCTCGTAAATCGACAGAAGTACAACGGTCTACAGCCCCCTTGGAATTTGGTGGCTTCATTATTGCCCGCCGCCTCGGTAACTCACTCTTCGAATTCTGCGCGAATTGACTGTCACCAACTCTCCCCCTCTATATAAGGCTTTCTGGGGGGATGGTTTCTTCATACCCCATGAGCTTCCCAACTCGAACAGAAAGAAAACCATCTTTCCACTCCCCATGCCCCTTTAATAACCCCGTCGGGATTGTGACCGGAGTTAGGAGATATGGAGTTAAGGGCTGCCGTGGCCGCAGCCCCCACTGGGTTTCTGGTGCGGCTGAGCCTCGGCGTAACACCGGCAGTGTTGCGCGCGGTGGCCAGGTGGGACATTGTTGGAGTACCTAACATCTTTCCCCGGAGCGCACCTTCGGTGGAGAAGATACGCGAACTTACGTCATGTCTGGCGCCCGAGTGTTGCCGTCTCCAACGGCCGGCGCTCGGGAGGATTGGAGAGCGTCAAGGGAACATCACGGGGGAGGACGTTCCGGTGCCCCTGCATCTGCTCCTCACTTCGTTCAAGCTTCCGCTTTGAAGCAAGCCAGCCTCAGCCCCCCTTCCCCGCTTTTATTGTCAAGCTCTCCCGTTCTGCTGATGCCAATAAAAGCACGGGTTGACACTTCCCTCTCCCCTAGCTAGTTGTAGGATCGGACCGCCTGAGCCTCCGATTGTAGGATTAGCTTGTAATAAAGCTTTTAAAACAAGCCTGCCTGTGCCTCCGTTTGTATCTGTAACTCTTTTCTATGAAATTATAAAGAATCCTTTCCGTTTGATGTTGAGTTTCTTTTTTTTTTTTTTTTTTTTTTTTTTTTTTGCTGCAGAATTTTTCTTTTTTCTTCTTTCTTTTGCACCGCCACCTCTTTGCATGGCATTTGCTTTGAAAAGACCGCCGGTTGCGCCGGTCAGCGCACTAACCCTCCCCACAGACGGCGCCAATTGTAGGGGCTCGTTTCGTCGTAGATCCCCCAGCAATAAATTTGTTTAGAGAGTGGGTCGTAGGGTTCGGCGCCAACAGGCTTGCCACCGGCTCGCCTGAAGTGTTCCTCCTTCTTGGGGGCCTTTTTCTTTGTTCTTATCGTCTTAGGGGTTGCTCCTCGGATGGCCGAGGAGCTCCCACTCTGAAGGGCTCCTTGCATTTATATACCCTCTTTGGCCAACCCTAGCCTTCCAACTGTCAGTCATCCAGACCACTGCTTAAGGACTTGTCCTATCAGCCACGTTTCCCACCGTACTGTGGATCGCGGCACCCAAGGTTCCGCCGTTCAGGAGTCCCCTCAACACTGAGATTGCCAGGGGAGTTAGGTAGACGCATTAAGTGTGGATGTGACTGCCTGTACCGGGATCAGGATTGGTATGCCGAGGACAGGGTTGTCCTCGGCGCGGCCCGGAAGGCCGAAAAGTCCCTAGACAGCTGCCTGGGACAGCCATTGATCCTCGGCATGGGCCTTGGGCCAGTCTAGAGGTGGGCCGAAAATTCCAGGCCCCCGGGCCCCACAATTATTATTATTATTATTAAAGTCTTCATTGGAATCTTGGAACATCATTTTAAAGAAAAATATTAGAATGTATAATTCTATATACAAAAATAATCTTAATAAATGTCTATTAATATCTATAGAAAAGAATATGTAAGAGAGAGAGGAAAAAAAAAAAACTATATTTTGTTAAACTTTCGGTGTATTGCACAAGTTATCGACTAATATTAAAATATTGGCTTGCAAAATTACAAGGACACAAAGTCTTATGTGAAAAAAATTATAGATGTCCTAAGTAGGGGTGTCCACGGGTCGGGTTTGTGCCCAACCCGGACTCGACCCACTCAGATCGGGTGGAACAAAAACACACCCGCAACCGACCGCCGACCACCACGGGTCGGGTCGGCTGGGCTCAAGGGGGCGAACGGTCGGGTCGGTCGAGTCCGATGATGAGCGACGGCGGGCGGAGGAGAAGTTCTTTCTTCGCCGATCTGAGTTGAAGGCGTCGGATTCGAGTAGATCGGAGTCTATCTTCGCCGATTTGAGCCTATCTTCGCTGATCTGAGTCAAATCTAACCATATATCGCCGGATTTGAGCAAATCTGACGAAGGAGGAGAGTAGATCTTGGCCGGATTTGAGTGAATCTGAGCAAATACCATCGGATCTGAGCGAAGGAAGACCAAGGGTGGCCGGATCGGAGCAAAGGAACACCAGAAAGTCGCCGGATCTAGGAAATTTTGGCATTTTTTTAGCATTTGTCGGTCGGATCGGGTGGCTCGGGTTTTAGAGACTGAAACCCGCCACTCGACCCGCTGGAGTCGGGTTTCAGAGGATAAGAACCGTCACCGACCGCCGGAGGTGTTGGATTTGGCCGTGACAAGTCGGGTTTGTTCAGTTTGGTTGGTTTGGCCAGGTCTCTGGGTTGCTTGGACAGCCCTAGTCCTGAGATATAATTCTTTTTTAAAATAAGTGAAAATAATTGTGGTGGTGCTTTTTCCGACAACCTTGGGCTGATTAGGCCCAAAACCCCAATTTATTTGTGTTCTGAATCGGGTGTAATCCACAATGGGAGGCCCTAGAAGTGGTTTGCTTTGTGATGGGTGATTAGCCCAACTGAGAAGGCTTTCAAACAGTTGAATTCTTTTGTTGAAATCTGAGCATGATTTCTCTGTTCCCAAAACCGTGTTCTCACTTTTCTCTCATATGTCTCTCCCCCAATTTTTGTTCAACCTCTATTTCTTACCCCTCCCTTCTATTTTATACTCTTGTTTTAGTGGGTCTACCATGATGGGGGAATATTCTGCCTGACAATGGGTCCCTCCACCTACGAAGTTTAGGTGGCCTCTTGGGTCTTGTTTACTATTCCATCATGTCTTATCATGTATCAAAGATGGGCCTTACTGCCCTGCCATTGAAATGGCGCTCTAGAAACTTGTGCCTGACACTGAACCTTATGTTCGGCGGGGCAGATTCCTCAAAGACATTACTTACCTTGCTTAAAGTGTTTCATTATCCACCTCGCAAGTATGGACCTGTCTTTGGACTGAGATAAACCTGAATAGGCCTAAATTGTTCCGGGTACGGGCCGACCTTTTTTGCCCACCCACAATAATAATGATCTTTGTTGACTTACTCTTTTTTTGAAAATTAAATATCACACGAAAAAATTAAATTAATGATGTTAATTTCTGAAATTTGTAAGTTGTATTTATTTAAAATAATATTCTCCTAAAAATTTCGATTTTTCTAAACTGAACCAACGTAGTGGTAGGAAGTACTTTTCTTTGTTGTACCAATTAATTGATTGTAGATATCTATAATCAAATACAAGTAATTTAATTTCTAGGTGAGGAGAAACTATTTGCTATCAAATGATACCATGTCAGCGGTATTAAAACTCAATAATTGTGAGACATGTCAATAAAAAATAACAAGCTCACTAACAATTGAAAGACGTGTTAATAGGTAGTTTTTGAACACATCTCATTTATTGAATTTTAATACAGATGATGAGAAATTAATAGTATTATAGAGTAATTCTAAGACCACAAATTATTTCACAACTGGCGTAACAAGCTATGAGTAGTTAACCATTTTACACAAATTGATAGACCTACCATTTTTTCATCACTAATCACACTCTACCATGTAAGAGTTTTATAGCAATTAGTTGCGAAAAATTTTGTGATCAATTTTCGGACGAAATGGCCAACTAACCATAAAATCCTAACAATATAATTAGTTGTCAGCATTTTCAAACTATATATTTTTTTAGCACCTCGAGTTTCAAAAACTCAATTTTGGGACATGGAAATCGAGTTTCTTAGACTCGATTTCCAAATAAATATAAACAAATAAGAGAGAACCATAACAGAGTACAACCCGGAGAAAAAAAAAAAAAAAGCACAGAATGAGAAGAACCCAGAGAAAAAAAAAAAAAAAAAACCAGAAGGATCTCAGATCGGACCACCGCGCGCAACCCAGGGGCCCGCGGCCGCGCGGAGGCCCCGGGCTCGCGCGCGGAGAACCGGCCTCGCGCGCGCGCGACCCATGCCGCGCACGAGCCCGGCCGCGCCGCCCAGCGCCTGTCCCGGCCGCGCCTGGCTGGTGAGGCTCTCTCCCTCTGAGCTCTTTCTCTCTCTCTCCCTCTGATTTGAGTTCTGGTGAGGCTCTCTCCCTCTAAGCTCTTTCTCTGTCTCTCCCTCTGAGCTCTTTCTCTTTCTCTCCCTCTGATCTGAGTTTGTTGGATTGAGATTGACGCGTTTGAAGTTTTTGAAATTTGTTTGAGTATTGCAGTGCAGAGACTTAGAATATTTTTTATTTTTTGTTAGAAATCGAGTATAAGAAACTCGATTTTCAGGTTCCAAAATCGAGTTTTTGAAACTCGAGGTGCTAAAAAAATATATAGTTTGAAAATGCTGACAACTAATTATATTGTTAGGATTTTATGGTTAGTTGGCCATTTCGTCCTCAATTTTCAGTGTCGGGTTTATATTAAAAATTTCATGGTCGCACCAAAATGAATTTCATTACCAAATTTAAGAGTGAAACTCCGATTATTAAATATAAATGCAACAATTAGAAATCCATAACTATGATAGAATCTTAGTAAATATCAATTCTAGCGAAAAAGATGATACATAAGCAACATAACATTGAATTCTAATCTGAACGCAAATGGGTAGAACAGGTAAGAACTGTAAAGAGACCTTACTAACAAAGCTATATATTTCAAGAGATTCTCAAATGGAATAATAACACAACTCTGCCATAATCTGTTGTAAAATAGAATAGATAACCTAAAATTCTTGTCAGCAAGAGTTACTTGGCAAAAATATTGAAAACTCCATAGAAGTTCACAGTAATAAAAAAAGCTCACTACAAAACATAATCCAACAACATTACGGATTTTAAACTCATTCATCTTCCTGGCTGCGCAACCTGGCAAGCTTGTTGGTCACAACAACATCAAGCTGGGCGGCTCTCTCCACAATCTCCTTCCTCTTCCTTGTGGAGATATTGTGTGCAATCTCAGCACAGTAAGTCCTGAAAAATAAGGAAAATTCCAACATAAGCACATAAGCATATATACCCACATTGACAATGAAAAACTGATTGCAAGGGCTGCCTTCACTTTACCTGTTGTGCATCATCAGTAGCTCAAGCTCCTTCACATTGTGAACAACAAATTTCTTGAAACCATTAGGAAGAAAATGACGAGTCTTCTTGTCTGAACCATAGCCAATGTTAGGCATCAGTGCGCATCCCTTGAACTTCCTTCTTACACGAGAATCAATACCCTTTGGCCTACGCCAGCTTGGCTGTCAAAGAAGCACACAACCAAAGTAATCAATACAAAGTAAATCCAATCTGTATCATCAATGCAAAGTAGTTTCAACCAAAATTATTAATGTTTCAAACCAAGCTAACAACATCGGAGGATTTTTCCTTTTTTTGTTTGTAAATAAGAATAAGGGAGGAAAAATGTAAACAGGGTTATAGTAACAGGAAGCCAATGAGATATCAAGCTCACTGTGTCGCAAGACCTGTAAGTAAATTTATCTATGCCCTATACACGAAATGCCCAGCTACTGCAATGCATAAAATCTGGACATTAGATACCATGGGCAAAACAGTTTACTTCTTACAAAACAAATACAAACATACTCTTCCAAAAACAGAGGTACCCAATAAAACACAAGAAAGTCTAAAATCCTTGATCTACAACTGCAACCTCAGCCGAAAGATGGTGATTTTTATTAGATAATCATAGATTTGTCAGAAATGATAAACAATTTGCATCATTGGTCGCAGAAAAATATCTTCAATGAAGCAATAAATACTTGGAAGGCAATTCACATAAATACATAATAGAAACTAACTAATAGCTAATTAGATAAATACAAGTATTCTAATTTGCAACAGAGATCAGATGGTAGTGCATGTATGTATTCATCACAAAATTGCAGTAATGATGGTTAAACATCATCACATCCCGTTGCAAACAGAACCAAAACCTTTATTCTCAATATAATAACAATGATAGCTTGAAAAGGAAATGAGATCAGACAAGTTTAATCATTATCGCCAGTTTGCATCAATGGATGGGTGTCAAAAGGTAGCATCATATCCCTTACAATTTCAATAAATCAAATGCATAAACTCATTTTCATCCCCCCAAAATAAAAAAGTAATAGAAATGATATACTATCTCATCAAATCCCATATAATTCCCACTTGAACCAACTGAGAAATATAGGCTGTAAATAAAATTATACCGAAGAATCAAACAACAAACATTGACTAAAGTGACAAAACTATCTAAACCTTGTAAAACATACAAGCCCAGATTACCTGATTTAACAGAAAGATAACCAAAAAACATGGAATAAGAATCTAACTATAACACTCATTGTAAAACCAAACGAGTTAAATTTAGGTTGTTGGAATCAGATAACATGTCAATCACCACCCTGCATCTTGATGATGCAGGTAAGACTGGGGCGACAATAAACAATCATCATTTTCACCATGAAACCCAGTTTTAAAAAACAAAACTGAAAATAACCCAAAAAACAAAACAAATAAACAGACCCATCAATCAAATAACATAATAAAAACTACCCATAAAGCAAAATTTGGAAATGATCCAAAAGAACCCATCAAATTTCCAAACTTTGCTATAAAAAAACAAAAAGATTTCACAAACACATAAAGCAAAACAACACATCTGAATATTTTAGAAACCACAATACCTTGACAGAGATCTTGCGATCACACTGGGGCCTCTTAAAGTGCTTGACCCTCTTCTTCACGATCTTCTTCGTCAGCAACGGCACCGCCATTTTTGCTTACCTTTTCTGAAAGATTTCCACAATAGAGAACTGTATTAAGCTCGGATTCAACAGAGTAAAAAACACACAGAAATATGAAACCCTAAACACAAAATCTCTAGCGAGAGAGAGAGATACTCACAGAGAAAAGTAGGGTTTTTGCTTAGCCGCCGAGTTTGAGATTTTTGCTGAGTCTTTATATAAAGCAACAATGGAGGCTATATAGGTTTAGGGTTTCTCATTTTGGAGTCAGACAATACAGGTCTGTTTGGAAAGCTGGATAATGTTATTCTTCCTTCCTCACAAACGGATTTGGGTTTAGCCCGACGGGTCGGGTTAACTCCTATTTTTCACATAATCAAAAATTAAAGAAATTTGAGACGATTTTCTTTTTAATTATATAAAATAAGAAAGGGTAAAATACTTTGGTCTCTAAACTTTAATAAAAAAAATTTCGTCCCTAATTTTTAAATTTTTTTTTTTTTCATATTCTTAAATTATTGAAATGTTTGCCTTTTATTCCTAAAAATTGAAAATATTTACTTTTTGTCTTTTAACTTTATCAAAAATTTGATTTTCTGTCCATAAATTATTTTTAAAAAAAATTCTTCCTATTTTTGTTTCTAAAATATTTATAAAAGAAAAACTTTTTATAAAATTTAAGGATGAAAAAATAATTTTTTAAAGTTTAGATACAAAAACAAATTTTTAGGAAAGTTTATAGACCGAAATAGTACTTTATCTAATATAATATAAAATTGATAGAATAATAACTAGTTTCTTCCAAATTTTACCGAGAAAGACATAAGCATGGTAGGATTACGTATGGGATGTGCAGTAGGATTATGTGTTTTTAGCCAAGTAAATTAAAGAAGTAAAATAAGAGTCATAGAAAGATAATAATATTTTGTAAAAATAGAAAAAGATAACTTGAAATATGTATCACAAATATTTTATTGAAAAAAAGGACTTTTAACATATTATAATTTAATATGTCTCATATATAATGAATTTACATAATAAGTTTTAGCTATTTTTATGTAATAAGGATGACTAGAGAAAATTTGGTACAAAAATTGAAAATAAATAAGTAATTACAGCTTTTTGCTATTGTTCTTTTACATAATGTTTCATTCCCTCTTTTAGTAAAGCTATAAAAAAAATTTAAAGAAAAATAAAGTTGAGAATAAACAAACTCACAAATTAATGATGTTTTGATTGATTAACTATTTTGAAGGTCAACATTATGTCATATGTTACACACAGTAGAAAAAACCAACCAATGTTTCTACTTAAAACCATTAATAATTTTTTTTTTTTTTTGAGAGAGAGAGTTTCAACCTATGGCATCTGCTCCTAATAATTGCTCTTTATTATCAGACCAAGACACCAATCAGTTTTTAGTGTAGGCGGGGATTGAACCCCAGATCTCTTATACAACCATCAGAGACTTTACCAGTTGAGCTAACTGGAACCCACAAACCATTAATAATTTTTAAACCATAATAAAAACAAAGTATTAATAGCGTGGATGGGTTTTTTCTTTTAACTTGGTTTGTTATTTTACTTCACAACCGTAGTTATTTGTAAACTCTAAATTTTTCATACCAAATCAAATTTTTGTTTTGGTTCATCAGTTTGTTGGTTCTAATGGCAAGGTCCGGTTTGATGGTTAAGGCTACAATATCTATGAACAGCTAAACTTTTTATATACTAATGATCTTGATACTTCTTAACATTTCCAACTAAGATTTTTAACATTGGAATCCCTTTGCCTTAATTAATATATATTAAATTTTTATAAATGATGTTTAAATTCTTAATTGAACAAAAAAGATGGAAGAGACCAACTTCTAGTTGTCAGCGAATCCACAAAGGTCAAATTAGGTTGGGTTGGGTCATTAGTGTCACTTTTTAGAGAAAGTATATCATATATTCGATGCTAAGTCCTCCCTCTCACATGAGAGTCCATTCCCATGTGAGAGGGAGGACTTATAAGAGGTATATTTTCTTACTTTTTGGCATGTAATTCCACTTCTCAAAACAGATCAAGATTGCCACCCTACTCTTACCAATTAAATTTATCATCTTTCCAATCAAATAATTTCACTTCACTATCAAGAACTCCTTCAATCTCCACAAGTATGTGAGTTCAATTACAATAGGTAGATGTATATAACTATATATATACAAGAATCTATAGTGTGGTGTAGATGACCACTCGACCAAATAAGTTCTATCTATATTATTTCTTAATAGTCTTACTATTTCTTTTAATTTTCAATATTAAGCCTATTATTGAATAAATAATTACAATTTACACAATCAGGTTTTATTTTTATATTTTTATCAGGCTTAAAAAAAGGGGGGAGGAATTACACTTTTCCACCCTAAATTATATCACATTTTACACTTTATTCCTCATGAATTATCAAAATGTATGATTGATCTCCCAAAGTTATAACACTGTAACACTTAAGTTCATGCTGTCTGTTTTAAGGTTAAGTTTAATGGAATTTAGCATTAAAAACTTATCCCAAATATATATATGTGCGCGCGTGCTTGTGTGGGGGGGGGGGGGGGGGGGGGGTTAAGTGAGTCATGTGTATTGCATATAACTATATGCACGTCATGTTCCTATTAGTAGTTAGAGCTCCAGACTTCAAACATATTTGGAGCTAAACTGTCATTTTAATAATGCAATTTATAGTCATGTGCATTGCACATGATATAACACATGTCCTGGTCCTATTAGTAGTTTGAGTCAAACTGGCCTTTTAATAATGTGATGCAATTTATTTGGGTTAGCATTTGATTGAAATTTTTACTAACCCAAACCCAACCGCACCGATTTTTATATCTTGTACCCGGCATATATGCCGGGTACAGGGTATACTAGCTCCAACCCCACCCCCCCCCCCCCCCCCCCCCCAAAAAGAAAATTACAACTTAACCCAACACATCACTTTAAGTTGAATAGAATACATGTCCATATCTACCTATTGTTCCAGTAGTGATTGCAGGTGATGCTGGCAATTTTCAAAATGATGCATATATTAATCTGAGTTGGCCGTTAGGGTGGAATTCATTTGTCCTGACAGTGGCAATTTATTTATTTATTTTGGTACAGTGGAGGAATAGAGAATTTGAATCTTAAATGTCTTTGTTAAAAACATCAAGCAGTGCCAATTAATTGAACTACAATACTCTTGAAAATTCAGCTTATAAGTAAAGAGGATTGGTTCTGTTATAAGAACTTATGAAAAAAAGCAGCTTATAAATATAAACTAATGATTAAACACAACAAAATTTTCACAAATATAGTGAAACACAAACAGGAAGAAAGGAAATAAATTACAGTGGTTTAAGAAAAAACTAGAAGTGACTAGACTAGCAAAATCATGTTGCAGCTTTCTTACGAGCAAACCGTTGCAAAGATTTTGGAAGCTCAACTTCCTCGCTGATTTTCTGCTTCTTTATAGATAATTGTCCATCCTGCATCTGTTGTTCCAAGAAAGGCCTTTTAGCTTTAGCAATAATCTCCTGTCTCTTTTTCAACTTCTTACTAGGCTTACTCCTCCCCTTTGTTTTCTTCTTCATGTTGATGCCGTCCTTCACAGCTTCTACGGTAGCTTCCATTTCAGCGTCTATTTCCTTCTTTGTTGACTTCTCTTTCTTCCTTGCTGTCTTCACTGTACCAATCTTTGTAGGGTCTAGCATAATTGTCTCGGGTGGAAGCTTGTCAAGAAGAAGGTGCACTTCCTTCTCTCCCCTCTGTTTGCGTGTTTCAAATGGATTAGCCACCCAAGAATCAAAGTTGGGTTCCCCAGATCCTGGAATAAGAATACTAGACCAACCCATGGAGTGCCCTATGCCTAGAACATCTTCATATGGTCGAAACAACAAGTTACTTATCTTGTAACCTTTCACCATTGAATGATTCATATATCTGCTATAATTCTGAGTTCCTGAGAAATCAGAAAGAACCTGTACAAAAGAACCCGTTCCACATGCAAGCAAACCCTTCTGACTGAAATCTAACGTCTTTGCGTGACCTGGTAAAGTTTGGAGAACCTCAAATTTCCTCAAGTCCCAAAGCTTAATTTTCCTCTCCTTCCCAGCTGTGGCCATGAGATGGCCATTAGGGTGGAATGCCAAGGCGGAGACGGGCCCATGATGACACAGCATCTTGACTAGAGGAGCAGAGCTGGTAGGCTTCCACATTGTAACTGTTCCACCAGAATGACCCAAACCAACAACCGCATTGTAGGGATTCACCTGCATCACATCAGTACGGCCTAAACCAGTCCGGATATTACCTATCATAGCACCCATCGATACATCTTCATAATGGAGCTGCCCAAATTTGTTTACGGATGCCAAGAGAAAGTGATTTTTAAGAAACTGAAGTTTTAACACTGCACCTTGATCCTGAAAAATTGATGTAAAGTCAGTTATACTGCACCTCCAATCAAATTTAACATCCAAAGAGAATTAACATCAAAACATCAGGAACTCCTTTGTGACTTTCAATCTAGAGACAACCATTGAAAGTGAGCTGCACATGTATGTGTAAACATGTGGATTCTCAGTTCAAGATTAAAGCTGAGGAACTGACAAGCCTTAATCATAATACTGAATAATATAGAGAGTGGATCTATGAATCTGTCCCATTGCTAGGCATGTACTGTGTTTATAGGATGTTCGACCTGCCTACGCATTTGATTTAAACTCCTGAACAAATGGAGGTACGATGTGGTTTATGTCAATCTAAAGTTGGATTAGCAACAACTAAATGAAACCGCTACCAAATTTAGATAAAAATAAGTGAAACTTTGACTCATCATCTGCTTTTAACTCAGCCACTTCAAGAAAGGTCTCATTCTAAGAAAGCCCAACAAAGTTTTATAAAGCTTAACACTACAATTGTTTGGAGAGGGAGTAGGGAAAAGGGAAGGGGTAGTAAAGCCAAGAAAATAAATGAAGTAAAAAGAGGGCTAATAAAAACAGAGACATTACTACTTCTCAATACGAAGCATCAATTGAATACATAAACAACAATACACGACAGGTGATTCACCAAAAAGAGTTTGATGGACCTGTACTCAAATGTTCCAGGTGGACATGGCTTTATTGCTGGCTTGGTTTCTCACTACATTTTTTTAAGCTAAATTATATATAACACCCTCTAACTTTGATCTGTTTTCAATTCCTTCCTTTAATTTTATTTTGTTTTTTCATTTCAGTCCTTTTCCATTTGTTTCCAACGTAGTCCTTCCATTCACCTCTGTCCAATCTGCACTGTTAAGTACATCAAAACAACATTGTTTTGGGAAGTGAAAGATACTGAAACTAACAGCGAGATTGGACGGAACTAAAAGGAAGAATTAAATTGAAAACAAATTAAAGTTAAAGGACAAAAGAGAGAGAGAGAGAAACTTAACAGACTGAATTGAAAATAAGTTTAAGTTAGAGGCATAGTTTATAATTGAGCTTCTTTTTCTTTTTTTTATATGTATTGGATATTTTACTAGGTAACCTGCCTAATGTACATAAGATACTTGAGTGTGTTAAACCATCCATTGGATCCACTAAAGAAAAAGAAAATGATACAAAACACAAAACTAATTAATTTATGAAAGAAGACAAGGGAGAAAGATGGAGCATTTCTGATGATGCTTGTCTGATTTACTATAAACTCATATGCAGAGCTCAGCTTCAAATGCAGCTTTTATTGGTTATTACAAACCCATGCAGAACACTTTGGATCTATGTATACTCCATACACTACACTTCGAAAGTTAAGAAATTTTTAATGGCATATTAACACATACACACAGGTAAATCAACCTACATGGACAAGATAAAAGAATGCAGAACCTGTGACTATCAGAGTAAAGTGTCTTTAACTCATTCTGGGCAAACAACTCCAGCATACACACAGAATCAAAGAGCCTATGATAGAAACACACAATTCATTCCAGGGAAGCATACTGACCTTCAGGCAGTGAGCTTCTATGCCCTCTTGGCCATAAATATATGTATACCTGTCATAATTTAGAGTGGTTAGCTATTCAGATATAGCTTCAGAATGCTGTACAAGAATACTAATCAATAAATACCAAATAATAGAAAAGAAAAGAAAATTTGATACATGTTACAGAAATGTTCAAACCACAGGACAATAGGTGTAACTTAAAAGCATAGCCTTAAATTTTTTTTCTTTTAAAGCAATGACCGATGGAAACACCTATTTATCAAATTGTACTAGGAACTAGCTATTGACAACCACAAGGCATGGTAGAATATGCTGAAAATAAGGATAGATGAATTTAATGGAAATACAAGGACACAACCAGAACATGTTAATCAATAAAAACTTAAGTTGGCTCCAGCCAAGAGCCTTGTAGCTCAACTGGCACCTCTTGGTGCTTCCAACGGAAACATCTAGGGATCAAATCCCCCCACTCCCCCAAACCATCGATGTATTAAAAAGACTTAAGTTGGCCCCATGAGGCAAAATGTCAACAGTAAGGAGCTGGCGGGTCATGAGTTACAAAAACCTAAACAAAATAGATGATGATCCAGGCTTCAACCAAAGATCTAAACCCAATGTTATAATATTAAAAAAATAAAAAAGGTACTTGTTGCAGCAGGATGACAATTCAATGAGTATAAAAGCTTGATTAAGAGCAACTGAAATGAACTATCCCAATGCAGTAGGTTCATCCTTTATGACTATCTCAAACAATATGACCATAAAATAAAACTGATTTTTCGCGTGACAAACAACAATACCAAAAGCCTTAATACATAAATAACTATAAAGCACAGAACGACGCTCATTCATAATCAAATTAAAATATTCCTTCAACAAATCTTTTGTGTGTGTGTGTGTAAGTCACACACACACTGAGATGGTCATGAATCCACAACCTCACCCTCCACTGAGCACTTGCAAGGGGTGGACATGCCAATTGAGCTAGAGCTCATTTGCACATCTTCAACAAATTGCTTTGTGACATGATGTCTTCAAGAAATCATGTCGCAAAGCAAAACATGATAGCGGTGACAATCACAGGCCAATACAATGACAAGTTTAGTCCAAGACTGGAGAAAAGCAACAAGAATAAATTATCATAAGGCAATGGAGGTGAAGCAAAGTAGTAACCCAAACAGCTGAAAAACATACTAGGGGTATGTTTGGTAAACTGTAATAGGCACTGTAATGTAATAGTTATTCCTATGGTTTAGCTATTCAGTAGTTTGGTTATGTTTTTATTACAGAGAATAGTCATTCCTTATGAATAACTATTCTTTAAAATAAGGAATAACTATTCATCTCTAATAGGGTTGTAATAGCTATTCTTTAGTAGGTGTATTAAATTCTAAAATTAATATATTTTCAAATAAACAAACTTTCCATAATGCATATAACAATAATGAAAATAAAAAATCGTAAAAAAATAACTAATTTCTCTTTCAAATTTAAAAAATATAATTTTTTTAGGAAATATAATTATATGAGTAAGATATTTCCTAAGATATATCTTAAGTTTAACTTAAAATGCTTTCATTCCATTGTCTTCAGGTTCTATTATTGCGTTATCATCAAACAAATGAATAGTAATAAGAATTACATTACAACATCTTGTATTCCTTCTAATACCTATTCCTATTCCTATGTAATTACCATTACAGTCTACCAAATGTGCCCTAATTGTAGTGCTTGATCATGAATATTGGTTAAAAGTCCACAAATGGCAACAAACAAATCATATCACGCCATTCAAAAAAATAAAATGAGATTAATTCCTTTTCATGCAACCACACAAAAGAATCAGCAAAATGAGACCCAACAAGCCCAGTTCAAAACTAGATTAAGCAGGTTTAGCAACCTCTCGAAATGTTATCAATTAGTCCAAAGATAAAAAGCAAAACAGAGGACATGTCATTCATAAAATTAAATTGAGATTACTTCATCTCTGTGCACCACAAGAATCAGCATGATGAGAAAAACTTCAACTAGCATATATACTTCAATTCCACTTTTGAAATGAGAAAAACTGAATATCATGCTAGAACCCTATATCCTAATAGCTAAGATGACTTTAAGGTGGAAGTGGAACCATATAATCTGTGTACCAAATTAGATCCAAAGGACAAGGTTTCAACCATATAAACACATGCATCTATATTATATATATATATATATATATATATTTTTTCCTTAGACAAGTTTTGGCCCCAAGAGGAGGAGGAAGGGTAGATTCAAACCAGTGAACTTCACTTCATGAGGTATGGTCCTCAATTGATTGTGCTACCCCTTGAGGTGACATCTAGATTTTATAGATTTACCATGTGAATGTTCAAATAACTTAATTTAATCATGCAAACAGTTCAACTCTCAACAAGAAGGCCATACTTTTTCTGCGCAGCAGCAAAGAAGGACTGATCTTGCAAGAACACCACATCACGCACTGTTTCTCCAACCTAAATAATCAACAATTAGTCAATTAGTTGACATACAAAATACGGAAACCAGAAAATGTCCAGGAAAAGCATAAATTTGGTTATCTACTTAATTTTGTTTTCTTAAGAAATCCCTTTTTAACCTTAAATGAAAACTATCTCAGTTTGGCATAACCCACATCCCCTAAGAACAAAGAACAGCAACATCCCAGACTAAAAATCAAAATTTATCATATTGTGATCAGGGAGGTCTACCTACAAATTATATATCACAGACATGAACTGAAATTGAATATATAAAAATTCTAACAAAAATTCCTACAATATTCATGCTATTAATTGATCATTACCGGTGGTGTAAAATATTCTTTTGTTATGAACTTGAACCACATGAAATAATGAAACCTACATTCAGAAGCCAAAGAAACCACGCAAATACGCACATCTCAAAGCCTCAGGCACTTTATCAAGAAGCACAAAAGCTTGAGTCTACCTGGACAGCTGGACTGTTTTTTCTCTTTTAACCAAAAAACTTGAAGAGATCTCTCACAATGACCTTGTTATGTCGAGGTTTTATCACTCAACCCTTTGTACAAGGCTGCAGAGAGCCAGACTCTATTATAGTGTAAGGGAAGGATCAAGCTTGAACGCATTAAAACTTTTTTTTTTAATGGTTGAAAATAATTTCATTCATAAGAAGAAATAGAACAAATCGCAACATGCTGCTTGCCTCATCCATAAAAATCTCAAATTCAAAAGAGCTACAAAATCTAAAAAAGAAGACAAAGGATGCTGCCTAACACGTTCATCCTCTTCTTCTTCTTTTTTTAATTATAATTAACACAGTCATCCACTCATATAAAGACCGCAACATCATTTGCTTAATTACATGTATAGGCCCTTCAACACCATAAAAAATTCCAATATTCCTATCTTGTCAAATAGTCCACAGCGCACACAATGCAGTTGCCTTCCAAATTTTCAAGGAGAGGATGTGCCACTTAAACTGGAGTTCACTGGCCTCATATTTTGATACTTTTAAAATTGCAAAAGGAGAAATTGTTAACAAATATACAATCCCAGCATTCATATGTTACTAATTAAGAGGTTTCATCTATCTAGTTGGATCTCCTAAAGGGCCAACTCAATCTGTTAGGACCAGGGCATACCTGAATTTCTCTCCTTGGGATCATATTCTTCACGTCTACGATGGCCAGATGACCCTTCCGTCCAGCAGCAGCCATATATTGACCATTTGAGGTAAAAGCAAGAGTGTATGGACTAAATTCTGCACTTGAAGGTGAAAAGACACATATAATTAGTTGAATACGACCAAACTAAAGAACAACTTCATCTATGCTTCTAATTTGAGGCAAGGGGATCCAATTTCATTATTTAATATTTATCCACAAAAAACTGCTCAAGCAAAACAAGTAAAACTTAGGTACAGTTAGTTAGATGTTGTACCGTAGTTTTCCCAATTAAATTCAAACACGCGATTACAATAACCAAGCAGTGTTGTCTTTTCCTAAGCACAATTAAATCAAACCATGTGTTTCACTGGTCAATACAACCACATTGTTGAATATTTAATCAGGGAACCTAAGAAACCGTACCTAAAGTTTTCCCACGCACAAAAAAACATACATATATATTTCTTAGGCAAGCCAAAACTAGAAAGAAACCATGTACAAATAAAAAGTAGTTCATCAAAAAATGAGAAGTAAACCTGGTAAAATAACATCATGTTGATTCCTGGAACTGGAGATATCGACTTCGCGCCTAATGTCTTCCTGTTTGATTCTCCATGTCTTCTCTACCGGACCGTCCGCCTCCAAATACCCTCCCTCACTTGGCATAAGCCACTGAATCATATACATACATACAGTACACCCATATCATCATTTTCACTAATACAAGAAGAAGAAGAAGAAGAAGAAGAAATAGAGAGAGAAAAGAGAAAGGTGCAGACCTTTTCATACTTAGCAGCGGCTTTAGCAGAAGCTCCATACAAAGACTCTCGATGGGAAAGCTGGCCCTTGAGTTTTTTATCTTTCAAATCGTCGAAATTAGCGGCGCCGCCTCTGAGGTATTTCTTTACTTTCAAATCTAAGTCCTCTGATATCTCCTCTTCCTCCTCCGTCTCTTTCTCCTTCTCCTCCTTAGTCGCCTTCACCACGCTCATTTTGGTTTTACAACAAACAAAAATTACAGAGAGAAGAGGAGAGAAGAGATGGGTTTTAGCCGGTTAGACCAGATGTTCCCGCCGCGGGTTGGTGGTTCGGTGGTGGCTGGTGATTTTGGTTGCTGTGTAGAGAGAGAGAGAGAACTGAGTTTTAGTTTTAGGGGTTTATGTGGGTTTAGGTCAGAGAGAGAGAGAGAGAGAGAGAGGCTTAGGCTTAAGGTGGGCTAGTTGGATTGGGTGGGCCGGGGCTGTTTTTCTGTTTGGGCTTAAGGTGGGCTAGTTGGATTGAAAAGGTGAAAAAACATATTTGACAGCTTTTGACCCGTTCGGTACATATGTTTAAACACATATTTTTAATTTTTAAACAATATTATACGTATTTACACATTTTTTCATCCATACGTATTTCCAAAAAATACAAACAACGTTACTAGAACAATATTACCAAACAGACCCAAAGTCTTCTACATCTAGATCAGTTCAGTAGTGGCTGAGATTATGTCTTCCTAGGCTAGCAAACTATGAATTAGGTCTATGATAACAAGTAAGATAGAGGGATTAAAAAACAAGAGTTTTCTACTTAAGATTTTCTCCTTGATTCCCCCCTTTTTTTTTCTTTTAAGATCTATGTTTGTATTTGTTTTCTTATGTTTATTTATTTATTGATTTTCATGAATAAAATGTAACACTTCTACAAGTCACATCCTATTGGAAGCGTTTTTCTTCTGGTCAAAAGGTGCGCTGAATGAAAGATGGATTTTGCATGAAAGTTATTGTCCTTTGGCAAGTCAGTTAGCTTCAAGATTCCTACAAGTATGGGTTGACACTATTGTTAAGTATGAAAACTTGAAGAAAATTAAAGGAATTAATGATTATGTCAATTCCACAAATTGATTTTTTACCTATCAACAAGTAGGAAAAAGAAAAACTAGGTAGTTTATTTTCTCTAACATTTTTCTGTACCTTCTTTTCGTTTGGTCAATATTTTTTTTAGTATTAGTATTCTCACATGTTTTCCTAATCTGTTTCAGGCAGTGAGAGGAAGAAGATTGATTTGAAAATCCAACATAAATAGTTCACTTGAAGTGTGTAAATATGCCCCCTGCATCTTGGATATCATTTGTCACACCTCTTCAATTACATTCAAATGTCTAATATTTTCATTTTCCTTTCTCAATGTCCTCAAACAACCCTGTCGTCTTCTATAAATTTTAAATTAAATTTAGTCGTGAATTGCAACGTTGTTTATTATGAATCTTTTTTTTATAATGTTTCTCACGTGCATTGCAGAACACACATCTACAACCAAACTATGTTGAAATAAACCCCAAATCCAATAAAAAAAATAAAGAAGAAAGAGATCAGATGAGAAGTAATTAAGGTGAAGAAAGAGAAATAGAGAGAACGTGAAGAGAGATAGAGAGATCGTAAACCAAACAACTAACTTCAAAGTTTTGAGCATTTAAATCCCACAAACACTATTCAAATGCCTTTACCAAAGCCCCAAATATCTCTCTTATGAAAGGAAAAAAAAAAAAAAAAACAATGTTTTGATAGATACATAGAATTTTTAAAACAACAATAGATTTTTTATGTAGACAAATTTAAACCTCAAATCTCTTATTTGAGAGAAAATATTTTACAAATATTGAAGGTTATATATCAATTGTACAAACCGCCATTTAGCTTTGCCTTTGCCTAACATTCTTGACCAAATGTAATGGACCAATATGAGAGTTTCCCATTGCCTTCTTTATTCTTTTCATTTTTTATTTTTTATTATTTTCATTTAAATGTTGATATGAATTTTTTAATATTTATTTACAAATTTATAATTAATTTTGTTAACTACATTATGCCAATTGTGCACGTGACGTCGTTGACTATTACCCAAATGTAGAATCAAAGGAGCATTTTCCCCTTTTTTTTTTCTTCTAGGTATTGGGTTTTGGTTTTGCTGAATGCAGAGGTTAGGTATTGTGCATGGGCTATATCATTTGGACCTCACAACTCGCAAGTCCCACTTAGACTTCATTGCCATTAGCAAGGCAAGAGTTTTTAGCACCAAAGTTGTTGCTTTGAAGTCCAATAACTCTGGTAGAACTCTCTTTTGAACTTGATCAGCTGGGCCTCATTGTAAAGACTTCTTCTACATCAAATTCTTTTTTCTCATGCTCAGCATACAAGGGATAAGGTAATAGGTGGGGTCTAGGCATTTAGCTCCAACGAGAGAAATTATGACTTTGGACTTGGACCATTTTTTGTGTGTGTGTGTGTTGGGGGGAAACAGGTTTTGATATGTAATATGTTATGTGTAAGACACAAGTCTTGTAATTCAAACGGTTGGCGCTTCCAAATGCGTACATAACATTCTGGTGTTCAAATCTCTCTCCCCATAGTAACAGCCCAATTATCCAGAAAAGAGTGCGTGTAAATTTTTAATAATAAAAAAGTTTCCATATCATTAAAAAAAAAATACTATGTCATTACTTCTTTAGACACATTTTTTTAACTGCACTATCAATACTGATCACTTGAAATTTTGCCCTACCAATTGTTGCCATAATATATTAATATATTTATATCTCAAACGGTCAAACCAATGGTGAAAAAAAAAAAATACAAATTCAAAATTATAGGAATCATTTGTTACTATGAAAAAAATTATCCATTGTCAAGAGTCAAGACGTAGCTTGCTCCGTATAGCAGCCTAACTCCTAAGCTAAGCATACCTTGTAACCCAAATTAAGAGCCACAGTCATCTCTTTCCTACGTAGAGTATGTAGTTCCACCCTAGATTGATAGTGCAAAATAATAATAAAAAAGGCATTCTGAGAAAATTTAAGTTCCTGACAAATACGAAAAGGGAGGAGGGGGAGAAAATTTTGGGTTAATGATAGAATTGGGACTTATATGCCTACCTTGGCAAAGTCTTGCTTTCTTGAAATTTAATGCTACTAAATCACATCAAACGGTAAACATTTTTGCGCTAACTGGATGGAACTTGTACCAAATTCACTCAATGGACAGACTGAAATGATATTGCTATTTAGAATAACTGGATAGAAACTTGGTTACTTCAAACAGTCTTCGTCCATGTATGTCAAGGAGAAAATGGTGGAAATAATGATTATTTTTTCTTAAATAAGCTGATCCTAAAAGTGCAGAAACATCAATAAAAAGCACTAAAATCTAAAATTACAAAGGGTAAAGCCACCATTTGAATCATACAAGCAATGGCAACATCAAAATGAATAAAGCTTGTAACTAGAAATGATCAAACTACTATCTTAATGTTAGAAGAAGAAAAACTTGTAGCTAAATGCTCTTAGTTATATTACATAAATAATAGCCATTGGTTAGTAAGAAACAACAAAACTGTAGGGATTAAAAGGATACAAAAGAACAACAAAAAAATAAAAAATGCAACAATCTAATCTTCTCCAAATGAGAAAACAAAAGTAACTTGTTCTCAATGTTGCTTCAAATATTCAAAGACAAACAAATTGTTAGAAAAATGCATTATAAGTTGCATACCTATTACCTACAAACTTCTGATAAAGGTAAGCAGCAGTAAATCTCTACGTACCTACTATTTTTGCCATTAGCAGATATTCTATTAGGTTTCTTCAAAAGACCTGCAGAAAAGGCATACAAAATTGTGAAAGTATAAAGGATTATTATATACAGCACAGGATCATGACAAGCAGCGATAATCAGGTAATTTATACACCCATAACTCATCATCTGTTTCCCCCATTCTTCAATGTAGTTAACAAGTTCAAACCATTTTTCTCTTCACAATCTGCTCAATGGTCTCTCTCAACAGACCAACCACTTCCATTCATATAATTCTTAATTCACCAATTCAAACATAGCCCCATATCAAGAGTACTACCTTTCCTAACCCTTTGCCCATATATCATCTCATAAGTTTCTAATTCAAATCGTAAAAGGTTTTCGCAAAAGTTTCTAATTCAAATCGTAAAAGGTTTTCACAATTCAGATCATCCAATACAGGAGATTCTAATTCAGCACAGGTAGCCTCCTAAGAAATTTCACTAGTAAGGTAAACTACCCCACCCCCCGGTAATGTCACTAATAAGGAAAACTTAGGTGTTGAGGATGCTAGGTCAGTCAGTTGAGTTCTTAATCAAAGCATAAATTTAATCTCTTCCAGCATTAGAACATCTCAAACCCAAACCTTCTGAGAAAGAACATAGTTTCCTCTCAAAACTACCTCTATGAGATCTTTTCAACTTAGTTAAACTAATCTTAATTCCAATTCTATGACTCCATGTCTTCTATTCAATTTATTAATACAGGCAATGGCCTATAACTCAGAGCAGTCCTGATTCAAACTAAACATTATTGGATGTGCATTACTATCAATAAATTAGCAAATAAATTACTGACTTGCGACACATATAGCAGAGATGGAAATATGTTAAAAGTCAATATATTTTACTAGTTACAACTAGACTGATATGCTCATAAAGATCCCCCTCTTTGCAAACTACTCCAGCTATACAACTAATTCAAAATCACTCCACATTTGCATCCTACACAAACATGCCTGTCCAAGAGCAAGCTATAGAAAACTGGAGTAATACTAGCAGCAAGGAGGAAATTAAACCTAAAGCTAAGGAGAAAATGACTACATTGCAACAAAGAGAAAATGAAGGTTCAGCTTTAACCAACAAAGTAGGTATTATTTATCACCCAACAGGTCTCCAAAACCTTATTAGAATTTAAGTTTACATTTTTCCCCCAGATAAGTAAGAGAATTTATTAAACTGGGTTTGATAAGTTCTTGTACTTTTTAATCACTGTTTTATGTTTCAAATTTCAACTTACATAATAATTTCCTTTAGGTAACCATGCAATTGTCAACTGGATAGTTGGAATAGCATCAATTTTTTGTGATCTTAGTTTACCTTTGCTTTTTGGGATATTCTGTTTTTGATAACTAGCTTCTGAAAGAAATTTAATTGTGATTCCCATGAGCAATCATCTATTCAGGGAGTTTCTAGAAATAGTTAAAGCATTTCCTTGCGAATTCACCATACATTTCATAAGTGTGACTGAAAGAAAAGATAGTTCATATTATAATCCCACTAAATGTACTTCCTAATTTATTTTTGAAAATGAACAATGAATTAACAGTCAAAACCTCAAACAATTTTGTAGAAATGAATAGGCAAGTAGAAAAGATAACCTCTTACTACTAGCACAAGCATATTTTGACAGTATTTCTTTATAAAAGACGGAAGAATAATAAAGAGCAATAAAAAAGCTATTAAAGAAAAACCCAAGTCATAGGATAGGAAAGCAAGCAGCAGGCTGCAAGAATTATATTTCACAATATTATAACAATTCATATACACCTCCTTACGATCAAATAGCAACTTCAACTGTACATTTTAAATATATAAAAGAAAATCTATAAGACTAACTTTCAACAAAATTAGAGAAACCACTCCATAAACTTGTCAGCTAAGAGGAGAAAAGGAACGGAACAAACACCAAGAGCTGACCCAACAATTAGGCAAGAAATAGTTTATTGTATAGCTAATTATTTCAGGGGCTCAAAGAGGAAATGGAACTCAGCATCTAAATTAGAAACCAAATTTTTGCTTAAAAATAGACAGAAGGGACAAGGAGCTGCTATATTCAAGCTAATGAGAAAGAAAAGGGGCTCTTATTCCTTGTTACCAAATCTCTTGGCAATGATTGGACGGACATCATCGGCATCAATCAGGGTCTCTAAGAAAGGAAGTAATGAAACTAGTGCACAGTCTGACAGATCATCAAACCAACTCTTTATAGGAATCCCATTATTGACTTGCAACCGGAAAACCTGAAATGATCAAAATGAGATAAGGCTTAAACAATCAGAATCAGGAGTTTACCCTACAGGTACAACTATTGTTTTGTTTTTGTCTTTCTTTTTTCTTTTACTCCCTTTCTGTGCACCCTTTTATTTTTTGGATAACATACACTGTTTTCTCATGCCAATATTAAGTAAGTTCTGAAGACCTTATTCATACCAAGGGCTAGCACTCAAATCTTTGCCTTCCTAGATTTTTACCGGAAATATCATTTACTAGATTTTAGTATGAATTTCCTGCCTAGACATATGCATTTCCATAAGTTCCAAAGTTTCATCAATTACTTCTTAATTTCTTAGAAATGCCAAGCAGAACTGTGAATATCTGAACCAGATGATGAGAAGATACTGTCTTAAGTAAAGCCATGGAATCAAACAAAATGCCAGGTCTTAGACCTCGGGTCAGCAATTCCTCCCCCCCCCCCCCCCCCCCTTTAAAAAAAATTCTTTCTCTATCTCTGAAGAAATGCACACCTTCAAGAGTTAAGAAAGTCCAACTAAATCTAAGTTGATACCCCCTAACATAATCTGAAAACACAAATATCAACCTAATGATTAACACCACTAAAATAAATTTTCAACATCTCAAGAAGTGACCCAAAAAAAAGGGACCAAGCCAAGGGCCAAACTACTGAGATAAAATGGGCAGGTGAGGTACCTGTGGAGAATTATCAACTATGGCAACTTTTGCAAGATCAACACCTAAAACTGTCAAATCTTTAGTGTAACTGCCATCTGCAAAAATGCATGATTCACGGTAAACTCGGCGAGATATAAGCTTTCCATCTGGATCCAGTATATCAAGAAGTTGCTCTGCATAGATGCTTTGGCTTGCAGTAAAAATAACAACTTCAAACATCTCCGCAACTCTCTCCAAGAATGTGTGGAGGTAAGGCCTCTGTTTCACATATACAGTGTGCTCTTTCATATTGAAGAAAACAGAGAAGGTGAAGTCCGCATCATCACGGTGTTCCAATGTAGAGTGGACAAGTGTTTCTGCATATAAGAAAGTCAAGACCAAACATAAAAATCAAAAGAAATAACAATATAATTACATTGAACAAATGTTAAAGTTAAGTGCTACTCTTAGATTCCAAGTTGAACCACAATGTAAGGGCTCCATGAGAACGGAGGCTCAGATTTTATATTCTTTTAACAAAATTCACTTGAGATTATCAAGAATCTATTAAACCTCTATCCCATATTGGTTTGAAAAGAAAATTTCATTATTCAGAAAATCTTTACCCAAGGAAAAAGTAAATTTTCAAGAAACTCTTAATGAACTCCAAATCATGCCAAGATCATATTACAGTAAAAAAAAAAAAAAAAAACATACATACAAACATATCAACTTATACATAATGTGTAACTGAATGCCTGCTTTTGTGCTTTCTACAACTCAATGAGTCCAGCAGTCAACTAAAGTTTTTGTAACAAAAAGCAAGTCAGTTGAAATAAACAAGGTTCACTGAACAGTGTCATCTTCAGAGCTTTGGGATGTTTTCTCATGTGCAGGCAATGTGCACAGTATCTGAGAATCGAACCAAAAAAGCTTGATGATCAACAACGAATACTATTCCGGATTGTATCACTTAGGCCAATCACTTTAGTTGGATCTTCAAAGCCAGATCTGGGACCAACATAATCTGTTGAGTTCTTGAGTTTTCACTATATTCACTTTCATTAGCTTTTAAATTTGATTTTCATCTTTTTAATGATTAACTGCCAATTGGGATTTATGAAGATGAACAATACACCATTAGAAACGTATAAGAATTTTTCTCCTCCTACAGAAAATTCAAAATTATGTCTCGGTATAGATACCGTGACATGACCATCTACTGGATGCATACTATAACAACAGTACAAATGAGTTTGATCAACTTATTGTGGAAAACAAATGTGTCATTAAGTACACATCTATATAATGCAAAAATATTTGACCATATAAGATGATGTTTACTAGCAGGTTGCAGTACAAGTGAATGAATTGGACTTACAAATCCCAAATTATTAAAGTTCAAACCATATGCCAGGAGAAATTGAGATATCATGTTAAACTAAATCAGGATAACATAAGTGAGGGAACAACTATATATAACTCAATTTCCTTACCATCCAAATCAAGTACTAGTGTTACAGCTTTACTGTTCTGAGTTTCCTTTGGTAAAATAGTTGCCTGAAAGTTTGACACCACATCTGATAGTTCCGGTAAATTTTTTATGAAAACTTGCGGATCAAAGCACTCTGCCTGATCTGAGTCAGAGTTAACATCAAATTCCTGGTTGCAGGATCTCATCTGATCAATTGCTAGGTACAAGCTGTTATTATCTGAGTCCTTTAAGGCTTCTTCACCAGATTGGGCATCATTGATATCGCTCATTTTCACAGTTTCCTCAAGGAAAGGCAACATTATGTATTGCTCAGCCACATCAAACAACATACTTGGCTCAGTATAATCGTAATTAGGAAAAAAATTTGCATCACCAATATCACCATCAAAAGCATTCTCATTGACGGGTAAGCTAGCAACTATCATGTCAGATATATAAAAATCTGATACATCACAAGTTTGATAATCAGATGAGCTTCTATTATCATCACTGTCATCAGCTCCCAACCTTGGCATGTCAGGATCATTGTTATTCCCTAAAGCAATTTACAAAAAAGGTCAGGTATCAGATACAATCTCTTCAAAAACGCATGTAAAAGTTGCTAACTTGACATGGTTAAAGTATGTAAACAGGAGCTGAAATGCATATCTTTTATGATTTCTTTATCACATTCAATTTGGAGTTCATGTTCCAGACAAACCATATTTACAGCTGCAACAATATTGTTCCAGGCAAAGCATGTTCCCGGCAAGTTAGGGTTCATGTTCCAGATGAAAAAGCTTGGAATTCATGTTCTTATTACTTCTAGCAGTCGAAAGTAGTGTAAAATACAATAATTTCTTTTATACTTAGTCAGGGTTTTGAAAAGCTGCAAAATATGCATGACCGAGTTTTCCATGCTTTCAAACAAACAACATTATTGAAGAATCAGATTTTCTATTACCCCATTTAAGAAGAAAGAATTCTCCTGAATTAAGAAAACATAAATGTAAAATCTAGCCTTCAGTGACTAGAAATTGGGAGACTTGGTCCACATGAATGAAGCAAATGTATGGAAATATAGGCAGGTAAAAGAACATTCCACCATTGTTTAATTCCTATCTTTTTTCTTTTTCTTTTCTTTTTTACTCTCAGCATACCATATTGATTTGTAAAGTTGTATTCAAAATAAACAAATAAGTGTCTAATAAAAAGTAACTGTTGTTCTTCAACTTTGGTTGGGGTTTCAGAAGCACATCTAGAAGTCTTTCATGACCATTCCCACCTATAGAGAACATAAAATATAGTAGATTGATTTAGTTTCAACCAACAGAGTTGCAAGTCAGACCTGTATCACTGTCAGCTTTTAGTTCAATATCGTTTTCAACGGGCTCCAAAGCAGGAGAGAAAATTGTCTCTAAGTTTGAATTGTGAGTAGATTCCTGCAAATTAATGAAACACCACTGTTGGTACCTTACCACCAAAATAGATTAAAGAAGCATAGAACACAATAAGATCATGATATAGAAACAGTACATGGAGGACAAAATTCATAACTAAAACTTAAAAAATGACACATATGCTATCTTTTTGAGAAGTACATATACATATATGCTCTCTTTGTTATCTGAATAACTATATGCATACAAAACGGCACAATAGAATTTCCAGTCATTTTCAAAATGTCTTTAACAACAAAAGGTAACCTACAAAACTCGCAAGGAGGTCCAGGTAGAGGTAAGAAATACTCGCCTCCTTGCCATTCACACCTCATATCTAACAAGAACTTCCGTGTTTTCCAATGAAAATAACTTCTCCACACTTGGCCTCCACTTGATATACCATATGTTTTTAACAGCGAATAGGCAAGGAGGAGCAAGCTCAAATAGATATTATTAAATCCACTAGATGTCACAAATATTTACTCATTCCCCACGCTGCCCTCTTTCTCAAATTTTTACTTATAGAAAAATATATATATTTACTTATTAAAAAAAATCCTAGATAAATAGTTGCAATCAACTATATAGCTATAAACCCATCACAGTTTCCACATGCACCTTGTGTGCTCCACATGCATCAACTTCATGTGTTTGCTTTGAAAGGGTCACAATACAAAGCAAAATCATCTTTGGTCAAAACAATTAATGTATCTCAACCAGATTTAATAACTACTGTAAGGGTATCCCAAAATGACAAATTAAAGAAATAACAGTCTGGTCTTTGCACATAAAAATTTTACCATTCTTTCAATGGTTGCAGAATCTACAAAGAATGATGCTTGTTTCTGAAACTGAGAAGTTTCTTCATTAGGCAATTCGGCACAGTCTGTAGCTTCATTGCTTTCAATGTTCTCAATGGGCACTTGGGTGCTTGAAGAAACTATAAGAATGATCAGGAGCATTAACAATGCATCTCTAATTACAAAAACAAACTGAAATATGCATCTCTGATTACAAAAATAGGAACCCAGTCAGCCCATAAAGCTTGGAAATAATAAAACTCATTGTTTGTAACATCAAACTGTGGTTGTATTCAGTGGAACACAAAACAGAACAAAATACCAACATAACACACAAACAATTTTAACTATTCCACAACTGATTTTTTTTTTTGGATAGGTAACTATTCCACTACTGATAAAAAGGTAATTAACTTCTTTTCTTCAAAGTGGGTTTTTTTTGTGTGTGTGTGTGTGTGTTGGGGGGGGGCGCAAAGAAATGGATTAGAATTTGGTAGAACTAGCTCTAGCCAAAATGGCACTTCCTCCTCTTATAAGAATGAGTGGAGAGTAAGGACATAGATTCAAAAACCACAAGTTGCTAATGTAACTTACCAATAAAAAAAATGGTGGAAACTAAGGGAACATTTAAAAGGCACATTTTTTCTTTGCTTCAAATAACTTTTAGTGCTTTTTTGTACTCTTTTAACCTTCTAGATGTCATTTCTATTCAAGTTGTGCTTGAAGTCTGAAAGCATTCCTGTTTATCTCTTTGAAATTCAAAGCATGCAGAAAGTTTTTGAATATTGAATATCACACACACACACGCACACATATCTATATATATATATATATATATTTTTTTTTTTTTTTTTTTGATAAGTAGCACATATCTATATATATAACAAAACACTAATAAAAAAAAATGGTGGAAACTAAGGGAACATTTAAAAGACGCATTTTTATTTTTTTTTCTTTTGATAACTTTTAGTGCTATTCTGAGCTCTTTTATTCTTGAAGACTGAAAGCATTCATATTTATCTCCTTCAAATTCAAAGCATGCCAAAACTTTTTGAATCTTGAATATAACATATACACACTGATATATAACAGGACACTAACATTGTGCAATATTATCTATGCTTTACTATTACATAATTCTGTTCTTAAAATGTTATTTTGAAACAAAGTATCGATGTTACACGATTTAACAGATTTTTGTCCACCCTTGGTGATCAAATTGGTCAAACTAAACCTACACTGGATATCCACCTGTTGATAGCCAATAATAGAGAACTTGAAACCTTCATATTAAATACACAACACATTGTTTGAGAGAAAAAAATCTTAGGTGTAGTTGCTTACCATCCTGACATTTGTGAATACAGGTGTCAAATTCTGCTGTTTGTTCAGTAATCCTGACATACGAGCATGATTTTTTGGAAACTTTACTCGACTTTTGGCAGACATGAAGACCATTTCTTTCTTTTAAACAGTGCATGCTCAAATTGTGCTTCATTTTTAGTGATGGCATTTGATCTGAACTGTTGATATGTACCGCAACCTTGATTCGGGAACATCAGTGGGGAAACAACACCCTCTAAACAATCAAATCAGAAGCAGAGACTGGATCATGGAAATGATAAAGATAAAGAGGACAGATGTTCAGCAACCATTAGAAACAATGAGAATCATGCAGTATAGTATTTATGCACTCAAACATCTTTTAAAGTCAATGTTTGTAAATAGAACTTCAGTAATTAACACATAAGAAAATTAACTAGCAGATCCATAATCTATGTTAGATTTATCACCAAGAACACAAGAAAGTTTAGTATAAATTAGTTAGGTGTAGTTAGTTAATCACCATAATTATCATAGCCAGAACCATCACTAACCAAGCCAAAGAACATGTTACCAAGCCAGAATGCCTAATAAAATCAGTTCCCTCAGGAGTGCTATCTTTAGCATGCCACAGATTGACTCTATGCATTCGAATGTCCTATTACTCCTATACATACACCGAATTAGAAAAGGGGGTGCTACTCTACAAGCATAACAAACCTCTCACTTTTTATACACCCCTTCAAGCAGAAAACTTCTATACAACTGAGTGTGGCATCTGCCTCACCACTACACCCCAACGAAGGAGAAGACCAATATCTAAAAGCACCTAGCTACCAAATAATGTAATAGCAAGTGATCGACAATCTCTCCATCTCACTTACCCAATATATCAACTTGGGTTATCAACTGATATTGATTCATTTTCTTTTGATGATCGGTCCAATTTAATAATCTGTTCCAACGCTGCCATCCATGCAGAGAAAGATCACCTTTTCAGGACAAAAGTTTGCTAAATACTCCCATGGGTGGACAATCACATCATGCTTCTTTCAGCCGTCGTGTAATTGACAAAATCATAAAATATCCAGATAAAGCAAATGAAATCATATTTTCCCTCTCTATATATTAACCATTTTTAAAAAAAAGTAACAGAGTACTTTCTATTCGAACATATAAATAAAATAAAACTTTTTCTCTTGTTTTTGATAGGTAATAAAAGTTTTATTGATAGCAAAAATGCAACGTGTTTACGATGGTATACTCACGACAAAGAAAGAATACAAACAAATCAAATAGCAGATCTAACAGAAATAAGGAAACTTTTTCTCTATATAATAATAATAATTACAATAACAAAAATGACATCAACTTGGATGGCCCACATAATCGGATGCAAAAGAGGTTACAAGTGAGAGGGAGTAACGGATGATCAACACCTTAAATTCTTTCAAAGCTAGGATTTTGGTTTATTACATTTAGTAATGCGACAAAATAAGGTCTAAAATGAGAAAAAGGTGACAACAATTCACTTAAATCGACACAGTTTTTGCTTTCGAAACTCAAATGATGTGTAAGGAAGGTTTAATGAATAAGGCTCTCTTAAATGACCTTTTCAAACATAAAAGAAAACGAGTCCAACATTCAAACACAACGACACCATCACCAAAGTCAATACCGCCGGTTCCAACACCACCACAGCCCCGATCACAATTAACAACTCCACTAAATGTGTGTTTTCCTATTCTGTGCATCCAAACACACTTCAACATCAAAAATTCACTGTCAATTGACTCATCCATTTGAGCAGGACCACATCCAAAGATAGCAGATAATAGAATTTATCCATTTCTGTTAGAATTCAAAGGTGTCTAATTAAGGCATAATATTAATGTGTAATAGCTGACTAAATTGAGGAATTTAAAGTCCTAACAAAAACAAAAGGAAACCAAAAAAAAAAAAAAGAAGGGTATAGAAACAGTAGACCAACTTATTGAGAAGACTAAGAATTCCAAAACCCAAGTCCAAATTACCAAAAACTTTCTAGTAAAGTTTTAAAACAAGAAGAAAAGTAGAAAACCCAAGTCAACCAAGTAGTAATTCAGAAGACCAAACTCAAAATCAAAGTTGAATTCATCACATCAAAAAAAAAAAAAAAAAGAGGAGCAACAACAATTCAAACAAGAGCCCATAATTAAAACCAACCCATGAAGCTAAAACCCTAGAAAGACAAAGCTGAGATGACGGTTATACAGTTAAACTACCATTTCAACACAACAAAAGCAACCCCAACAAAAAAGAAAAAGAAAAAGAAAAAAGATTGAAGTAAAAGTAAATGAAACTCTAAAATTTAGCTTTGAACCAAAAGAGCAAGCTAAAAAACAGTGGAATTAGAAAGAAAATACAAATACCTGGTATAGTATAGGAGCTGAAAAACTCTCTCTGTCTGTCTCTCTCCTCTCAACCTCTGTGGGTGTGTTCTGTCTCTGACTTTGTTGTTCCTCTTTTTTTTTTTTTTTTCTCTTTTTAACTTCCACGAACGGTCAGACAAGAAGTGATGTTGGGTTCTGTTGGATCATACGGACGGCTGAGATTGGTATATTTGGGAAGTGCTTTAGACCGGTGGGAATGCGCCACGTGTGCTGCAAAGACCAGCTCAGCGTGACGCGTTGACACGTGCAGCTTCGCGGAAAGAGAGGGAGAGTTCGGAATTGGACCGTCCCCACGTGCTTCTATTGGCGCGTGCTCTTCACACTCGGATAGTAGTACTCAAAAATAAAAACTACTACTTGTTTGTTTC
Source organism: Quercus aquifolioides (assembly GCA_019022515.1). Taxonomy (NCBI): domain Eukaryota; kingdom Viridiplantae; phylum Streptophyta; class Magnoliopsida; order Fagales; family Fagaceae; genus Quercus; species Quercus aquifolioides. The sequence goes on along the minus strand of CM032328.1, from coordinate 58,924,333 downwards.
TCTCCCTCCTTCGACGGTTGCGTGTTCGCATACGTTGTCTGTCTTTTGACGTTCTCTTTCATTTACTGTTTTGCCATTGCTTTTTTTTTTTTTTAATTATTAGGTCTGTATACCAAATAATTTTTAGGGTAGGCAATGATAATTATAGCTCTCTTATTCGATTACAAAAGATTTTATTAATTGAGCTAATTGAAATTCACTCGCAATAAAATTAATTATGAAATGGTAAATTGTTACTAGTTTTAATATCGATCTATTAGTGATATTTTTTTTACAACACTTTCACAACAAATTCTAAATGGTTGACTGCTATTGGTGAAGAAAAAAGTAATATGAATAGTGAGTTCAAATTATAATCAATAACAACTTACCTTTTATGATTTGTTGTAAAAATAGTATAGCCGTAATAGTTTTCTACTTTTTTTTACCCTAACCACGGGCTAATTTGAATTTGTTGTAAAATTTTGGTGTAAATGTTGTGAAGCTCACAATACTCAAAAGTAATTTCACTTTGATTAGTTAAATGGGTTTACGCATGATTAAAAAAAATGAAAAGAAAGAGATGTACATCCAATGTAAGCCAGGTATGGGCGTATGGTTGAGTATGGCAATGGCAAGTGGCAACCACTTAAAATATTTTAAACCTAAGAATCTACAACACTTTTTTTTTTTTTAATTTTTATAATGCTGAATAATAATCTGCTACTTGTCTGGAATGATTTGGACTAGGTTTGAACCGTTTGGTTAGGTTGAATTTTAGGCAAGAAAAATAGATAGGGGGAATTAAAGAGAGGGTTCTTTTCACTTTGTTTGTTGGGACTTGGGAAGCAGAAGCAGAACATGTACGGAAAAGAAAATAGGGTGTAGTCTTTGGTGTTCTTCGTTTTCCACTAGAGTCCACTGAATTAGAATCAACTTGAATGCATGGGGGAGGAAATGTGAGAGGAAAATAGTGCAAGAAATGTGAATGACACATTAATTCATTGTCTACTTGCTAGCCAGTGTTTCATTTTGACCATATGTGAGAACTACGACTTAAAAGCATAGGGACTTTTGGGCATTCCCTTAGATACATTTTCCAAATTGGAGGATCAACTAATCATAAATTGCTGCTAATTATTTTCATTAAAAGATTTAACGTGGTTGGCGTACATTTTATTTTAATTATAATTTATTCAAATTTATTTTATTTTATTTATTTTATTTTATAATAAGTGTAATAGATAAATACCTATCTTATTAAGATTCTTTTTGTGAACAGACACTTATAACATTGTTTGGTAGAAAAATGCGTCTTTTGGTGAACATATATACTCTTTTATGGAAGGAATATAAATAGAGAATCAACGTCAAATTGAAGGAGTCTCTAGTCTAGCCTCATAAATTAAAATTCTCCATCAAAGGGTATTATTTCTTCAAATTCAATAATTTACATTAGGATTTTTTTTCTTTCTATAAATCACTTGAAAACAACAATGATTTTTGTATTTTCTTCGGTTGTTTTAAAATTTTTCACATATATATTTGAACAACAATGGCTATGTTGTATTTTCTTCTATTGTTCTAAGATTTCTCACATTATGTCTCCTAAATTGAGGGATATACACATAGAATCACCACTTGAAGTAGGCTTAGAAGCACAAATAAACCATTTTCTTTAAGATGATATTTGCCCTTAATTGATTGTGTTTGCTATCGGGCTGCAAGCAAATCGTCTTCAAGATACAACTAAGCATGGATTCTACGTGTTACAATCTTGGGGAATCTTAAGAATTTTTTTCTAATACAAAATCTATAAAAGGTTTAAAAGCTATAAAAAAAAATGTGAATAACTATATATGAATGATTATTTATAACTAATGAATAGTTGCCATTGAAAATGCATCTTTGAAATGTCACTATAATTGGAACAAATTATCTAAAACATTGTCTTCACTATTACTAGTTGTTAGGGACTCAAAAGGCTGCTTCTTTCAACTCATTTTTATGCAACAATCTTGTAGAAACACAATTACTGCAACTGTTCACTCGAGTAATAATCATCCCGCTCGAGCAAGCCCTTCATAAATCTCAAGTCCAAAAGTTCGTACAAACTTTGCCTATCCCTAGCTTGCTCGTATCTTGTTCAAAATTCTTAACCATAATTTTGTCTCTTTTAATTATTCTTTAGTCATCCACCACTAAATTAAGATCACTCACATTTTTATTAAAATTGGGAAATTACAGTAAACCCACCTGTGATTTGGCCAATTTTCACATTGCCTACCCCTGGTTTAAAACTTAACACTTTGCCCACCTGAACATCAATCCGTTTGCTCTCCGTTACCCACCTCACCCTCAAACATTAGAAAAACACCCTTTTTATTAAAAATCAGGACATAACACGGATCAAAAACATGAACCATTGAATCTTTTCTTCACGAGACCTAGAAACACAAAAAACCCCATTCTGCATCTGATATTGAAATCGTGCTGCAAGTATAAACCTAGATGAGCAACGGGTTGTTCAAGGGACTAAAATCCTGGTAAGAAATCAGTCACTGTTTGGGTTTTTAATTTGGGCTTGTGGTTGTTTCATAGTTTTTTGAGTAATCAATCAATGGTTAGTGTTACCTGTAACGGAATGAGAATATTGGTTGTGTTTGTTGATGTTTATGAAAAATGTAACCACCTGTTGTTTGGATTTATGTTTGTTTATGGGCATTTTGTCTGTCGTGGTCATTGTGTCTCACAGTGGACCCAAGTTTCTGTTGGGTTTAAATTTTAGTGTTTGCATGTGCTTATTAGTAAAACAGAAACAAAAGTTAAGCAGAAAATGTGGTCCCTCTGATGTGTGTTGCATCCCAAAAGCAAAACATAAACATACAAGTGTTCACTCTTTATGTGTCTGTTGTTTACAATTCTTTAATTGTTAATTGTGTACGTGTCAAATGATAATTTGTTATTGCAGATGGATGATGAGGAAGTGAAATTCGAGGTTCATTATGGGGGTACTTTTCTGTGGAACCCAAGTTTAGAATACTTTGGTAGGAAAGTTGAAATGATGTATAAGGGTCCTGATATGCTTAGTTATTTTGAAATAGAAGGTATATGTGAGGAATTAGGGATTGATGAACCATCTAAGGTTCATTATGTAGCTCTTGGGGGCAACTTGGAGCAAGACTTGAGGTTGATAGAAGATGATAAAGATGTGGCGTCCATGTGTAAGCTTAATAAGGGAGGGCCAAGAGACACCATCATACTGTATGTGGAGAGTGGTCATGCTCCACTTGCAGTTGAAGTTCCTGATGGGGTTGGTCAGGGGTTGGTGTAGGAGTTGGTACAGGGGGTGGTGCAGGAGCTGCTACAGGAGGTGATGCTAGTGTGGGGGTAGAGGAGAAGTTTGATTGGTTGAATGAAGGTCTGGAAGGAGAAGACTTTGCTGATGATATTTTTGGTGAGTCTTCTCCACCTCACACAATTCCATTTGAGCCTAACACTGTTCCAACCATTGATACACCTCAACCAAACACTAATACACCTCAGCCAAACACAGATACACCTGGGCCAAGCAATGTTCCTCCTCCAAACATAGATTTAGATAAAGAGTGGGCTGAACCAGTTTTAGAAGATGATATTGTAAGTGTGGATGATTCTGATGATGAGCAGAGGCCTGGAAACCCAAAATTCAATAAGAGGACTGACATGACAAATGTTAAGTTGGTAAAAGGGATGAAGTTTCCAAACTCCAAGGTTTTTAGGAAGGCTTTGAGGGAGTATGTGATTTATCATCACATTGATATCAAGTGGAAGTTGAATGAGAAGAAGAAGATTTATGTATATTGTAAGAACAATTTTGGATGGAGGTGTTATGCCTCAATGGTGATTGGAGAGTACATATTTGAGATCAAGACACTTAATCCTAAGTATACTTACGCCCTAACATTTCAAAATGGGCAAGTTACATCAACCTATATGGCAAACAAGTATTTGGAGGATTTTAGTAAGAATCCTAACTAGGAGGTCTTAGGTGTTAAGCACCATGTGATGCAACAGATTTCGTTGATTTAAGTCTTAGTCAGGTGTATAGATTAAGGAAGGCAGCTAGGGGTTTGATCACTAGGAATGAAGAGGCTCAATATGGCCTTCTTAGAGATTATGCAGAAATGATAAGGAGGACAGATGTAAGAAGCAAGGTGATACTGCAAACAGAGATGGAAAATTAGAATGCAGAACCCAAGTTTTAAAGAATGTACATTAGGTACAATTCTTAGAAAGTTGGCTTTCTAGGTGGTTGTAGACCTTTTGTTAGGTTGGATGGATGCCACTTGAAGGGTAGGTTTGGTGGGCAATTATTGTCTGCCACTGCCAAGGATGGAAATGACAATATATTCCTAGTGGCAATGGTTGTGGTTGAGCAAGAGAACAATGACAGCTGGATCTGGTTTTTGGAGCAGTTTGCAGATAACATTGGCAGACTAGAGGAGCTAAATCTGGTATTCATCAATGACAGGCAGAAGGTATTATCATCTAGCTCATGTTTATGACTTCATTACTTGCTTACTTGAATGCTTACTTGCATAGTTACTTACTTGAATGCTTACATACTTACTTGCTGACATTGAATGTTTACTTGCTTACTTGATTGCGGGACCTTCTACCTGCAATGGAAACTCTATTCCCAACTGTAGAGCACAAGTATTATGTGAAGTACATATACAACAACTTCAAAGTTAACCACATGGGCATGAAGTTGAAGAGTGTACTATGGAGGTGTGCTGGCACAACATCAGTCAGAGAATTTGAGAGGGGGACGAAGCATCTTAAGAGTTTGGATGAAGAAGCTTGGAAGTACCTTGCAGATATAGAGCCTACACAGTGGACTAGATCCCACTTTTCTCCAAGGGTTTTGACAAATTGTCTGGTAAACAATCTGAGTGGGAGTTTTAACTCTATGATTGTGAAGTCTAGAGACAAGCTAATCTTATCAATGCTGGAGTGGATTAGGCTTATGAGCAGGCTGTATATAAAGAAGATTGGCATAGAAAAGTATGGTGACAAGTTGTGTCCAAGTATACAGGACAAGTTGGAGAAGTTGAAATTAGAGTCTAAGAACTTCTGTGCAATGCCATCTGAGAGGTTTGTGTATGAGGTTGACAATGAGAAGGATAGGCATGTGGTGGACTTGGTATGAAGGACATGCAATTGTAGAGTATGAGACTTGACAGAATCCCCTGCAAGCATGGAGTTGCAGCCATTTTTGTGAATCATGAGAAACTAGAGGATTATACCCATCCATGCTACTACAAAGATGCTTTTGTGGAGACATACAAGACACTCATACCTCCCATACCTGACCAGTCTAAGTGGATCTCAAGTGGTCAACCCAAGCCTGTTGCACCTACTATCTATAAGCCACCAGGCAGGCCACCCATAAAGAGGAAGAGAGAGGCTGATGAGCCAAGGAACTCTTATAGGGTGTCTAGAGCAAACAAGCTAGTAAGGTGTGGAAGGTGTCAAAAGGAAGGGCACAATGCAAGGGGATGCAAGACCAATTGCACTGATGAGACACCATGGAAGAGGAGGAAAAGATTGCAGAAAGAGAAATCTATAAGTTTTTACAAAAAAAATTTATTACATGCAAAATGCCAATAACTGACACTATAAACATGCTCATATTTGGTTGTAGGCAAGTGAAAGGCCTTCTACATGCAAACAAGGATCCCAGGCCCCATCTTCATCAGAGGCCTAATCCTCATCTCAGGCCCAATCTGCTTCCCAATCCCCATCCTCATCTCAACCCTTAGCATCATCTCAGCCCCTACCAATACATCAGCCTTACACTATGGCCTTATCCAACCAAGCAGCAGGGTCATAGGCACCAGCTCAGACTTCATGGTCACAACAACCGAGTCAGTGGTACTCTTTAGACTTTAGGTACACAGTTAGAGAAGCTCCTTGGTTCTTTTCAAGCCAGCCAGCACCACACACCCTTGCAGAAACATGGGACACTAGAGCACCATCATCACAGGTATTGTAGTTTTATATTTGATGTTTTATTCATAAAACTGATATACTGGTAGCTAACATGTGAATTCTTGTACTTTGTAGCCTACAAGATCACCTGCTACTAGAGGAGCTGCTTTGAGAGGAAGAGGTAATGCATCTAAGACACAAAAATGTAAAACAAGAGGTGGGAGAGGCAGGGGCAGAGGCAGTAAATGAAGACTATGTCATGACACTTTTGTTGCTATGTATTAGGGTTATGTAGTGTTAGGGTTATATGTAATTTGTAGACAATAGCAGGGTAGACAATTGTTGATTATGTATGCTGTTAAAACACTGTTGGGATTTATTTGTATTTTTGTAAGTTTTGTAAACAAGGGCAAGTGCAACTGTTTTGGTTGTTGTTGTACCATATGCCCTATATTTACTGGTGGTTGATGAAAGACTATTCAATACCACCTTAAATGTGTATACAATTTCCCAACTTAGCATGAGTTTGGATTGGGCGTTTTGCTTAATCCGTGCGTTTTGCATTTTTTTAGTAGGTCCCATGGGTACTGTTCACAGATCACCAAACTCAGCAAAACGCAGATTTTTAGGTAAATTTGGGTCCCACAACACTATTCACATATTTAAAAATTATTTTGCTACAGTGTTTTCAGCAATAAGTTTTCAGTTTTCAGAAAATAAGCGGTATCCAAACACACCCTTAATGGCAAGTGTTCAAAATTATTATTTTGACTAGTTGTTGTCATGTGGTTGATTATTACAGTTGAACATATATAAGTTTGTTTATGTGTGTATATATTGAATATAGCAGTCACTTTTGAATACATGAGGTGTATGTATTGAATAGTAGGTTTATGTGTGCATTTGTTGTCTTTTCTTGCAAGTTGACTGATAGTTGTCATGCACTTTAAACTTTAAACAATTCACTTTCAACACAATTATCTTCGCATAATGCACTTTATGCTCAAACCAACACAACTCATAACATCCAACAAAACACCAACAGCTTACAACTCACAAGTAGCCAATTCACTTTAAACAAAAACACCAATAGCATCTAACATAAATAACACTTTATCTTAAAAAAGCTTATATTATTAATTGGCTTCAAGCCAACAACATCTACCATCTTACATAGTTTTATTACAATACAATTGAGGACCAGCTTATATATTACAACCCACCAGGCAGACTCAATCTCATCATTCCAATATTCTCACTTGAGCCAAAACATGAAAACAACATAACCAAAAAAAAAAAAAAAAAAACCATGACAGAATTAGTGCAATTATGCACTTTCTCTCTTACTCTAAAGCTCTCACTGCTATCTCTTTGACTTGAACAGAGGAAACTCGAAACTTTCTCTCCCTCTCAGTGGTTTTTGCTGCCCTTTCTTGAGCAATTTCTGCCATTTGAGTAGCTTCTACTGTTGTCTGGGTAGCTGCTCTTTCCCTTTCATGTGCAAGTTACAACTCACTTCGCAGTAAATCCTGCTTTTGTTGCACCAAATGGGCAGCTTCATTCCCACGCATACAAGTGGGATTATTAATCCATTGAAAGAAAGGGAACTTAGGACGAACCTGTTCATAAATTGAATTGAACACATCACATTCCAAACTCACTTGAGTCAACTAGATTAAGTAAAAACTATACTTACCTTATATCGGCTACAACCCAGAAACCTTCTCCCAAAATTATCCACTGTTAGACTTGTTCTTAGCACACAAGTCTCATATGTACACATATGCCCACTTGAACCTAAGTAATTTCCACTCGAAGAAGACGTCACTTATCAACTTCGAGTGAATCAAATTTCCTGTGAATCAAAGCTACCATCAAAACTTGAAACCCCAACCCACATAAAGCAGAAATTTTGTACCTGGTGATGATCTATGTTCGAATATTCAATGCCTCAAGACAACCCAAAGTCAAAATCTCATCCTCACATGAAAGTGTTATGCACCACGATCAGAAAAATCAAAACCCCAGCTCAATACAAGGGCTTTTCGTGTTTCTAGGGCTCCTGAGGAAAAGGTTCAATGGCTCGTGTTTTTTATCCGTGTTATGTTCTAATTTTTAATAAAATGATGTTTTTCTAATGTCTGAGGGTGAGGTGGGTAATGGAGAGCAAACGGATTGAAGTTTAGGTGGGCAAAGTGTTAAGTTACAAACCACGGGTAGATAATGTGAAAACGGGTCAAACCACAGGTGGGTTTACTATCATTTCCTCTATTAAAATATTATTTAGTCTTCTACCTAATTGAGATCATTCACATTTTTATTAAAAGTGGAAACTATAATGCATTATTTCCTACTTACAACCTAAAAAGTAATAGATACATTGCCAATAACTAATCTAGATCAATCGATTTAAGCTCGAAGGTAAGAAGGTATTAAGTACTCATCTTACCCAGTCAATTTCCTAGAAATTGGTCAACAAAAGAATCTCATTGTCAAACAAAATTGAATCCATCCATGCAGTAATGTCATCCATTACATCAAAAGAAATTAAAACTACACTCATTCAAAAATTAATCCATAAAGAAAACCTGAAATTCTTCACAAGGGGAAAAAAATGCTAGTCTACACTCTACATGACGTACATATTGAATAATAAGAAAAACAAGCATGCGAGAATTGTGATGGGGAAACCTAAATCACGTGCTCGTGCACTGTGGTTTTGCGGCTTTTGCTTAATTTGTTGCGGAGGTTTAGCGAGAAAGTGAAGTGTTTTATGATGATCTCTAAGCAAACATGTGGGCTTTCGTGATTTAGTGGAATGAGTTCTAAACTAGGAAGCACATACACAAGCACAGTACGGATGTACGATATGAGCAATTTCTAAGTATAACACGGATATGACACCAGTACAACACGAGTAGGACACCTGAAATGAAGTATCCATACTGTCTAGGTTCTAAATCATTTGGAGATATGTTTCTTACCTTTCCTTTCATTATTATGAACCCATAGAAATGAAAATAGATTGGGTGCAATGCAAAGTGGATTGCGCCATCAGCACTGATGAGATAATCTCTTGAGCTTTAAACAAAGATTATGGTTACTGTAGTAACAGCTAAAAGGCTAGAGAGTTGAGACAGAGCTTGACACAGTTAGTCTAGCCACTACTGCAAAGCAAATGCGGTTGTGGTTCAGTTCAAGAAAGCTAGTTCTAGTGGCATTAAGGTAGTGATCATTCGGGGTTCACATGACATTGGCGTCGTTATGGCGTTATGGATATCCACTTTAAAATATGAGGCATTGATAAGGTGCACCTAAATTTAAAAGTTATATTAAAGAGCCTTGTAGGCTTGTACATCAATTAAATGACATATTCTCGTAATTTCAGAAGAGATATAAAAAATTTAAATCCCCATTTTTCAGTTATAACTATCTAATTATCCGGAAAAAAAATATTTAAGATTAATTTACAATGTCTCATCATCCGAATCATTGTCTATATCTAATAAATTAGTGGATATCTATCTATCATAAACTACAAAAATTTTAGCCTTACCACCCTAGTTTAATATTAATATAATCACTAATCTAGACAGTAGACACTAGTCTAAATGGTCGGTGTTGGTTGCAAAATTTTATAATTTCAAGTACATATTGTAAATGACTTAATAGGTACTTGAAATTTTAAAAATTACTATATCTGTTTGCATTAAATTAATATTTCTTAGGATGTTAATAGTGCAACAAGTGGCGCAACAGGGAGTTTATACATGTAAAAGCACAATAAGAATGTGGAAAAAAAGACTCGGGAAGTAGATGTAGACCGAATGTAAGTTATTAACCATGTAATAATGTACTCAATAAGAAAAGTGACATTAATGCAGTTTTAAGATATTAAAAACAACATTTAACAACCCAGGGGGTTGGCTGAGTTGGTTGGGCTCTCAGTCTCAAGGTGCTTGTACTGGGCTCGACTGGGTGTGCTCTCCAGTTCGAGTCCTACTACCTGTACTTTGAAAAGAATTTCCTGGGCCAACGCTTTACCCATTTGTGGGCCCATTCGGCGTGAACAATGATTAGTCTCTGGTTGAAAGTCTTGACGAAACATTGTGAAAAACAACAACAACATTTAACACTGCAGCAAGCATTCTCAAAAAAAAAAACACTGCAACAAGCTGTCATTCAAGCCCTAAGAAAGAGAGACACGTAAAATACACAATTGTCAGTATAACTATTAAATGCCTTTAAGTATAAATGAAGGACTCATTCTCAAGAAAGTAGACCACTCTCCATTGACAAACTTGCTTATATAGATCATTTGCTTGTAATTGTAGTTCCTTAATAGAACCTGTGGGGACATTTTTTAGTTCATATGGCTTTAGAAGATGCTCATGTCAGTAAGTTCATTTCCTTATAATATGTTACTTTGATTAATCTTGTTTATACAAGTTTCCTTTAGTTTGATTCAAGTTCTTAATTGTTAATCTTGTTTGATCTTTAAAGCATTATCATCGATCTAATTTGGTGCTTTGTTTGTTTACATCGATCTGTTTACTAGTTTAGAACTATCCAGGCATCAAAATTTTATGATGGTTTTGATACTTAGAATTATCATAGATTACTTAGTTTCCTTGAACTCAATGGCTTTGGATCTCCCTTAGAATTTAGGTCTGGTACTTGTTTAGTTAGAGTTACAATTTACTTGCTTTCCATATAGTTCTCTGTTAATAGTTCTTTCAGCTTTCGTGCTAAGTGTGATGAATGGGTTATTTAACGCGCGCGCGCAAAAAAAAAAGAAAAAAAAAGAGGACATCTGGGCACAAAATTAGACTACATTTAGAAGCTAATTTGGATTTGATTTGAATTTTGATTGTACTTCAACTTTAGTATATTATTATCCAGCTTGCTAAGGTTAAAAAATGGTCATGCATAGTCTGAGAGAGACACGAAAAATTGCTTTTTTTTTTTTCTTTATCCTCCTCGCCAACCACCCTGGATTGGACTATCAATAGTATCCTTAGTTTTAGAGAGTTTTTACTTGATTGTAATTGCAGTTGGGTCAGGAGAGAATATAATTCAACGGTTCACGATGCTGCAAAACTCTCCCTTTCATCTTTTAATTCTTTTTGTTTCAATAAACTCAGTCTTTTAGATGTCTTAAGGACAGTTTGTGAGGCTAATTGTATTGCCCCTATTTTGGTTTGATTTTATATATATTGAAGTTTATCTTTAAAAAAAATGTTTTTGTGGGTAAAGCAAATGTTACAATACAAACTTGATTAAAAAAAAAAAAAAAAAAAATTGTACAATCTTAAGAAAATATTGTATGAAGCACATTTAAGTTCAATTTTATTTTTGCATATTAGCTGCACCATAATGCTCCATTAACTTGTGTAAGTATGGTATCCAAATAATTTTGTCCCCCCCAAAAAAAGTGGGGTATTCCAAATAATACATTCGAGGTATTGAGCTTTCATGCTGGTCCCCATATGGCCAAATGCTATGGTAGATAAGATAGGCATTGCACTGATGAACCATCGTCGTCATCATCATTATTGCTTTGTTATTTTGAAAGACCCTTTTCTTTCCCCTAATGTTTGATAGAAAGATCATAATTTCATTAAACCAAGACAGAATTCACAACAAACAGAAATAAGCATCTGAGAGGAATCTCCTCCACCCAAAAGTTTACTATACATATTCTAGGCTCCTTTGCTGATATGGGCCACCATGAGAATCATCATTTTTAAGAATACTTCAAATAACATAAGGACAACTTTTTGGCAAATTTTTAATTGGAATATGTGTGACATGTCACTCACATGTTTTGCACTGATTTCCAAGCACCTACGTTGTTCGTTCTTTTTTCTTTTTTTTTTTGTCCACAAAAATTTAGTCAAACATGTGGTCGATATCTATCAATGGAAACAAATGCAATAAAATAAACTGAGATACTCTGGAAATTTGAATTAAATTTGATATTCCCTATAAAATAAGACAGCTATTAAAATAAGTGAAATTGAGAGAGTTCTCAAAAAAGTTAATAATTTTTTATTTTTTATTTTTATAAAAAATATTTTAAAATTGTTTATTAATATATATCGGTATATATTAGTAAAATTTTAAAAAATAATAATTAAAAAAATCATTTTAAAAAGTACTTCTTAGAATAACTGTTAATAAAATATTAAAAAAAATTCTGACACTATTTTAATGAAAAATATATTAAAAAATATGTAAAAAAATTAATTATTATTTTTAAAATTTTTAAAAAAAAATATTTTTTAAACCAATACTCTAACCATATCAGTTAACTTTTCCGATAAGAAATATAATTAGAGAATAATAATATTGGATTAGCAATTAGAGTATTAGCATATGTTTGGATAGAAATGATTTCTCTTGTCGTTTGTTTTTTTTTTTTTTTTTTTTTTTTAAGATCACCTCTTACACCGTTTATGAGACATGAATAGTATATGTATATGAACAGTAACTTTTTTTTTTTTTCAATTTTTAATTTTTAATTTTCAACCAAATAAATAGTATCCAAACCTTCTCTTACCAAATAAAGAAAGAATAAAGAGTTACCTCTAGTTAATACTAAGACTGGATTAGCCATGAGTAATTCCTGTTTAGAAGCAGCTAATCACAAACTGCAAAAAATGAGTGAGACAGTGACCTGTGGAATGTACAGACAGAAGAATCAAGCAACAGAAGCGGCAAGTACAGTTATGATAAAGATCCAACTACCCTTGCTCTTACTATTACTACTAGTTCCAGTCCTATTATGCAGCCAAGCTAAAGAAGCAGAGGCAGAGGCAGAGGCAGAGTCAGAGGTATCTCAAAATATAAAAAATATAAAAAAAAAAAATGGGTCCAGGAAGTGGAGAAAGAGGCACAACAACCTTTTCATCTTCAGCTGCAAGCAATATCATGAAGCCAAACATTAACAACAACAAGGATAAAAGAGACAAAGCAATTGCTCAGTACAATGCTGATGCTGGGCTGTTGGCTGAGTTTGAGCAGTCTGGTGTGTCTGGTAAGTCCTTTAACTACGCAAGATCAGTATTGCATGGTCCACAATCTGTGCCTGAACAACAAATAACTGCTTATCTCACAAAAATCCAAAGGGGTGGTCAAATTCAGCCCTTTGGTTGTATGCTTGCAATTGAGGAACCCACTTTTAGAATTATCAGTTATAGTGAGAACTGCTTTCAGTTGTTGGGTTTAACTTTAGACACTCAATTTGAGTCAAAACAGTTGAAGGGTCTGATTGGAACCGATGCTAGAACCTTGTTTACGCCTTCTTCTGGAGCTTCTTTGACGAAAGCTGCCACTTCTAGGGAGATGTCTCTGTTAAACCCCGTTTGGGTCTACTCCAGGAGTACCCAGAAGCCATTTTATGCTATATTGCATAGAATTGATGTGGGGATTGTGATTGATTTGGAGCCTGCGCAGTCTGGTGATCCTGTGTTGTCCCTTGCAGGGGCAGTGCAGTCACAGAAACTGGCGGTTCGGGCGATTTCTAGGCTGCAGTCACTCCCTGGGGGAGATATTGGTGTGTTATGTGATACAGTTGTGGAGGATGTTCAGAAGCTCACTGGGTATGACAGGGTTATGGTTTATAAGTTCCATGATGATGATCATGGTGAAGTTGTGTCTGAAATCAGAAGGTCGGATTTAGAATCCTACTTGGGTTTACATTATCCTGCTACAGATATCCCTCAAGCTTCCCGCTTCTTATTCAAGCAGAATCGAGTAAGGATGATTTGTGATTGCCGTGCAAAATCTGTAAGGATCATTCAGAGTGAAGAACTAAAGCAGCCTCTTTGCTTGGTCAATTCAACTCTTCGTTCCCCACATGAATGTCACGCGCAATATATGGATAATATGGGCTCTATTGCCTCATTGGTAATGGCAATTATCATCAATGGTAATGATTCGTCGAAGCTTTGGGGATTGGTAGTGTGCCACCACACCTCCACCCGCTATGTCCCTTTCCCCCTTCGGTATGCTTGTGAGTTCCTTATGCAGGCATTTGGGCTTCAGCTATACATGGAGCTTCAAATGGCATCACAATTGGCAGAGAAGAAAATTCTCCGAACGCAAACCTTACTATGTGACATGCTCCTCCGGGATGCTCCATTTGGTATTGTGACACAATCTCCTAGTATCATGGATCTCGTTAAGTGTGATGGGGCTGCATTGCTCTATGGTGGGAAATGTTGGTTATTGGGTGTTACTCCAACTGAATCACAGCTGAAAGATATTGCAGAGTGGCTGCTCACTAATCATGGGGATTCTACGGGGTTGAGCACAGATTGTTTGGCCGATGCTGGTTACCCAGGTGCTGCTTCACTGGGTGATGAAGTTTGTGGCATGGCTACTGCAAGAATCACTTCAAAGGATTTCTTGTTCTGGTTCAGGTCTCACACTGCAAAGGAAGTAAAATGGGGAGGAGCCAAGCATCATCCGGAGGAAAAAGATGACAGCAGAAAAATGAACCCAAGATCATCGTTTAATGCTTTTCTTGAAATAGTAAAAAGTAGAAGCTTGCCTTGGGAGGTTTCAGAAATTAATGCAATTCATTCTTTGCAGCTTATTATGAGAGACTCATTTCAGGATATGGAGGACAGCGATTCTAAGGCATTGAAGTTCATTCAGCAGAATGATACTGAGATACAGGGGATAGATGAACTCAGATCAGTGGCATGTGAAATGGTCAGATTGATTGAAACAGCAACAGTTCCAATTTTTGGGGTTGATTCAGCCGGTCTCATCAATGGATGGAATGTAAAAATTGCTGAATTGACAGGATTACAAGCTAGTGATGCTATAGGGAAGTCCCTGGCCAATGAAGTGGTTTATGAGGACTCATGCAGAACGGTTGAAAATCTTCTATCCAGAGCTTTGCAAGGTAAATCTTTTTTTACGTTAACAATGACATTCATTGAATTTGAGTTAACTATCTAACTCAAATATCATAGTAAACTACATTGATTTTCATAACATCTGTATGACACAAATAGCTTCCTGATCTAACTTCTATGATTTAATGCATGAAAATCCTATTCATTCAACTCAACTCCACAGACGCACATTTTAAGTACATGGTGTGGTTGCATGAATAAATTTGTCCATTCTATAGTGACTTGAGCCATCTTTTCTCTCAAATCATCAGATCGCATTCCTTTTGACCCTTTGCAGTGCTTTAAGGGCCAAAGAAGCACTACCAAATGACTCTTATAATTGTGACAATTCTTATTCTTCATTGCCATGCCTACAGCCTCCAAAGAAACTTCCTCTGACTTTATTTTTAAATTCTGTTTATTGAATGCTTTGGGGCACAGAACAAACTTTCTTTTTTTCTTTTTTTGGTGAACTATGAGTAGTACTTTGAATTGTAATACTGTACAAAGTTATTCAGGCTAAATATTTGCAAAGATATGGGGGTTGCCTTTCAGTTTGCAGTCTTGCATGTCACTTCTTTTTATATTTCCTCGAGAAATTCCCAGACTTCAGCCTGCTCATCTTCTATTTTCATAACATTACCCTAATGGTATAATTTCTAGTTTAACTTTTATTATTATCCAGGTGAGGAGGACAAAAACATTGAGTTAAAGTTGAAAAACTTTAGGTCTGGTCAGCAAATGTCAGTTGTATACATTATGGCTAATGCCTGCACAAGTAGGGATTATGAAAAGAATGCTGTTGGAGTGTGCTTTGTGGGTCAAGATATTACATCTGAGAAAGTTGTTATGGAAAAATTCATCCGCTTGCAAGGTGATTATAAGGCTATCATACAAAGTCTGAATCCATTGATTCCGCCCATATTTGCTTCCGATGAGAATGCCTGCTGCTGTGAATGGAATCCAGCCATGGAAAAGCTAACCGGTTGGACGAGAGATGAAGTTATGGGTAGAATGCTCCCTGGGGAAATCTTTGATGGTTTCTGTCGGCTGAAAGATCAAGATACACTGACTAAATTTATGATTTTATTGTATCGAGGAATTAGTGGTCAAGAAATGGAGAAGTTCCCTTTTGGATTTTTTGATAGAAATGGAAAATTTGTGGAGGTGTTCTTAACAGCAAACAAGAGGACTGATGCAGGTGGAAATGTAATTGGTTGTTTTTGCTTCTTACAGATTGTTGTGCCTGACCTGCAGCAGGCCTTAGAAGGACGCAGACAGGAGGATAAAGAATGCTTTTCAAAATCAAAGGAGTTGGCTTACATCCGACAAGAGATGAAAAATCCTCTAAATGGTATTCGCTTTACCCACAGCCTTCTTAAAACTACAGCTGTTTCAGAACATCAGAAGCAATTTCTTGACACTAGTGACGCATGTGAAAGACAGATCATGACAATCATCAACGACAAAGATTTCAGAAGTGTGGAGGAAGGGTAAGGCTTCTCAATGTAGGCCCATGACATGCATTACATTTTAAATTCTATGTTATATTTTATTGGTTCTTTAAGTTCTTCATCTGCAACCCATATGGTGCAGACACCATATATGTTTGTTGAACCTGATTGATGGTGATTGATTCCAGTTGACCTGATTGAGCATAATTAATGCTGAGTGATGTCGATTCTGAAGACTTTTTAGGATTTAATTTTATTAGCTTTTATTTTCGTGTTTAATGTAATTGATTATGATTTATTTAAAGGCCCCAGGGTTCTCTAATGTAGACGGCTTATCATGGATTCATAAATTTTATTTGGGAATTTCCTTCAAATGCTTGGTTCTGATTCTAAGCAACTCTTGGTGTTGAAGCCATGCTTTTAGCAACCACCTGCCCCATGCATAAGTGCTTATCCTAATCAAGGGCCTGGACTGGCAAAGATCTTTAAATGGCAATGACATTTTTTATAGTGGAAATGGGCTGAGAATGCTTCTCAATCAGTGCTGGTGCAGTTTCCTGACAAATACTGGGACTGAAAATCGAGAATATCCTTGCATGGAGGCATCTTTCTTTTCAATGTTCGATAACTCTAGGTGCTGACTCCTAGATTTTGTATCCTTTTTCCCCTACTTGGTGGTGATTCCGAGCAACCCTAAATGCTGATTCCTAGATATTCTATTCGTTTTCCTCTGCTTGGTGCAAACTCCAAGTAACCATAGGTGCTGATTCCTAGGTTATATCCAAGCATCACCATAAGCTATAGAACTCGACCAAATTTTTTATATGAAAAGCAATTAATTACATTAGAGGTTCAGGAGAAGGACCTTTCTCATCATTATTTCTCTATCTTTGATGCCTGACACTGACACACATGCTTGTTTAAGCTTTCCAAGTTCTGTTGCTACCATGTACTTAACTGCAGTTGTTAAATAAGGTCAGAGAAAGACATACACCCCCCCCCCCACCCTTTTAACATAGGAAAAGATAATTGAATTCATTCTTCCTTCATTTATAAGTACTATGTTAATCAGATTTAACTTTTCCTTAACTGTAGTTTCTTTGATTATGCAAATTGCAATTTTTCTTTCTATTACTTGATCTCATTCTATCATCTCAATCATATTTACTTCTCTCTTTTTTGTTTTTTTTTTTGTTTTTTTTTTTCCAAATTATTGTTAAACACCTAGACACCACTCTCCATAGACTCGGATTAGTCATTGTTTGCACTTATGAACCTGTGTAACAATACCCCTAAGTGTGTAATATCTAATCCTGGTTACAGCAGTAGCTTGCAGTTAAACATGGAAGAATTTCTCTTGGGAGATGTTTTGGATGCCATTGTTAGTCAAGTTATGATACTGCTGAGAGAAAGAAGCTTACAGCTTTTTCATGAGATTCCAGAAGAAATCAAAACACTATCTCTATATGGTGATCAAATTAGGCTTCAACTGGTCCTGTCAGATTTCCTGCTTAATGTGGTGCATCATGCACCTTCTCAAGAGGGCTGGGTGGAAATCAAAATATCACCTGGCCTGAAGGTTATACAAGATGGCAATGAATTTATCCGTTTACAATTCAGGTATCCCAACCATGACTAATTAATTTTTAATTATATTCACAGCTATTATATTTAAAAATCCCTGCTATTTCCTTTGATGCTATTTTCATTACATTATAAACTACTTTTGAGTTAATATATGAGCTTTTAAGGAGTTACACCTGCAATAAATTGTAAAACAACACAAAAATTAAAGACGAACCTCCTGCCGTGATTGTTCGAGTTCTTGAAGAGAAATTTTACTTGTGGTAGATTTTTCAGAGAGAAACCTTCTAGCTTTTGGCCTACCTTTATGAAACCTTTTGATGGAACCATATGCTCATTCAAAAGGTTAGGTTAGGGACACCTCTTTTTCTGTTAGTTTCTTTTCTAAACTCTTTGGAGTTAGTTAACAATAATTATTAGCAGTTACTTCATTTAACTGTTCATAACACAACCTTTCAGCACTAGAATCCAAATAGGCTGAACTTTTTTTCTTTTCTTTTTTAATTTTATCACACTAATATTAAATAAATAATATAAACATGCATATACAATAATTGATAATTAGGATAAATCCTTATATGGGCCACATTAAATCTCCTAATGGAGAAATTTCTCACAACACCTCTCATCTTATTATCTATTATCATAATTTCTGCGTTTTAAAATATTAATTTTTATTTCTTTTTAAAAATATATTACGTTAGAATAGAAAGGATACCTTCATGTTGTTGAGTTGAGTCCTTGCCATGTAAAGTCTGTTAGTTAAGTAACCAGCGGCTTTCTTGACTAGGCTTGAAAGTCATGTAGTCCATTCCATTTAGTTCATTCAGACATTTGGGGTCCAATAAAAGTTTTGCTTTATTTGGTATTTAGATTTTTTGTCATTTTTTTTGTTGATGATTAGTCGATTACTCTCGAGTCACTTACATTGAAATAAATAATAAGTTTGATGTTTGAATTTGTGTTTTTAGATCTAATAATGCTCATGAATTCTTTTCATACATATTTGAACCAATTCTTTGACTATTATTGCTTAATTCATCAGTCTTCCTGTTCACATAATGATGTCAATATCATATTGTACCAACCCATACTGGACCAAATGGTATTTACTGTACTGGCCACTAAACCAGTAAGAATAACCCCCTGAAACATATGGATAAAATACCAGGGTGTGCCAATCTGTTGTACCAGGAATTTGTCAGGTGTCTTGGCCGGTGTTGATATTTCGGACAATACAAGAAAAGAATAAAAAAAAAAAAGGAAAAACAATTAAAAGAGCTATAACACATGCAATTTGGGCTAATATGTTGGCTAATGTATTTGGGCTAACTTCTATGTTTATAAACACACACACACACACACATAGTGGTAACCCTAAAACGGTACGTCGATATTAATTCGATACTAAAATATTTTGTCCCCGTCCAAACCGAAACAAACTCCAGTACAATATTTGACAACTTTGATCCATAAGCATTGTCATTGATTCTCGCTAACATTTTACAAGGGCCAATTTTCCTCACTGAGCTTGTTGTATTACCCATCTCAAATTAAAACAGCCCACAACCATAGTCACTAGCTTAAAAGATTACATCTCTGTTGTCCTTGTCCACTCATTTTTTCTACTTCCTATTGTTGTCTTCATGAATGTGTTTTATGTGTTCTACCATTTCTTTTTCTTTACAGCTCACACAATCCTTCGATGGCAAAGGAACCAGATCTAAACCACTGTTGGGATTCTGCCTAAGAAATTTTTGAATAAACTTATCTTTGTTGTTGTGTTAGTTGATTGGTTATATGAAAATCCTGCATGACAGTGTACCCATTGCTTAGGATTATTGCCCACTGACCGTCTAATCAGATTTCCAAGAGTTATATTGATAAGTTTGGTCTGCCTATTGGATGGCAGATAATATGCAGTACATATACAGTTTAGATTGTTGAAATAGAAAGAGGAAAAATAAAATGATGTAGAGAGAGAAAACAGAGGCAAGAGAATTAAAGTGGTTCAATTTGATGCCCTAAGTCCACAACCAAAAGCCCTTAGTGGCTACGTCTTCGCCTTATTGAATTGTATTTTACAATGAATCTAATATAGGGTATATATAAGAATACATTAGGTGCATTAGGTTTAGTATACTAACCCTAAAACCATAGTAACCCGTGGTATTATAGAAAACCATGGTCTACGTTTTTTATGGTAATATCTTGATACATTTATGATAATATCCTAACAGATTCTAACATATATCTCAATATTCTCCATTATGTTCTCCAAACATGGCTTATAAAATTTGTCCTAATCAAAAGTAACAGAATTCAGCCCACCAAGCAGGCGAGCAATCTCTTTGAAGTACTATTTAGCTACATGAGAAGCATCCAAAGTCTTCCAGCATGGTATAAAATCCATCTGCAATTACTATAATAGAATCCATACTTGTTTATGTTCGAGGCAACCCAAGAGTGAAATCTGTACTAACATCAGTCCATGAACTAGTTGGACTGGGCAATGGTCTGTACAAACCAGCATTGGTAGTTCCTCCCTTTCACACTTGACAGATGTGACAACAATCAATAAACTGTTGAACATCACTTATCAGCTTTGATACCAACTGATGCAATGTGATTGAGAGAACAAAATAGTTAAAGAAGGGAAATTAAAAAGCTAGTTCAAGCTATAAATTTAGCAAGAACATTTCTACTCAATTCCTGAGAGAAAAGGAGAGAAAGCCACATACATTAGCTTAAATTTCATCTAGTAATTCACCAAAAAACTATCATTACAACTTAAACAAATCCTTAATAAGACAATATTATTAGTAAAGACACAATCACAACCAATAATTTTAATTTGATTTAACAGTTACTAAATCTATCCTACAATGGTCACATGCATTAAAATGTCATATGAATTATTTTATAAAAACTTAAAAGACATAAAACTGCTGCGAAAGGAAGCCAAATGGATCACATAGATAACTTATGGGCTTTTAAGCTTCTCTTTAGTGTTCCTTTTTGGATGCTAAGTGTTTGTACAAAGCCTTCTAATATGCTTTGTATCATTTTGAGAGTCCAAAATATTTAGATTTAGGATGGAAAATTCTCAGAATGAAAGAAAAAAGAAACAGATTTTAAAGTTAATTTTAGTGGGAATATGTATGTGAAAAGGCCAAATTTAAAATAAGTTTTGTGTGTGTGTGTGTGTGTGTGTGCATGTGTGGGGGGGGATGCGTGTTAATAACCCAAATTTACAAATTTATTTTGTTGCCTTCATTGACTATGGTTGCACATGAGAATTAATATCGCTTCATTGATGCAGTATGGCCTTCATATATTCAGTTCAATGTGTATTGTGTACTGTCCGAAGCTCAATACAATATTTCAGGTTTCCAAAAACACATTCAGACATTCATTTGAATTGTCTTAGAAACCCATAATGTTTCTGTTATGTTTAGACGTAATAACAGAGTAGAGATGCAAGAAAATTCAAGAAACTTAGAAAGAGGTTCTGCCTCATAGAAAAACAACACAACTTCTGTCCAATAACTAAAGGAAACCTGTCATTAATGGCCAAAATTAATTTTTTCATAACTCTCTTTAACACCAATTCCCCCATAAAAATTCCATTTGTATTTTTTAATTTATTTATTTGTTAGAACATAAACCCCTCAATATTCCCAAAAGGTCCAAAAATTAGGTTGTGTTTACAGTGAGAAATTAGGTTGTATTTCCACAACCTTTGCTTTTCTCAATCAAAAGCTTCAGAATTTAACACATCATGGTTTCCTTTTTCTGATTTAGCCTGTCCTCTTTGGTGTTCTATATCCCCTTTTCTACCTTCACAGAAACACACAGACTGTTTCTTGTATGATATTGGAAAATGTACACTGTTTTCTTTTGGGGCTGGAGGGGGATTTGTACTCATTCATGTTTAGGCTTTAGACGTGCTTGCAGGTCTTGAACATACATTGTTAACTTGTTTCTCCTGCGCCATTCTTCTCAGATCTTTTAGTTCCAGTTAATGTATCTAAAATAGGCTTCTCTAATATACCATGTTGCCATTTTAGGCAGCAAAGTTCAAACTGGAAAATCCATATTGCACATGATACCATTTAGCTCCAAGCAGGCAAGTGAGAGAGAGAGAAACCCTCCTAACATTTCATCTTCATTTCATGCGCACACTTTATACCATCTTTTAGACCAGTTTGTGCAATGATGACCTTGTACCCGTGATTGCCTTTCTTATTTTTGCTACAATTAGTACCATAATCACTTCGAAAGAAAAAAAACAAAACAAATAGATGGTTTGTGCGTTCTAAAATTCTATTTTCTTGTGCATGCAGAATGACTCACCCTGGTCAAGGCCTTCCTTCTGCTCTTATACAAGATATGTTTGATGGAGGAAACCAGTGCTCAACACAGGAAGGCATTGCGCTCAACCTGTCTCGAAAACTTCTCAACAGGATGAATGGTCAGGTTCGCTATGCTAGAGAGCATAGTCAATGTTATTTCCTCATTGACCTGGAACTTAAAACAAGGAAAGAAAGGCAAAAGAGACCCATGGACAGATAAAGGCAAGACAACTTAACTTTTCCATTTCCCGAACTATTGTTATAATATTTAGGGTTCAGGAAGATTATCTGCAAGGGCACCTCAATTGTGCGTGGATATGTCAACAAATTTCTGGTAAACTCTTCATGGTTTGTCAAAACGCCCTTCCCAATTGGTTAGTTTTGACAATTAAGCCTATCCATTGCCATACAAACTGTTTCCTCACTGTATGCCACCCAATTTGAGGTAGTGTCAATATGTATATTGACTCTCCAGCTTAAATAAAATGTATTGCAGGCAACATGTCAGATTCACTATTCGTGGCGTATAGCATGAATGTCTCTTTAATTTCAGGATTTACTAGTAGATGAGTTTAGTGTATTGTTCATCTTTACAGTGTTTCTACATTCCATTAAAGAAATCTGTAAGCTTCACAAATTGTGGTTGGGGCTTTTAAAATCAAAATTGCTTTTTCTTATTTTGTTCCAGCTTATTCATTTTGAGCTATCGTAATTGTTGTGTTCAATGGTCATACATTGAATTCAATGATCCCAAAAATATCTCTAGGAAAAAAACCAAAGAACAACACGAATAATAAAAGTACACAATGATAAATAAATGAATAGACTGTAACTGCGCAATTGAGAGAAAATATTTAACTAGCAGCTGAGTTGCCAATACCACACAACTTCATTTGACTAACCCGTCAGCATCGAGAATTAAGTTGATGTGATTTACTAAATATCATGTATAGCCTGACCAGTATATCAGTTGAAGGTTTCATAAAACAAGGTGAATTACTAATTTCAATACAACTTAGACAGTAATGGCTCTACCCATGCAATATTTCTTCCAAATGGTGCACAAAATAGTATGGAACCATTCAAAAGCCACCTAAAAGATGTTGGGAGTTTCCCACATCTGGATTTAACACCTCCAGTATTTAAGAGTTTACAGAAATAGTTATGCCAATTATAAACCATGCCTGCCTCAAAACAACAAAAACTGGAGCGAGTAGCACCACAATCAGTACAATGTCATGTTTCAAATACAACATGCGAATTTCCATTGCAAGAATACCAAATACAAAGGATTGAGCAAAAGAAAAAAAGAAAAAAAAAAATCTGTTGTCTCCCCCACTATACAATTTTGTGCCCCATGTTAAATCACAAAACCCTCAAAAACCTCCACCCTCGATACACATATCCATATAAACATCATATTTGCAGGTTTAATTTATCCAACACTCAATTACAAAAACAAAAACGAGCCCAAAATGAAAAGAGCAGTGGAGAAATCATGGCACAACTGATACTGCATTTGCCAGCTCAGATAGTTATGTTTACTCATATGCTTCAACTTTGCTCCTCCCTCGTATATCAAGCCAGTGATCTGCAATGCATATCACCAAAATGCTCCTACAGGCTACAGCTTCTTCCAGAGCTTTCTAGCAAAATTATATAATACTAGGATACAAAATCTCCATACCTCCTTTTCCTTTCCCCTATTAATAGGATTCATTTCTTCCTAAAATTTATACACTTGATTATATACGCCAAAGTTAGCATTCCCAGCCACCATCAATTTGGGCTGATCACAATCTGCATTAAATACTGTTAACAATTCTCAGGCCCCTCACCAGGGCCAACCTTTGTCGGGCTTCCCGAAGAATCAACCAAGTGCGACTCATTTGGTGTAAGGACCTGGATGTTCAAACTGTTGGAGGGAAGATGTTCTTGGATGATCTATACATAAACCATGTGAATAAAAAATCAGCAAAAGCCATGACCTTGACCAGTTAGACCACACTGTTAGTGCTTATTCAAATTGATTTACAGACAATTGTCTATTGAAGTCACATCAATAAACATAAGACAAAGATACGTCAAGGAAATTCCAGCATGCTAGAAATTTCTGAAACTTAAAGATATCCATCATTGAGACTAATATCACCACAATCAAGCTTAAAACACTAGCATGTTATGCAGTTAAAACTTTATTACCTGATCACCAGCCTCTGAACCCTCTGAGTGAAAGAGAATTGGACGGCATCGCTTGTCTTCATTCATCAAGCTTGAATTCTGGAAATGGGTCACAAGGGCAGCCTTACCCTGGATTCGAGCATATGCCAAGGAAGCAACTTTCTCACTATTAAACTTCTCCCACTTCTTTCCGTTAAACGCCTGCATAAAATTAGAAACATTAAATTAGATCTACAATTTTTCTTTCAGTACATTATTAACCCGGAAGCCCCTTTCACTTTATAACATGCAAGGACCTCATCAGTTGCTAAGCCAAAACAAACATTTATGAGGTCAAGGATAAGGTTTGACTCAAAATAGCAGGCAACTAAGAGAACCCAAGGAACTGATCCATGGAAAAAATACACTTGAGCATTAAAAATAAAACCTCAAAGAATGGAATAATGTGAGAAGGAGACAGCATATTGATAAATGCGTAGCCCACATTGCATTTATTCTGCACCAACAAAAAGAAATGCCAATTAGTTCCAATTGAAGAAGAATTAATGGCTAAACATAAAAATACAAACTAGAAAGAATTGTTGAGGCTTCTCCTTCACTATCACCATATATAATTACCTTGAAATCAATTGGTAGATAGAGAAAATCATAAGTACCCCTGTGGTTTTCATCAATAGCAGCTAATAACATTTTTGAGGTGTATCTGTAGAACAGCAATAACAAAAAAATCATTATGACTAGGCTTTCAATAATGCAAATATATGGCTATCTATTCACAAATAACAGAAACATAGAGCTAATTCTTACTTATTTGGGATATTTTTTATCATTAAAGTAGTCCGAGTATCTTCCCCATTTTTAATCTTATCTAAGTCAAGCTGAAACTGTTTCTTGCTATCAACCTGGTTCCCACTATTTTCAACCCTTCTATTCCGCCCTCGCTCAGTCATGCCCTCCATGCTGGTAGGTGGCAGTCCAGGGTAAGGACCATTACCTAAAAATACAGGGCTAAGCCTTGGCGAGGACCGTATCCTGAAACTTGATGAACCATTTTCAGACATGCTCCCAGGTATATTAATGCCAGGGTTAATTGCAGCACGAGCACCCATATTTACCATAAAATTTCCATCATTAGGACCCAAGCCCATGCCTCCATAAGCTACAGGATTCACAAATGAAGTTTCTGGTGACTCTGGGAAGAAACCGAAGTGCCTCTCAAACGGAACACCAGAAGGAGCAGATCCAACATGATGATGGTGAAGTGGCTGGGACGAGCCAAGCAAAGAGCCATGCCGACCTGAGAATGGAAAGGCATGGCCCTTTCCATTAGATGTATATGGATGTCCCACAGATGGTCTTGGCCAAGCCGAAGAATTGGTGTGCTCTGAGTACAGATTTGGACTTCCCCAAAGAAACTGCTGTCCAGATAATGTTTCAATGCCAGATCCATTTGAAGTAGAAGGGCCAAAAGAGGATATTGTTTGATGGTATTGGCTCAACTTGGGCTCTGGAAATGAATTTGACTGTTGCAAGGCAGCTCCATGTGCTGCATTTGTATTGGTAAACATATGGTCCACATGACCACCCCTTCCTTGGTCCTTGCCAATAGGAGCAACCTTCACAGAGTTTGATAGTTGAGGATGAAGAATTGAAGCCAATCCGGGCAAATTGTTGCTAGTGGTTGGACTCATGGTCCTGAAACCAGGGGATTTACTGATAGTTTGCATAGAATTATGTTCAATAGGGCTGTTATACTGTGCCCAGTTACCTGTCATGAACATTGCATTGACCTCAGTTTGTCAAAGAAATAGAAGTTATAAAAGAAGAAGGAATGAGAAGTCAATAACAGAAGACTCTACCTGGTGGAGAGCTGGCAATTGGTGAACCCACTGGAGGTCGAAAACTCCGAGATTCATCTTGTTCAAGCTCTTGATTCAGTTGCAACATCAAGCTAAAAAGCATATTCCAATGATAATAAGGCAATATTCAGCCACACAAAAAATAATAATAATAATAATAATAAGGGGAAATTAAAAATCAGCTATTAAGAACTTTGAGTTTAATAATAAATAGTAGATGAAAAAAAAAAATGCAACTGATACTTCGCAGGAAACACCAAGAGTGGATACAAAACAGACTACTCTACTCCCATGACAATAATAGTTCTACTAGCAACAATTTCCACTTCCTTACTGTTAACTTGTCTTTTAGGAGGAAGCTTAATGCATCAAGGAATGAATTCTCGCAACATTTTTTTTGATACATTGATAGTTTGGGTGGGATAATTTGAACCCTGGATGTCTCCATTACAAACACTAGGAGGTGCCAACTAGTTGAGCTACAAAACTCTTGACCACAACATCCAAAGACAAGAAACAAAAAGACCAAATAATGTAAATTTCTCTCAAGCAGAGTAGCGGCGGGAAGTCAAAGGGAGAGTTTGATGGTCAACATCTCAGCACAGACAGAGTCAAGGAACGTAAGTTTGCAGTAAATCATGTGCACTCTTTCGTCCCATCAAATAGATGGATGTCAGATACCAGAGTTCAACACCAAAAAAATAAAGAAAAACATTATTTTTGTACACAATTAATTTGCTACCAAAAACAAAGTGAAGTATTATTTTTATCAAGTATTAAAACGACTATTACATGAGAATTAATAGTTTTGACAGGTTATATTTAAAATGAAAAAATTAAACATATCAGTGTACGCACTTTCGACGAGCTCCACCAGGGCGACTAGGTTCAAGCTTTATGCGTTTACCAGCTATATCACTTCTATTTAATGACTTAAGTGCTGCTTCTGCGGCCCTAACATCATAAAATTCAATAAACTTATGATGCCTCTTGTGTGGTGTTTCCCTTATCTGCTTTGTACAAAATTACCAAAATGCACAGATGTTAACCATATATGCAAAAAAATATGCCAGTAGAAAATTAGGAAAGGAATAATTTAAACAGAAATGAACTATCACCTCTTTGACCTCGCCATAAGCCCCAAATATTTGACGGAGATCTTCATTTGAAACTGATGGATCCAAATTAAAAACTACCAGGGTTCCTTGATTAATATCCTTGTCTGATGGATTATCCTGGTGTAATACAAGGAAAAAAATAGAATCATATGATGATCGAAGTATCAACACCAGAAAAGTAGATTACTTGGAATTGGCATTTATCTTAAACCTTTGGAATTGAGAAGTGGATGTCAAGTTTCCTCCTTCGCAGTGGCTTGTTTTGTAATCCACGCATAGCAGTTCGAGCAGCGCGGATATCATAGTAAGATATCATCACAAAACCCCTATGTTTACATGCAGTATACAGAGTCCTGATATCACCATATTGCTACAAAAAGAAACAAAACAATAATAAGAAGAAAGATATTAAAACATGATTTAGCACCATAATTTGTATAGAAAGGATATGAAACCATTAGTATTTAGTTAATAAAGAATAAGAATATATACTGAATTGAATCTCAGAACTCACTGACTAGTTTCTGCACTCAACAATTATTGAGTGTCAGGGCACAACAATTGAGAAAACCTCTATAATTTAATTGATAACAGGTAATGAAGGAAACATGCTTCGATAAACTAATGTTGAGTTCCTTTTAGCAGGCACAATAATAAGTTGAGTACTCAAGAAAAATTGCAGTTGAAAACATAGATATGAGTTAATTATTTTGTTAAAAAAAAAGAGTTTCGTTAATTCACTTTGAATGACAAACTCCCCTTGCCTTATCATATCCTCTGTGCTTGCAAACTCCCTCACCACCTTGTCCAACACTCACCACCTCCTACATATAAACCCCAGACCTTTGTTCCACCTCCCAGAACCCTATCTCCCCAACAATGAAGGCAAACAGACACTTATATGAGCACAAGTGACTTCCGAATGGTGCAAAGTTTTCAAAAAAAAAAAAAAAAATGCAATCCAGAAAGCTAATCAATTTCTGCACCCAAAAACCTTACCCTAGTCCTTGTAAAATTGAAGCCAGGATCAGTTATAAGCTCTTAATTAACTACTTATTCATAAGAATGTATTCTATAAGCCAGCCGCTATTTACTTCATATTATACAAAAACAAAACAAGGCAATGCCCTCCTTAGCATTTGAAGCCCGGATGTGCATGAAGTTGTACAAAAAACACTGGAAAACCATGTGAAACATTGATACAGGTCGAGCAAATAAACAAGTGCATTACTAGGAATGAAGAAAGGTAAAACCTATTGATCATGGACCACAATCTTTTTCTTTTTTTCTTTTTTTCTCTTTACTTGTTGGAGGGAGGTGGAGGAGCAGAGAACGTGATTAGGAGATATTTCTCAAATTTCATTCAAATGGTTCAAACCTCAAGCATTACAGATGCCACAAGAATTCAAACAAAAACAAACTCAAGCAATGAAATCAAGAAAGTGACATAGTAAAGAAATTAACAATGTTTCGTGTGAAACGTCAACTTCTTTCTTGGATGAACATGTAAAACATCAAATTTTATCCATGAAGCATATCCACCTGTGCATTTGCAGTTGTAAATCGACAAAAGAAACTGTCCCAAATCACATGATAAAACAAAAATGTATACTACAGATTATACTAAGAGGATCTTGGCATAACTCTAATTACCTCAAAGAGAGTTTTTAGTTCTGAATCCTCAACATTACTATTAATATTCCGAACAAATAATGTTCTCGAAGGATGTTCACCATATGGGTGTTCTCCAGCAACAGCTCCCACGCCATTTGGAACAGCATAGGGAGGCATCCCATTCCCAACACCATCAGATAAATTTATCTTTGACATACCCATGCTCAAGTTCTCCTGTAGATCAGTTTCCAATTCCATACCTCCTCCACTACCAAAAAGATCATAATCTTCCAAGTCCTCCAGTGAACCAGGCAACCCACTTAGGTCAAAATCATCCATTATGCCAGCTAAAAGTTCATCCTCGTCATCAGGAAGAAAGCTTCCAATTGCATGAGTTTCAGGATCTTCAAGTGAATCATCACCAATAGATTGATATCCATGTTCTGTTTCATTCAAGTTCACTGCATGTTGGACAAGTAAGAATTCATGCAATGAAACGGCATGCAAAATCTATAAGAAATCTCCAGCACCTACATTTTTCATGAGGAAGAACAGGCAATGAGCTTGAAAAAAGGCTAGCATCACTAGAGGCATGGTAGGAATCAGACCCAGATATGACCCCCCACGCGCCACTGCCTGCCTCTTTAGGAACATTTATTGGTGGAATCTTAGTAAGACCTATCAAAAGAAGCTCACAAGACTTGTCCATCAGAATTTTATGCCATCTACTCCCCACATAACACAATGGACATTTTTTAGAAAATTACCTGAAGATGACTGGTTTGGAAACTGCTTCATTGCATCACCTTTCTGATTAAAAAATGATAACATATGTGAGAATCAACTTCTGCAGTGGTAAGATATATGAAAGAAAGAGAAAAGTTGTGTGCATCAGAATGATAAGTAAATTAGTACTGTGAATGGTTGGTAAGATAATATCTTATTTGCTCTGGGGAATGAAGGTCATCACAAGAAGAGGACCCATCCCCTTCCGCTCACCCCATGGGACCAAAACTTACTTATCTTTTAAAAAAAAAAAAATCACAAAAAGCAGCCACATACATGATGAACTCTTGTACTCAAGCACCATGACAAATAGCAGCAAACTTAGAGAGCCATAACACTTGAAAAATAAGAAACCTATAGAAATTCAGGTTATGACCTAAGAAGCACGGGTGCGTTTCGGGACTCGGGTGCGGGTGCGGGTACGGGTGCGGGACTCGGCAATTTTTGAAAAAGGTGGGTGCGGGTGCAGCGGGACTCGGCGATTAAAAAATTATTAAAAATATTTTTATATAGTGAATTTAATATTTTTATATAAAAAAAATCAAATAAATGGTAGAATTTATTATTAAAAAATAATTATTTATAATTTGTTTTTAATAAAATCAATATTTTTGGTAATTGTAAACAAAAAACCACATTTCAAGAAGGTTCCTTTACTCATTTTTCAATTCCCAAACTCACCCACATTAAATATTTGACTTTTCCACCTCCTTAATTTATATTCAGTTACTACATTTATTATTCTTCCAGCTTTTTTTTTTTTTTTTTGGTGTCTTCTCATCTTCTTCTTCCTTCTCTTTTTTTTTTTTTTTTTTTTTTCCCTCTCACAAGGTCACATGAAGCAGAAGAATGGCAGCCACTGCCCATTTCGTCCTGTTTCGGCCGGAATCGGCCATATCGGCCTGTTTTGGTGGCCGTTTCGGCATGTTTCGGTGGCCATATCGGCCGTATCGGATTCCATTTCCGCCAGAATCGGCCCGTTTTGGCCCGAATCTGCGCGAATTTGGCCGAGCCGAGCAACCAGAGAGCACAGAGAGAAGAGAGTGACGAGCGATGGAGATTGGAGTGAGGGAGGGTGTTTGGAGTTTTTGGACAAAGTGAGCGATGGAGTTTTTGGAGATCGGCATGGAGATTGGAGTGCCGATACGGCCGAAACGGCCCGAGTCGGCCCGATTTGAGCCGCGTCGGCGCAAGTCGGCTTCGCCACGTGGCAAGACGCGGCATGGACGCGCGGTCAGCGGTGTCCGACGGGCGTCGCCGCGTAGGGCCGCGTCCGACGCGGGTGCGGCGCCAGAGTGCTTTCCAGGTTATGACAGACTAGAAAAGATAAATTAATAGATCTTATAAACTTCAGGGCTCATACAAAATGCAAATTCCAAACATAAATTGTTGACAAGCTAAGGAGAAAAAAGATATGAAAAGACTGTAAAGAGCTCAATCCTAGATGGCTGGCTTCACTATTTATTCATGTTAGTAACAAAATAAAGTTACATGATTGCCTTTCCTTGCATATAACACCCAACATTGTCCAAATAGATCCGCCTATTATTAAATAAGTATAGGCAGCTTTATTCATGATACTGCCCCTGGTAAAAAAGGGTCACAGTGCATGTTAGTAACAAAATAAAGTTACTTATAACACCCAACAATATCCAAAAAGATCCACTGAGTATTAAATAATTTTAGGCAGATTCATTCATGATACTGGCCCCAGCAAAAAAGGGTCATGGTGCACAATCAAAACCTTAATAACAAAAACCACTGGAACTTCAACTGCAACAAAAGCAACCTTTGCAATACAGCAATTAGCCTAAGAGTCATCCAAACACGCATCCATATCATACAGTTCAAAGCAGTGCCACTTTGCTATAACACATAAAACAAATCCAAGCATAACTTTCAAAACATTTCTTAAGAGTGAATCACTTAAGTCTGTGCGAGGATGCAGCATATCAAACTAGGTTCGCAATTCTAGCTCTAAACTAAAACACTCAAAATTTCTTATTTCCTCTGCATAGTTAACTTTCATTCATCAGGACACATAACAAATGCATAAAACTCCTAGGTGCAGAGCTAGGAGTTTGAGCGTTCATCAGGATACCGAGAACTCTTCGGATCAACTAAAAGCTTTGCGCCAGCGCACTCTTTTTGATTGGTCAAGGTGTTGGGGTAGTTCCTTGTCTCTCTTAGACTGGCCATTTGATTTCTGTACTTTTGTTTTCATTGCTACTTTGTGTTCATCATCGTGAATTCAAAAATTTTACCATTTTGTTATCAATAAAACTGCACTATAAGTACCTATCAAAAATAATAAAAATAAAACTCCTATGTGCCCGTTTGGTACAGCTTATTATTTGGGTTTTTGAAAATGGGATTCTAGGAAAAAGTGAAATTTAAAAAGGTTGTACTTTGAAACTTCTACCAGACCCTGCAAAAGTGTGACCATATGCAAAATGTATCGAATTGAAACATCCTATACACACAAAATAACTACAAAAGATGTAACTAATAAAAGTCACAGATGATTAAGTCTAATCCATACATATTCAAATGATATTAACAATTTAACATACTTTCCCACACAAAAAAATAATTATAAAAAAAACAAAAAAAAAAAAAACTTTACCCAAAAAAAATAAAACCCATAATTACAGAAAAATAAATACTTCTAAGTTAAACAATTATAGTAGAGAGAGAGAGAGAGAGAGGGATGAAGCAGTGAGGTTAAAAGTTTTAACAAATTACTATACGGAACAGTAAAATATTCCAACAAAATTAACCAATCAAACTCCACACAATCACTATCCAAACACTAATTTTGGGAAAAAGAATTCGATCAAACCCACCAAAACCATTCACACCAATACCATTTCGCATTACGCTAAGCTGCCAAACAAAAAAAGTAGAAGAAACACACAGAGAGAGACAGAGACAGAGAGAGTAATTTACCACAAAGTCAGCGAACCAAACCCTAGAGCTTCACAGAAGAGAGAGAGAGAGAGAGAGAGAGATGCTACTCTTTGTTAGTACTTAGTTCTAGCTTTCTCCCTCTATAAGCCCAAATGGGAATGCAATTTTTTATTAGAGAGAGAAAGAAATTATGATTGGATGAAAGAAGTGAAAAAGGAGCAGAGAATGATTGAGAGAGAGAGAGAGAGAGAGAGTTTTTGGTTTCTTTCTTTCTTAGAATGTGGCTGATTCATTCATTCAACTCTATTTAAATTGCTTTTGGTGTCCGAAATTTTTATTACTATTCTCTCTTTTTCTTTTTTGTAAAATAATTATTTTTAGTACTATTAGTATTAGTTTTATTAATTAATTAATAATTTTTTTGAAATTTGAAAATTTTGAAGCTTTGTGAAATAATTGGTATGATAGTAATAAATGATCCTTATCCAAAAATTTGACCTTGATAAATTGATCTTAATTTACTATATTGACTAAATTGTATTTGGGGTGGAATGGATAATGGTAATTTTGACCAAAAGAGAAGGACAAAAATGGGTATTTGGTTTTTGTTGCTTAAGAGGATAATGACGAGTCACATCAGCCAATCCGAGTTATTTTTATGGATTATTTTAGAGGAGAACCAGCTTAGCATGATGATGCAATTTCTCCATTTATTTAGGATTATGATTCCAAACAAGTAATGCTGGAACTACTTAAAATTACTCAATTTTACTACAACTCGACGAGTTGGAGCGGTAAAAGTGTGGTGGTAGGTCTATATCGGTTCACTCATTTATCACTTATAACTTATCACAAGTCGGGTTGTTATAAAAGTTGTGTAATTTTGGGTCCGTTTGGATTGAACTTATTGTTGCTGAAACTGAAAACTGAAAACTGAAAACTGAAAATACTGTAGCAAAATAATTTTTAAATGTATAAATAGTACCGTGGGACCTATTTTTAATATTTTTTAATACGTGAACAGTGCCAAACAGTGCATGAACAGTGTTTTTTGTCTGTGTACAGTAAAATCATGTGATTTTACTGTTCACTTTCCGGGAAAAAAAAAAAAAAAAAAAAGGAAAAATGCAAAACGCAAAACGCGGACTCAGCTTTCAGCTGAGTCCAAACGCCCTCTTTATATGGTTTTAGCATTTATCAATTCGAATTTTGACAATTTTTTTTATAGGAAATATACATTTATAAGATGAAAACAGAAATTTAAAAAAAAAAAATTTGCAAGACAAGACACCGACATGACAAATTCTCCATTATCAATCTGAAGCATAGAAAATCTGAGTTCATGTGCTTTTTGTTTATTGTGATATGTTTGGTTGCTATCAATTGTTAATTTTCTCAACAACCTGGTTTGCATTATTGCCCGAAAACAAAAAAAAAAACAATTTTTTTTTTAAGATTTGGAAAGTCCACCAAGTTTACATAAGAGATCACACTTTTTCTACAAAAATTTGAAGACAAAAAAGTATCACCTCTGCTTTCCAATTTTGGTATCTCAACCTAATGATAAGAAGCAAACTTCATAAAATGAACCTCATAAATTGAACTTCTATCGTATCTATTAAAAATAAATAAAGGCAATTCAAATGAATATATGTGATTTGATATGCTTTGATCATTCAAAACTATTAGCAATCTCAATACTTGAAAGGCAGACTAAAAAAACTATAGAGTAGAAATTCGGGCTTAAGAATATGTTTTTAACTATTTTTTTTTCATTTTATGAAGGTTGTTACATATAATTAGGTCATCAATTACCCTAATGATATGTAATATAAACAACAAACAAATTTGTATTGCAATATAAACAAGAATTACATCAACATAGATGAGTACCACACCACCACTAAGCTCCAAGCAGTTTTTTTTTTTTTTTTTTTAACACTTATATGCACCTAATTTATATTCAAATATGAGATGTGCTATGTCCACAATATTTTCACAATACTTTCATAACAAAGTATAGGTTATTACTTGTTTTAATTTAAACCTTATCACGAACATTACTTTTTTGCCCATCTGTAATAGCAACTAACAACTTGTCACCTATGATTTGTTGTAAAAGTGTTGTGAAAATGTTGTGGACATAACATTTCTCTTCAAATATTTGTCTGCTTTATTATTTTGCTAGATGTAATCACACACAAAAGTGTACATTTTATTATTTTGCTAGGTCATTCACTCATTTGTGAAATTAAAACATCTAGATCCATCACATTATGCCTCAGCTAACTTAATAATTATAATACTTTTAAATATATGTATATATAATCAAATTTATTGTAGAAACAAAATTTTAATGCAATTTCGATCATCATTTTGCAACTCAATTACATACACGATTTAGATGCATACACTTTGTTACAAGCAACTTTAAATGTTATTATGAGACTGTTAGTATTAGATGATAATTCTAAAATCATGTAATAATCATTCATAGAGTTATTGTGTATAAAATAAATGGCAATTTATACTTTTTCACCCTAATCTATCACCCCAATTATACCTAATCCCTCTAAACTATCAAAAAACACGATTGACCCCCCAAAGTTATCTTTGTTTCAATGTACCCTTACCGTTTGTTTTGATGTTAAGTCTAGCAGGATTTAATATTAAAAGACCAATTTACGTCTCTCCAACAAACAGACTAGACTGTAACAATGCTAAATTTAAACCTCTTCCAATTTACAACTTAGAGATAGGGATATATTGGTTTTTTAATGCTAAATTACATTAGAGTTAATAACAAAACAAACTGTAGGGGGATAAGTGTAACGTATTTTTGGAATTAGGTAGTTGATTGTGCATTGTGATAGTTCATAGTAATTGGGGTGATAGTTAATGGTGGAAAAGTGAAATTTCCCCTAAAATCAATTATATTCTAGGTTGTAACACGTGCTTATGTACAGAAATATTCCGCAGCTGTGATGATGAGATGATCTTACTTTGGTGAGTGAAGTTGTCATCTCGCTTGGCACCAGAATTAAGAAAAATAAATTGGACACGTGAAACAATTTTAGATAGCAATTAGAAACTATTTTGGATTTTGATTGTGCCTCTTATATGTGTGTGTGTGTGTGTGTGTGTGTGTGTGATTCTATAAGTTTATTACCAATATCGGGCAATGCCCAGGCCTTCAACTAAATTATATAAAAATATAAGGGGTCACAAACTAATAGTATCAATACATTAAGAACAAAACTTAAGTACAGTACCTTAGATGCTATTCCTTAGATTCCCCTCTTAAGATTCAGTCATGTGGCTACTTAACTTAAAAATACACTTTCATCCCGGGAGAAAAAATCCACATAGCAGAATCTTAAAAAGGGAACTTAAAGAACTACACCTAAGTACTGTACCTAAGTCTTGCTTATACATTAATGATATGAATAAAGTCAAGGGACACAAAATTTTCACTAATTTGTTTCATAATAGTTAAATTAATATATTGTAATTGATGCATAAAAAAATTATATGTTATAGTACAATCTTGTGAAAGTGATGTTGCATCACTTATAACTTGACACCTATAAGTTATGAAGAATTATCATGCCCCCCTAAAAAAAAAAAAAAAATCACAAATTCACCTTGCAAGTTCTAACAACTTCTCAACAGTCTATTTTATACCATGTAAATAACTTTGCATCTCTTTCTTATTTTCTTCACTTAAACCTGAGAGAAATGAAGAGATGGCACTCAAACTTCACCAATCGCACAGGACAATCACATTTGTCTTCACCTAGACCATTTGATTGGCCTCGCCCTCCTCACAATAGCCATGCATCACCTTCTACTCCATCCCTTTCTCCACCAATGGCCATGGTCTACAACCCCCTCTCCAAGGCTGTGAAGACTAATATCAAACACAACTCAACAACTTCAATTTGCGATTCCTCAAAGTATAGGTCGCACCACCTGGTCTTGTAATTTTTTAGTAGTATAAAACACTTTTTTTTCTAGTATAAGTGTAACGACAAAGCCCCCACAGTTCCCGACTGCCGTGTGCACATACTTCAACCTAGGTTTAGGTCCCCGAGTTTTCACAAGCTTCTGGGGTAAAAGCTTGTGCACACGTTAGGGGTTGCCCATCACTTATGAACCTTTGCTTTAGTCGCTCACTTTGCGATGTGGGATCAGAACTTTTGGACTTAGATCCCCTCACCCTACCACACCTTCAAGAGGAGAGCCGACCTCGACTCTGATACCATTTGTAACGACAGAGCCCCCACAGTTCCCGACTGCCGTGTGCACATACTTCAACCCAGGCTTAGGTCCCCGAGTTTTCACAAGCTTCTGGGGTAAAAGCTTGTGCACACGTTAGGGGTGAGGGGATCTAAGCCCAAAAGTCTTGACCCCACCTCGCAAAATGAGCGACTAAAGCAAAGGTTCATAAGTGATGGGCAACCCCTAATGTGTGCACAAGCTTTTACCCCAGAAGCTTGTGAAAACTCGGGGACCTAAGCCTGGGTTGAAGTATGTGCACACGGTAGTCGGGAACTGTGGGGCCTCTGTCGTTACAATAAGTATGATTGATATGCCACATATGAAGATTATGAGGAGGAACAATGGATTTTTTTGGCCATGGGAAGAGAAAATGCAATATTCCTCACGTTTGGAATGAGCGGTATTGGGAAAAAGCAAGTAAACTTGAATTCCTTAATCTCTATTGATGAAAAGAAAGATAACTATCAAACCCTAAACCTTCTATTTAAAATGAAAAAAAAAAAAAAGGTAATTATGTTGTAATTATGTTGTAAATTAAATGCTCAACAACAAAAACAACAAAGAATTTTTTGAAAGAATATGATGCTTATCGAGTGGCGATGTTAATTCATGGAGAATGTGTGAGAGTATGGGCAAGGGCAACAAATAAATAATAGGGAACACTACTTCCTTGGCTTTTTCTTTAGCTAGTTTTCCTTCTTCCCATGCTAGAATGCTAGAACCCTAAAATGTCTCTCTTTTTTATTATAAATTTGTTTGGAAAAACAATTTCATATAATTGTTTCACTCTACTCGTATATTGAGTTTTTAAAAATAATTTCATGCAATATGTGCAAAATGAATGGTAAACCCTTTGTACGTTTTAAATTTGGCCTCACGCATAAGCCCCTTTTAAACTAAATAAATGATACTCTATGCAGGTTGAGGACCAGATGGATCAATTATTTGTACTAGTATACAACTTCATGTATATACATTGGTATAATTACGATAATGGATTGTATATATTCATAGTATTATATAAAATAATAATAAATTTGAGAAATGTTTTTTTTGCAAAGTTTAGATTAAGGGTGTCCAAGTAACCCGGACACGTGACCAACCTGCCTAGACCGACCTATTCGTCGCCTAATCCGATAACTCTGGCTGTCAATGGTGGGTCTCAGCCTTCAGAACCTGAGTCTAGCAGGTCGAGTGGCGGGTTTTCTCCTCTAAAACTCGAGCCACCCTACCCAACCAACTAGCACTTCAAATCAGCCCTCCTCCGCTCAAATCCGGCTTTAACTTTCTCAAATTCGGTGACCTTTAGCTCAAATCCAATGATGTTTGGTACTCCTCAACTCATATTTGACAACATTTTGCTCTCCTCTACTCTGATCTGACCAAGTTTTGCTCTCTTTTGCCTACCGCCGCTCCTTCATCGATTTTGATCGAATTGACTGATCGTTTTCTAGAGCTTGATTTGACTTGACTTGTGGTAATTGATGGTCGGTGGCAAGTCTCGTCTTAAGTGGGTCGAGCCCAATCTAACTTGACTTCTTTCACCTGACTTGAACATGTCGGATTCAGGTTGAGTCCAAAACCGACCCATGGACAACCTTAGTTTAGAATAGACGAATGAATTTGCATGTAAATATAACTATACATTATTAGAGCATAATTGAACAAACACTTAACATGTATTTAAAATTTAAAAACACTCGGCATCAAATTATAGGATAATTAAAGAGTATTTGACACAAAATTAGAATCTAATTTGGATTATTGATTGAACTTTCTTTGAACTTCCATTCCAATATGAAATGATTTATAGGTGCATCACATTTAATTAGGAAACTTTGTATCTCTTAAGAAATTATGTACTTTTTATATATTTTATATCTTTCTCTTCTCTTAAAAAAAACGCTAAAGAAACTTGTGTAATCGAATCTTACCATCCCAAGTATTTAATTTGGACTGATTTGATATTAGTAAACAGCTAACCACAGTTCTTAATGTAGAACCAAACCAACTTGAATTCAAGTTTTGAGCCATAATTTATAGCAGCAACCATCAAAGTTCAATTATACGGATAATAACCATAAAAATTAAAAATTATACGGATAATACTCTTTGTTGCTAGTCATCATATGAAACTAATGATGTCATGAGTGATGTGTGAGATAAATCTTGTTTCCTATATCCACACCAAAGATGCTACAAGGTATTAAACCTTTTTTTTTTTAATTAAAAAAAAAAGATTATAATTTTTTTCATACGTGTATCTTTGTTTGTTTGTTGTTGGCTGGGAGTAAAAAAGTCTTCAAAAGATAAAACGGAAGCTTTTTATGTATGCTAGGAATATTCCATTAATTCACTTAGCTTTCACACTTTGCACATTTTACACCTAGGGTACGTTTGGTACACTGAATGAGGATTATGATAGGAATTGTAATCTTTATTACTAGGAATAAAATGTGTTGTAATGTAATAACTAAATCTATTCATTAGTTTGGTTGTGAGTTATAATATTAGAATGAAACTTAACATTTATTTTAGGAAATTTCTTATTCATACAATTATATCTCCTTAAAATTTGTTATTTTTAAATTTAAGAGAGATATGTGTTATTTTTTATGATTTTTTATTTTTATAATTGTTAGATGTATATGGAAAGTTTGTTTATTTGGAAATTTATTAAGTTTTGAAATTATTGTTTTTACTAAGGAATAGCTAATACAACCTTTTATAGATGAATAGTTATTCCTCATTTTGAAGAATAGACATTCATAAGGAATGATTATTCCTTGTAATAAAAACATAACCAAACTAAAGAATAACAAAACCATAGGAATAACTATTACATTACAATGCCTATTACAGTCAACCAAACATACCCCTAATCTCAAAAAATTCCACGGTACCGGAATCAAGAAAGTTGAGTACTTACAAAATTAGTATTATATAAAAAGACTAACGTATTAGTTTATGAAAAGAATTTGTTAATTTGTTGAAAAAATTAAAAGACTTAATAGCTTTTATAATATTTATTAAAAGACTAATTATATGATTCTCAAAAATAAAATAAAATTGAGTACTTAAAAAAATTATCTATATATCATATCATATCATATCATATTATATTATATACTATATAATAAAAGCTGGGCTTAGACGCAGTAGTTGCGCCAAGTGGCTTCACCAAATTTAATTTTTTTTTTTTAGATTAAAAAAAAAAAAACATTTAAAACCAACTAATATTAGATTAACATTAGATTTTTTGTTCATGTCAACTTCTAATTACAAAGACCAACAAAAACTAATTAGATACTTATCCAAAAAAAAAAAACTAATTAGATAAACCCAATCTGAATTAAATATCACTCCCAAAACTAATTAGATAAAACAAGAACACAAAAACTTCTAATTAAAATGAATTAAAAGGACCAAAAAAAACTAATTATATGAAGACTAAGATGCATAAAACATTAAAAAAAAAAGAAAGAAAAAAAAGAAAAGAAAGAAGAAGATGAATTTGATCACAATTGAAATCTTATCTGCATCAAATACCACTTCCAAATATTAATATTTTACTATTATATATTGACTCCTTTAAATTTCAAACTAAGTCTCTCTCTCGGTTAAAAAAAAAAAAAAAAAACTTTCTTTCCCTCTCTTAGAAGTTGTTTGTCTTATGATAAAGAACATAATCACCAGAAGCAGATGTCATAGGTTGAAACTCTATTAAAAAAAGAGTTTTTTTTTAAAACTTATTAAAAAAAGAGTTTAATGGGCTAGTTTATTATTAAAGGCAGCTAAAATAGTCTATCAGATATAAAGCATGTTATCCAGGAAATCACATCATGCATAGCAGCATATGGGTACGTTCTAAACTGAATGCATGAAACAAGTCTTCCTCTCACGTGGCTTCTCACCATGTATTAAATCTTAGGATGTTGGTTAAAAAAAAAAATAATAAAAAAAAAAAACTTAGGATTTGCTTTAATATAATCTGGCCAACTAGAAACAATGTATCCAGTTTTAATTATACTTCATTCTCAACCAAAAAAAAAAATTTATATATATATATATATATATTTTTTTTTTAAGTTCAACTTCAACATTTGACCATAAATATTTTTTTTTTTAAATATGACTATTTCAGATGCACATTCCCCTCCAAAAATAAGTTTTTAATATGACTATTTTAAATATGACTATTTCAGATGACATTATTATTGTCTTTTTCCAATTATAAAATTTCAAAAGCAACAACAAAAAATAAGGGAAGAAAAATAGAAGTCAGAACCTCGAGGTTTCTATGTAAAACTTGAAACTCGCCTGAAATTTTAAATGTAACTCTTATAAGTTATAACCTCATATAATTTTGCATTATGTGTAAACTATCAAACATTTGTAAAAATAGACCATGACTTATTCGTGATGACACATGTTTACATTATTTTTACGCAAATCATTATCAAAGGAGGATTTGTGTTACACTCAAAACCTCTAAAGGATCACAATTAATGGTTTACACATAAAAAATCCACAGTGGTATTTAGTAGTATATTCTTCCCAAAGAGATTTACAGACCCAACAAAACAAGATGAATGAACAAACATTTGATTAACTTTTTAGAAAACTAAAAGAGAAAAAGGAAAAACTTAAGAACCAACAGTTTATTCTGCATCTAACCCATTTATACCACAGCGCCAGAGATTGATTTAACTCAATTTAATTCTGTATGTTATCTCTTCATAAATAATGAAAATATACGGCTTCCTATATACTTCACAACAAGAAGAAAAAAGGCCAATGATATGCTTTGTTGTAACGGGAGACAGAAGCTTGTAAATTTAATTTATCAATATATTACTCTGTGATCTCCATTATACATATTTAATTTATCAATATATTACTCTGTGATCTCCATTATACAAACCTTTTCAGAAGAACAGGCATTCAAGGAACTGTAAATTGTACAACAAAGCTCAAATGAGTTGGGAGATGAGGGTGTAACATCAACCCACTCTTTGTCAATCAACTCAACATGTGAATTTGGCTTTGGGATTACAAAGAACTGGAGCTTATTGATCCATTTCATCAACTTCTTCATAAATTTCATTGAGAATATCATGTCAAAATTTCCCTCAAAATTTTCTACATCTTTTGATATTTGGATCCCAATATCTGCTTCACGTGAATCAACAAATCCAAGAAGAAGCGGGTTGGCACCGATGCATCTTTGACTGATACTGCATATCTGCAACAACATAAAGCATCAATAAATCAATTGAAGTATGAAACTAGGAAAGTTTAAGAGGCACACGGAAAAGCACACTACACGAGAAATATTACATGATATGATATGTAGCCATACCACAAATTCCAGATTATCTCAAGGCAACATGTAAGAGTAGAACATCCAAATTAATAAATTGATATTCTCTTCAGCACAAAGTTTCATATTTATATCACCCGATTCACCAACCAACATGTACAGACTTTGACAAGGGAAACCCATTACTTCATCAAAAGTTCAAGGTTATTTTCTCAACTGTTCTAATATTTTGCAATTTGACAAACAATAATGAACACAGTAGTTTGGGTTTTTTATTTTGATAAGCAGCTACATAGGGTTTTTGATTTGCACTGAGTCATAATAAAAGGGCTAACCATATAAATGGTGCATATCATTTTCAAGATACGGATTTTTTCTCTCCATGCACATATAAACAGAAGGTAAAACACTGCATGTGCACATCCTTTGTTATACCATTCATAGGAAAATGTTTATATGGTTACATGTGTTGGTGGTTGTTGAATGTTAGACGCTAAAGAAGAGAGAATCCATGAAAAGCATGTAACTTTAGCAATATAAATTTTATAGACCCCTAGACATTACAGTAGCCTGAAGGAAGTTAGATGCATACATGACATTTTCACAATTCATAAGTATTTCTTCTGTGCTTTCAGCAACAGAGAAAAGGGCAGAAAATAATATTTAGAGAGCGAGAGAGATTACTCCACAAAAAGCAAATTCTAGAAATTATATCCCATTTTATATCTGACTTGGGAAAAGTTATGGATCCCAATATGACTATGTGCTACACTACAGGGGTAGCGTTCCCCCTGCCTAATGAAGCAGTCTCAGAGAACTTAACAACAGGCTAGGGTAGCATAGTCGCAACACACAATCTGAACAATGCAATGAATGTCTAACCTCAACATACTCCACACCATTTTCGCTAAGATTATCAGGAATGTTGTGTGATGAAAGCAAGCTGATAACTCCACCAGAACCAACAGGTGATTGGAGTATTTCCCATGGAGATTTCATCAAAATTTTATGCTTGTTCTGCTCTTCCAGTGAACTGCTAACAACCGGGAGCATCTCTTCTTCCAGAAACCAGACCTATGAGAGAAATAGAACATATAAAGGACAAGTAAGCAGCATATTGAAAATAGATCATTAATATTAGAAGAAATGTGATTTATTGCTGTCAATATGGATGTCTTAGACAACAAAGATACATTCTATATACAAGTAGGACAGCTATCTCTCTTTTTTTCCCCCTCCATAAATATCAAACATTTGTAATATTTAAGGAGGTCACAGGATTCTCGACTCTGGCACAACATTAGATTGAACCACACACACCATGGTGGTTCAAGGCCATGCCAAAAAAGGTCGTCAAAAGCTGTCAAGAGTATTATTGAAATACTGTAGTTTTGAGAATCTAAAATATAGAAATGCCTTATAATGTCATAATCTTGGATATTTATCAAACTTAAGCTGCTTAACATTGGCTCTCCATGTTAACATATAACTATCCTCATTAACTTAAGTAACAATAGAAACAACTGACATAGTTCCATGATTTTAAAACATTCAAATTTCCTAAACCAAAATGAAAATGATACTCTCAATATACAATTTAGTTCATTCCTAGAGCAGCAAATCTCAAAATAAAAGAGGTATTCTTCATGTGGCTGTAAATGCTGACCTTTTGTGAGTCAAACGCAAAGTAATCGTTCTCTAAGAACAGCTTTCTTAGAGTTTGGATTCCATGAGCTGAGCAAACCAAAATCAAGGGCACAGATGCACGGTCTTCTATCTGTAAAGGACACAGTTCATTAGATTATGTTGAATAAAATTCTTTAAACAATACCACAATTTTTATTTTATTTTTTAAAATTCAAACCAAAATAGTTACATTAGTAGAGAACT
The DNA here is from genome assembly GCA_019022515.1 of Quercus aquifolioides. Classification (NCBI taxonomy): domain Eukaryota; kingdom Viridiplantae; phylum Streptophyta; class Magnoliopsida; order Fagales; family Fagaceae; genus Quercus; species Quercus aquifolioides. The sequence continues at coordinate 58,880,114 of CM032328.1, read as the reverse complement.
AAGAATTACATTAGTGGGACCTCAAATTGATCAAATTCTAATTTTAGTGCTAAAAATTGGTTTTATTTTCACATTAACCCATTTAAAGATAGCATTGGTTTGAGAGCTCTGTCAGTTGGGTCTCCAACAATTGCTCTCCAGATTTTTCATATGAAGTACTAATAGCCTTCCTATTATATAATATAAGTCCCCCTTCACATACAGTAAATAACTCAACAGACAGGAGCTGAAGTGATCATAAATTGGTAACAAACACCACTATAAGAAAGAACTTATGATTAAAAGATTCTTCATCCTTATAAAATCTGATTAGAAAAGAACTTTTCAAAATTTAAATAAAAATAAAAATGAGTAAAAACCTTTACAAATCTCTGATCATCACTAAGCAATGTCTGAATGAGGGAAGATGGTGAAGTCTCAAAGCTTTCAAAGTCAACCAGATCAGGGTCATAGCCCCATCCTTGCCTTTCACTTTCATTCACAACTAAAACAATGGCTGATTTTCCTTTAGACAGGAGATGGAGTCCCTTTTCTTGAAAAGTTGAATTCGTACCCAGCTTTTCTTTACTTGCACAAGAAGTGAGGCATTCCTCTGATATTTTCAGAGTACTTGTTAGCTTGGCTTCTGTGGCTCTGAACAACTCAGTTACATTCCATCTGATTCAAGATGTAAGATGAAAGTAATAGGTTCAACACTTATGACAGAGTAGACAAATGAAAACACCCTTGGTCCTACAAATTGTAATGAACTAGCAACTATATCAATTATTTCCAAATATTGAAGCAATTCATAGAGGATGGGGAAGATTCTCACAATGTGTAAAATATGGGGTGGGTAATCACGGTCGAGTATGATTTTGGTTTGATCCTTAGTGTGGGGATACTATTTTGAAGGATTCTTCCCGGTGTTGTTCAGTATAGCTCAAAATAAAGAGGCCATGGTGGCGGATAACATGAATTGGCAAAATGAGGTTTGTAATTGAAATGTACCATTTTAGAGATATGTACTTTTGATTGATTTTTGTTTTGCCCTTAGTATACTGCCAGTAAAATAAGGGTTTTTTGTATTTTTCATATTTATCTGAATGAAGCATTATTACTTACCAAAGAAAAAAAGACTGAATTAACCAATCAACCAGGCATGCAAAGAAAGAAGAGTTTAAATAACTCTACTCAATCAGAGGCATCACACAGGTGATAGATTATTTCAACCAGGCGAATCACAGGATTGTCATGTTAGAAATGACTAATATGATGATATAATTATAGAACAGCTTAGTTCCCATGAACTCCAAATCAAATATGAAAGATCAACATTAACATCAACTCCTACATAAATCTAATGATCTACTAACAAAATGTAGTTAGTTCATATCAGCTTCACCTCTTAGAGGGTATCTCAATATTTTGCAATGCCAGTTGCAGCAAATTGGAATTGACACCAACAATCTGATCAGCAAGCAAGCTCCTTTGGGCTTTCTCCCCAAATCTAAACCCATGAAATACATGTTGTTGCTCCATTTCACATAATTTCTTTTTCGCTGTTATGAGGCACCTTTGGAACTTTTTCCTTTCCTTCCATTCCTAAAATATATCAAAAGATGAATGACCTTAATTGGACACAAACCAATGTGTGCAAGTATATGAGAAAAAAGGAACAAATAATCTACATTGGATCAAGCACCATAGCGCCATTTAATGCAAAATAATATGATTGTTGATTTACAGGTTATTGATAGTGGTAAACGCAAAAGTATATACGCAGCAATTTAAAATATAGAGTATCATTTCAACCCACTCCCCACCCCCCAACTCTTTTTTCCCCCAAAACCCCTAAAATAAAACGATAACCACAAAAGAAGCCTAGTAAATATCATGTAACATGGACATAATGATTGCATGTATCTAATCTTCAGATGAAGTTGATATCAACCAATAACTTTAATGAATCAATAGTAGAATACAAAAGAGTATGCCTCACAAGCTGCCGCCTTTCTTTCTTGGACCTATCATCCAAACGTAAATTTAACTCGAGAAGTCCCTTGGGAGGTGTAATCTGCATTTCTCTTCTATTCATGTCAACATATGGAACTATTGCTTCAACAAATGGTACCCAGATTAGGTAATCAGAAACGCGTGTTTCTGTTGTCTTTAGCTCTCCGGTTTTAGGCAGCAAATTGACAGATGAATCAAGCTTAACATGTAAAAGATCACTTGCCCCACTGTTGTAAACGTTAACGACAGTTCCCACAGATTCACCAGTTTCCTGAAAGGAGAAGCACAATTGATGACTTGAAAAAACCATGGCTTTCCAAAGGTGACAGATTAAAAAAAAGGAGGTTGGGGGGGGGGGGAGAGATTAGCCAAAAAAATATAAAAGAGATTTTTTTTAAAAATGAAAGGATACACAGTAGTATCAGACTAAATATCATAATGAATATACACACACACACACAAACACATATAACATGTAAAAAATCATCTTTTAAACACTATAGAAGATCACACCTTGTTGATTGTACCACAAACCAAAAACAATCCCAAATTCCAAGTTATATGTGGAAGAAACCTTTGTCCTACTACTTCTCAGAACATACATTTTGGACTAATAATGGTTAAGTGATTAAATCACCATTTCCTAACAGCTTAATCTTTTGAGACCTTAGTAATTTATTATGGTATTAGAACAAGTGATCTTCACTTCAAGCCTCGTCTCCACTCAACTCCCCATTTAAAAAGTTAAAAATCTCATATGTTGGACCCAATTTTTTAAGAGGGAGTCTGGATCCACATGTGAGGGGGAACATTAGAATAATGATTAAGTGATTAAATTCACCATTTCCTAATAGATTAAACTTTTGGCACAATCGGTAATTTATCACCGCGCGCACACACACACACACACACACAAAAAAAACCCCACCTTGTTAAAAGCACACATGAAAATGTATCTTCCAAACATCATAATAAGCACAAACCTTAAGAACAACTCTCATGCCAACAAGATCAGGAGTATAAAATTCGCCTTCATCCAATTCTGGCCTGTCTTCTTCTCTCACGAGTAAAGTAGAACCAACAAGCTGCTTAGCCTGAACATATTTCAAAAATCAGAAGAACAGGCATGCATGTTAATATTAACAATAAAGAAAAGGCATACATGTTAATATGATAAAACAAGTCACTACTACATGAATACTGTGAGTGTCTCAATAAAAGTACCATTTTTTTAATAAAAATTACCAAAACTTTCTTTAAATAAAAAAGTACCAAAATTTTTAAGTTTTCATAACAAAAAGAGCAAGAATCTTGGAAAGAATATCATGGCTGACCCGACGCACTTGGGATAGGCTTTATTGAGTCAAGTTGAGTTTGATTAGAATGAAGCTTATTAGAATGAAGCCAGGTAAGTTCAGAATCTTAAAGGGACTTCCTCCTTCTATAGAAGCTTGAATAACACAATGCATACCTACACCATCCAAGTTGAAAGCTGCTCTAAGCTTCTACAAAACCTTTCCATGAAACTGAACACAACATATAGGTTCTTGATTTGGAAAAGATTCAGTCTTTCTGTAAATATACTAATAATCAAGTTTCCACTTGAAGCAGTTGTTTCTTTTTTCTTTTTTTCTTTCATAACTTAGAAGTTCAATGGTTATTAAGTTATTAACCCATAATTTTTTTTTAATCAAAGCAAATAACTTCCAACAGTTTTGAATAAATGTACCGAGGGAAGACTAAGAGTAAAATTCAACAATCTAACGGATCCAAATTGGTTTTTACTAATTTTTCTCAGAAGAAGGCTCAAAATTGTATCTATTCCTCATTTCAAACAGATTGCAAAATTTCATCAAGAGTCCTCTAAACAAGGTCATCCAAATACCCCGCTATACATATTCAATAATAGAAGTACACAAACTAAGAGAAGTGAATGTGAGTATAAATTAGCACACAAGCAACGCAAGAAAAAAATTGCTAGAGAAAAGCTCACCTGGTCCACTGTGTCAATTCCTCTTAATTTAAGTATCCAACTCTTCTGACCAGCGTGTCCTCTTCCCTCTACCAGCTCAACTTCCCGAACCGTTTCTTCACTTGAAACTCGTTGCTTCAACCATCTTATCCCAGGCTAAGATAATAGTAATTATTATTTATAATATATTTATACAGAATATTCAATGACAAGTGACCATATCAAAGGTTCCAGAAGTATTCTGAAAAATAATATTTGTTTTACCTTAGAGAATCGCAATTCAGGAAAACCAGTGCTGGTTTTGACACGAATCTCTCCTTCAAGTCCATGAACATTAGATATGTATCCAATTTCAACAAATCCAGATTCAGTCTTGGAGGTTTCCAATGTCTCTTGAGTAGCTGAAGTGGGAAACAAACAATAAAATAAACCCGTTATATCATTGACTATTTCAAACTCATCATGGGATTTGAATTTTGATCTGAACAAACTTTTAGTAGCTGAAGTGGAATTGTAGACAATAATATAATAGCACCAAAATTGCATTAGGAAACCAAAAAAACAAAAACAAAAAAAGGTACTCGAAAACATCAATGGCAATAATATTTCTATAAGCATTGCATACATATCTAAAATGGATAAGTTCTATATTAGATTTACTAATTTAAACAATGTCTCAAAGAGTTGAGATGCTCAAGTGAAATAAATCAGAATTCACAAACTCAAGACACAAAAAACTACACGGGTCATAATACATGTTCTTTGTAGTCTACAAAGCACGCAGTGGAAAAAGCCACAAATAAATGAAATAATAGACAAAAGCTAAAATAATCAGTCCCCTCAAAAGAACAGTTTCATGAACAATAAATGTGTTACAAGAAAGACCTTTAAGTCTAAACAAACAATGCCACAAAACCAGCACAAAATAGACCAAAGAATCCAAATCAATCAGGAAGACTCATTTAAGTACGTGTCCAATCACAAAGAGTTCTGAACAATCTTGCTGATTTGAATGTATTTGTGTTTTTTGGGTAGTTAAAGCTGAATATAAACAAACTATAATTCAAGCCCATCATACCAATTTGTACCAATAAGAGGATTTTCCCATTCCAAACTTTTTTTTTTGAGATAGTTTCAACCTATGCCAATGCTCTAACCATTGCTTTTTATTATCAGACCAAGACATTAATTTTTTTTTTTTGTGTGGGCGGGAAATCGAACCCCAAATCTCTTATTCGACGACAAGAGATTTTACTCAACTGGAACCCACTTTCTCATTCCAAACTTGAAAAGCTTTGACACGATCATTCAAGAAGCTTCCACCACATAGATAGCAGACCAAACAAGATTCTTAATTTATGTGACATTTTGAAGTAATCTACATAGTACTTAACAAAAAAAAAGTATTCTAAATACAGCAGTGAATGTTCAACAAAACTTTAAAACACAGCCAATTCACAAACACAACAACAGACTATTGTTCCAACTTAAACACACAAATAACTAGAACAATAAAGCAAACCCACTATGCAAAAGACCATAATAACCCAAAGAGAAGAGGCAAATTACCAGTGGTGTGTGGTGCAGGGATGGCAAGTCGGAAATTTTGCTGGTGTTTGAAGGGCAATTGAACATGGTAGGGACGGGTGGTTCGATTATGGAACGGAGCTCCGATGAGATGACGGGTCGGAATAGTGGTTGGTAAAGAGGGAAGTGGGTTTGAAGAACAGAGAGCTGAAGAAGCTCTCTGCATCATTTTTTTTTTTTGGCTTGGTCTGAGATTGGCAGTGTGAGTGTCACTTGCTATTTTGATTTACCACTACTACCAGTTAACTTTTTGTACCTTTTTTTCTGTTTAGAATTTTGAATTTTCTGAGTGGACAGATTTTTCTTTTTTTCTTTTTCTTTTTTGGGTGATAAGAGAAGATTTTTAAGAGATTTTTTTTTTTTAGAATAATCTATTTTCTTTAATTACATCCACTCATCTTCCTTATGTGACATTTAAGATCTGTTTGAATATCACTTATTACTGAAAACTAAAAACAGAAAATACTGTAGTAAAATAATTTTTAAATGAATGAATAGTGCCGTGAGTCCCAAGTTAGAAGTTATATTTGTTAAAAGAGGTACTTGTCATGGGATTCACCCAAGGAAATGCAGACGTGGATAGCAACGCAAACACGTTGCTATCTAAACCCACTCTTACTTGGAAGCTCATTTAAAAAAGATGTGGATAATAAATTATTTGATTCAAGTTTGAAATTCCTTCTTTGTTGAGTGTTCTGAGAAAGACTAAATAGGATTTCTATTTAGTAAATGTAAGGAAAATAGTTTAAAATAATTATACCAAAATGTTGGATAGATTTAAAAGATTGAGGTGGTTGAAATAATATACCCTACAAGATACAACTTGTGCGGTGTCTGAATTCCAATGTGTATAGTTACTGATGCATCGAATACAAGCTTAACTCATCATATTGTATAAGAAAAATAATCACAAAAAAAAAAAAATGATATTTTGTAAGAATTGACAAAAGGGGTGTTTAAAAATATGGTTATGCTAACGAGTGCCCTTAGGGCAATGGTTAACAATCCATTTGTGAGGGTGCCTTTTTTCTCAGTACAGTGGCCCAAAGATCTTGGGCCAAATAATTGTTCTTGGTGGACTGGGCTTAGTTCACCGCAGCTAACAGACTGTTTAAGAACTAAGTGGTGCACAAAGCAAGCTTCCTACAACACAAATAAACTAACAAGCGGAAATATCTGTATTGAATGACAGTTCAACAGCAAGGAAATGCACAGCAAATAAAATACAGTATAAGAAAAAGTTAGGGATCCTCGAATTAGTGAGAGGCATTTTATTAATTTTCCTTTGTTATGATTACAATGCGCACTAAGACGTAATACAAGGTTCAACTAAGTTCAAAAATTACAGACTTTGATAGCTATTCAAGCTTCAAAGACTTGCAAAGTTTGAATTTTTTGAATCCGAGTACGTGCTATAGTGGCTGTCTAGGGGATACCAGGAGCAGTTCCTCTGTTTTCCTTAAATTTTACAAAGTCCTTTCTATAGCTCTATGTCTTTTCTAGAAATCCAGAAAATGGCGATGAATGCCTGAATAACAAAATCAATGAGTCGAAATCTGAATGCCCCCTTTTAGCAAGGATTTCCTCCTTCTTTTATAGTGCAGCTCTAGGGTTCCGGGGTACCAATGATTTCTCCCTTTTGCCCCTTAGAGTTCGTGTTGTGTCAGTTTGCTCAGGGACTGGTCGTTTCCTTTTTTCTCATAACTTCTTCCTTTTGGTGCGACAAAGTTGAAAGCCCCATAGCTAATTTTCCATTTCAAGCTCCCCTCAGGTCGCTAATCTTCAGCCATTTGGCCCTTTCTTTCACCCTTCCAGCTTTTGGCTGCACTCCATCCTTGTCATTTTCTCGAATAGTTGGAATCTTTTACAACTGGGTTGAAAGCTCCCTTCCAGTTACCTCTTTTATGGTTTTCCCATTCTGGGGACCTTGGGACATAACTCCTTCGTTCATGCATCTTCTGCTTCTGTACTTTCTGATCCCACTGTCTGTTTAGGCGCATGAGACCCGCATGCTCTTTGTCTTTTATCCCTCTTTTGAACCTGCTTCAATTTTACTTATACTGTGTTGTACGTTTCAGGGATCCCTGGACTCTGGTGACTTCTGGGATCCCGGCCCAGCTCTTCTTATTGGGCTCCTTTTGGTTTATTGATCCTGGCCGGTTAGGCATTTCTTTTGCTTCATGTATTTTAAATTCTGTTCTTCCATGGGTCTTTGGATCCCGGTCCTTTGGACCTCCCATCCTTTTCTTCTTTCTTTTTCTCTTTTCTTTATTATGTGAGCCACCCCCTTTTTTATTTTCTCTAGCTTCATTTTCATGAAATTGGCCCAATGTGCTATTTCTTTGGGCCTTAGACTGTGAGCAATTTTGAACCTCAACACTATTTTAGGAAAGTTTTGACACCACTTTTATGGAAAATGAAAAAAGTTGTCAAAACATTAATTGTTTTTTCTTTTCTTTTCTCATAAAAACTTTCTTTAGATAGATTGTTAAACATTGCCCTAACGGCATCTGTTAGCATTTTCCTTAAAAATATTAGCTTAGATGTATTTTGGCATTAATGTTAATACTTAATAATGCATTATATGTGCGATGACAAGCTTTGGTGTTGGATACCTAGCAACTTGTGGTAAGTTGTTTAGTTATAGCCTTTCCACCTCAATCTTGGGGAACCGACACACCACCAAGCTCCTACAGGTCTTCAAGCCAACCCTGAACTCTCTTCTCTATAGCTTGAGAGGGGGGAGATGGGGGTGCTCGAGCATCAGCTGACATTGTGCCCAAGAAGGGGACAGACAAAGGAGATGATGGCGAAGATCGGATGGAATCTGAGGAGGGAAGCGGAGCAGCGCCCGCCTTTTGATGAATGCCCCAACCCAACCCATCAACTCACCATGAATATAATAATCTGGAACAGCAGGGGCGCTCTAAAGCCCAATTTTCAAAGTCACATTCAGGAGCTTACCCAGATTCATGATCTGGCAATTTTTGTAGTCATAGAGACCAGGCTGGGTGGTGAGAAAGCAAAGGAAATTACGGATTTACTCCCTTTTGACAGTGCCATCCACATCAACACAATCAGGTATGCGGGTGGGCTCTGGCTTCTCTGGAATTCTGATAAAGTTGAGATCAAGGCACTGGCAAATACTGAGCAGGAAATCCATGTGGAGGTTAAGGTACGCTCCTCTGACTTTGCTTGGATATTCTCTGCTATATATGCTAGTCATAGAAGTGCAAAACAATGTGTGTTGTGCGAAAACCTTTCAAAAGTGGTTGAATTTCATAATAAATCATGGATAATGGCTGGGGACTTTAATGAACCATTAGTTGGTGAGGATAAGTTTGGAGGAAGGGGTGTCAGTATTGCCCGATCTTTATTGTTCAAAGAATGTTTAGACAAGTGCAACATGGTAGACATGGGTTTTTCTGGGCCAAGATTTATGTGGACCAACAAAAGAGATATCAACAATCTCATCCTTGAAAGAATTGACAGATTATTCGTGAATCTGGACTGGTGCTTGCTCTATCTAAATGCAAAGGTCACTCATCTCCCTCGATGCCACTCGGACCATTGCCCGGTCCTCTTGGAATCCAATCCCACCAACTCCATACACCTTAACAGACCTTTCCGGTTTCAGAGCTTTTGGCTTACTGATTTATCATTCCCTACTGTGGTTTCTCATGCCTAGAATGGCTCTAGAAAGCTTGCTGACTCAATAGACCGATTCACAAAGAAATCCACAATATGGAATAAAACACATTTCGGAAATATATATGCTAAAAAGAGGAGGTGCATAGCCAGGCTTTATGGTATTCAACGTGCCTTGGCAAATTATCCTAGTGAGCATCTCATCAACTTGGAGCACCAGATTCATAGTGAGTTTGAAATGGTCCTTGATCAAGAAAGAGATTTGTGGGCATTGAAGTCGAGAATAAACTGGATGATCCAAGGAGATAGGAATACTTCCTTCTTTCATGTCTCGGCTCCAGCTAGGAGGCAAAGGAACCATATTGCTTCTGTCAAGGATGAAAGGGGAGAATGGATTACTGAGGAAATGGAGGTTATGGAGTATTTTAGAAAGGGCTTTATTTCCCTTTACACCACTTCTCACACAGAGGCCGGCCGACTGGGTATACAACACCCTCAGTGGCAAAATCAGTTATTAGACAAGGAAAAATGTAATTTAGACTCAATGGTCACAAGGGAAGAAGTCCAGGAAGCTCTCTAGTCTATAAAGGCATACAAGGCCCTTGGGCCGGACGGGTTACACACCGGGTTCTTCCAAAGATTCTGGCTGATTGTAGGGGATTCAGTGATAGAGGAAGTCATGGATGCTTTTGCCAAGCAAAGGGTCCCTGATTATATGAATAAAACCCATATTGTGCTGATTCCCAAAATACAAGGTCCTGAGGTCATTGGTAACTACATACCAATCAGCTTGTGCAACACGATTTACAAAATCATTACAAAGGTGATTGTGGCGAGGGTAAGACCTTTACTGGACAAGCTTATTTCTCCGTGCCAAGTTACCTTCATTCCTGGGAGACGGGGAGTGCATAACACCATCATTGCTCAAGAATTAATCCATACCATAGGTAGAGCAAAGGGTAAAAGAGGATACATGGCCATCAAGCTCGACCTTGAAAAAGCTTACGACAAAATTAAATGGGGTTTTATTTGGGAGATGCTGATTAATTTCAATTTTCCAGCTAAGCTTTCGAACCTTATCTTGAGTTATGTGACTTCAGTGTCGACATCACTACTTTTTAATGGAGGTAGTCTTGAAACCTTCAGGCCTTCTAGAGGGATCAGGCAAGGTGACCCCATCTTAGCGTACCTCTTTATTCTTTGCATGGAGTATCTAAGTTTCTTGATTGAGGAAAAATGTCACGGTAAACTATGGCATCCAATCAAAGCTTCTAGAAGTTGGCCATCTTTTTCTCACCTATTCTTCACCGACGATCTCATTTTGTTTGCCAGAGCTGATCCTGATAGTTGTGCAACAGTAAAAGACACCCTTACAAAATTCTATATCAAATTAGGGCAAACCATTAATAAAGAGAAATCTCGGGTTTTTTTCTCTCTCAACATCGATCCTAACCAAAGAGATATGCTCTCGGATTTATTGGGTTTTCAGTAGACATCTAGCTTGGGAAAATACCTAGGTTTCCCACTCAAACATCCAAGGACCAACAAACAAGAGTTTGGATTTGTCCTTGATAGGGTAAAGAAAAAACTCACAGGGTGGAAAGCAAACCTTCTGTCTATGGTAGGCAGAACAGTGTAGATTCAGGCCTCATCCTCGAGTATCCCTGCTCATGTCATGCAAAATGCCTATCTACCTAATAAGATCTTGGAGGGAGTAGATAGAGTAAATAGGAATTTTCTATGGGGATTGATAAATAACTTAAAGAAAATGCATTGGGTGAACTAGAGGAAGGTTACAAGATCGAAGGATGTAGGTGGGCTGGGTTTACAAACAGCTAAGGGCAGAAATACAGCCCTTCTAGCCAAGCTTAACTGGAGGCTTCACATGAAGGGTGATGCGCTTTGGGCCAGGGTTCTTAAGGCTAAGTATGGAACAAGACAAAGAATTGAGGCGCGAAATAAGTCAAGACTGCACTGTTCCCTCACTTGGAGAGGGATTATGAAAGGCGAAGAAATTTTCAAGAAGGGAGTGAAGTGGATCCCTGGCTTTGAAAGTAATTTAAGCTTTTGGTTTGATTGTTGGACAAATCTTGGACCACTATGACAAGTTATTCATGGCCCTCTTACCCGTGAAATCTCCAATCTCAGGATTAGAGATGTTATTGCTCCTTATGGATGGGATTGGTCGGTTATTCCCTTTGATTTTCCACCAGAGCTGAAAGCTGAAATACAAGCCATTCCCACACCCATTGTTGCGAGAGGTGGGGACAAACTTGCTTGGAGTCACTCACCTAGAGGTTCATTCAGTTTGGGAAGCACCTATTGTCTTGCCAACGAGGTCCCCATTGAAGAACCCTTCTCGGGTGGGTGGATTTGGAAGCTCAACGCCCTCTCTACAATTCAGAATTTTGTGTGGAAATGCATGCACAACAGTATTGGGGTCAAAGAATGCCTTGTAAGAAGATAGGTCTCTCAGGATCCAACCTAACCCCAATGTCATATAAAAGTGAATCAATAATCCATGCTCTTCGCGACTGTGAGCTCATCAAGCCGATCTGGGTCCAACTGGAGTTTCAAACTACAAATCAGTCTTTTTTCACCCAAAACACAAGGGAGTGGCCAACTACAAACAGGGGAAGCCCCACCCAAACAGACTCTCCACTTTGCAAACAATCTTCCTTTATGCCATATGGAAGATATGGAAACAAAGAAATATGTTGGTGTTCAAAAACAAAAATCCCAATCCAAAACTTGTGCAGGATATTATTATGTAGGCAGAGGAGTTTGCCCTTTATGCGTCTCGGCCTAAGGGGTTGACTTGCATGCTCCCTCAAAGAATCCGTTCGGATAAGCCCCAGCTTCACTGCATAAAACTCAATACTGATGGAACAGCAAATGATTTGATGGGTTGTGCAAGGGGTGGTGGACTGATAAGAGACGACAAAGGAAACTGGGTGGTGGGTTTTTCCTAAAAATTAGGGAAAACAAATAGTCTGATTGCTGAGCTGTGGGCCCTTAGAGATGGATTACTCTTATGTCTACAATTAAATTCTCCTGATATATTTATAGAAATGGATGCTAAAGTCATTGTTAATGCCCTTAACAACCACTCATGCACTAACACTGTGATTTCCCCTCTCATTGATGACTGCAGGCAGTTGGTTACCCAGATTCCCCATGCCCGCATTAAGCATGTCTTTTGTGAAGCAAACAAGTGCGTGGATCAGTTAGCTAGATTAGGATGCTCTCAAAGTTCAAATTTTATTTTGTATTCAGGTCTGCCTGTGGACCTTATCTCTTTTGTTGTGGTTGACTGTCGCGGTGTGTACTCGAACAAGCTTTGTCCTAATCCTTCTGTTTCTTTTTAGTTTACGAGCAATCCGATTTTTACAACAACAAAAAAAAAAATCGTTCAATAGTAATCTTGTTCGCTCCACAGCAACTCAATTGGTCCAAATGCAGAGTATTACTCATTTAGTCGTTTTCTTTGAGTTTACCAATAATTTTGCCTATTTAGAGCATCTCCAGTAGATTAGCCAAATTTTTGTACTGTTTGGACAATGAACAGTGACATTTAGCTTTTAGCTACCCACTTTTTCAAATACACTTTCCAAAAGATTCTCTATCACATTCTCTATCTCATTTAAATATTATTTCTTCATTCATTCTTTATTCATTATTTATTCTTTTTTTAACAACTACACATCTTCCAATATTTTTTTATTCAATACCTAATTATTATAATAGAAAAAAACATTTGAAGGATGTATAGTAGCCCATCAGATTTGATGAGTTACTGTTCATGAGCCAAAAAAAATTCAGGGTTTAGAGAATCTATTGGAGACCATTTTTTGGTTTCATTCTCTATTATAGAGAATATTTTGCTTTTAGCTATACCATTGAAGATGCTCTTAGTGACAAAGTACTCATCCAATGGCAGCCTCATACATCTAGCGATAACCTGTTATGAGAACTCGACAGGACATGAGAATGAGGTTGTGGATGAGTTTCCACGTGGAGAGCTCTAGTTTAATTAGACATTTAAAGCTTCACTTTGCTGAGTATTGGTTGGATCTAATCCTCCCTTTATTATGGTTGGACTTGTGACTCGCCATTATTGCAAAATCAAGCTACAAGCAATCACGTTTACAAATACAATACCGATCAAGAAAGATATAATAATCAACACAAAAGCATAATATTAAAGAAAAATATGAGTGTTGGTAATAGGCCATAGCGTCAAAGATGATGTTTTTGTGTGTCTTGGGTGATTTTAATAGTATTCTAGTTTAGATTGGGGAGACACGATGAGGAGGGGCATTTGGATGGTGCTGCTAAATGAAGTAGAAATACCTTTTGGGCCTGATAAATCAAAGAGAAATGGCATTGAAAATTCGTAAGTAAAAATGGGTGTGAGTGTGACAGTTCCCTTCTGAATAGGAACGTGGGTTTTTGCTATTTGATGTTACAGAGTGTTTTTGGCTTGGCTATCCCCTTATGCGTGTGGGTCATTGGCATTTTAAGGGTGCGTTTGGTTCGCGTAAAATGTTTTCCGGAAAATACATATTTTCCGGAAATGTTATTTTCCGGAAAATGAAAATGTATTGATGTTGTTTGGTTGTCTCGGAAATCGTTTTACGGAAAATCAATTCCGGTGTTTGGTTTGGTCAAATATTTTCCGGAAAATGCTTTACGGAAAATCAATTTTCATGTTTGGTTCAGGAAAACATTTTACGGAAAATGAAATCCATTTTTTCCGGAAAATCAATTTTCATGTTTGGTTTGTGAATTAATTTTACGAAAAATATAAAATGCCTTACAAATTTCTACTCCTGCATTATCTAGACAAACCTGTAATAATTAGAAACTAATCATCCACTTAAACATACACCTGCATTGTGTATACATATCTGTAACAGTATAAAAATAATCATCCACTTCAACATCAAAAATAATCATTTAAATATACCGATAATATTAATATAAAAATAGCCACATTCATCGTTTACCATTGTCATTACACCTCCATGGTGTACAAAAATGATACCTACTCGTGGTATCTGAATAGTACAAATACATAATTTAGGCAATTGTATTGTCCCAATAATACAAAGTACTATATATATAATACAATGATAGGTTAATACTAGTTCTACAACAAAAGTGAATTCCTAAAGCTACCGTCACAGTCTACATGAAACAGGCAAGTCAAAATTGTGAGGCAAAAAAACTATCCAACCACATCTTTCGCAGCCTAGCATTCTTGGCCAGAAATCTCCGTGCTACCTTCTCATTTTCACACAGATGGTCAAACGCAATTGCGAGCATTTCTTCGCTATATCCATCTGCCATCATAGCCATATCCATCTGCCATCAATACCAATATGCAAATTGCTCACTGTAAAATTATAGGAACAACAATGCAATGTGCAAAACAGTATAACATATGCAAGTGTAAACATTAAATTGTACATGGCTCACAGTGTACATTGCTCACAGCAATATGTACATTGCTCACAGTGTACATTGCTCACAGTATACAAATATATATATGTACAAATATTTACATAATGTTACAAATAACTAAATACAAATAACTAAATATTTATAAAAATATTTATTTATAAATAAATATATATATAAATATTTATGTCAATATATAACTAAATATATAAATATTTATTTATAAATAAATATGCATATATTTATGTATTTATTTCTATTACCAATCTGTGAGTCTGAGCATATTGTAGGTATTTCATGTATTTGATGTTGATAGTGTAGTGAATTTGTGTAAAATTGTAAATATATATAAATACAATTTTACACAAATTCATAAGTTTGTGTATAAATATATAAATACAATTTTACAATATATAGTTTATTGATAGTTCAAACTTATTAATATTGTAAATATGTAGTTATCAATAATATATAAATACATATATAATATTTTACAATCAAACTTATCAATAAAATTTGATAGTTCAAATTGATAAGTTTAATAAATATATAAATAAATAAATATATAAATATATATATATATATATATAATCCCAACAATGCAATCTTCTGTAACCCAGTCCGCCAGTCCGATCCACTAAAAAAAAATTTATTACTGATCTAAAACATCTCAAACAGTCCAAAGCTTTACTAAAAAAAAAAAAAAAATACCGATCGGACTCACCGTTAAGTGTGGTGGTCGAACGGCGCTGAAATCGGCGAGGTGGTGGAACAGCTTGAGTGGATCGGAGTCGCCGGTGACTGCTGGTGGTGGAACGGCGTCGGAATGGTGCTGGGACTGCGTCGAACGGCGTCGAAATGGATCTGCGTTCTTCGTCGGACTGCGTGGATCGGACTGGGTTGTGGGATTTGGCTCGGACTGCGCAGATCGGATTGGGTTTGGGACTGGATCGGTCCGCTATGATTTCTATTTTTTTCTTTGGTTTTGGTTGCTGAGTTTTTTCGGCTTCACTCGTTCTCTCTCAGAGGCTCTCTGCTCTTTTCTCTTTTCTGTGTTCGCGTGCGAGACCCGGAAATGGTTTGAAGGTAAAATACAAGCGTAAAACCATTTCCGGGTCAAGGGTGAAAATTTGGTCAAATTTTATGCATATTTTCCGGAAAATGAATTTTCCTTGCCAGCCAAACACATGGGCCTGGTGGTAAATGATTTCCTGAAATCATTTACCACCGAACCAAACGCACCCTAAGATGGAAACCAATGGTTAAGATCTTTACAACTTTTATCCACCCTTGGAGATATATGTAAAATAAGGTGGCATACCTTCATTTGAAGCATTGCCCACATTTTTTAGTCATAATTTCAGGAAAGGTGGTGTCAGGTGTGTATTGTACTTCGGCTTGTAAATTCACATTTGGCTCTTGTACCATCCTCCTTATTATGCATCTATTTGGTTTTATACTAGGAATCTAAACACAATACAACTATATGCAGCAGCGGCTTTCAGGAATTTTTTTTAGGGTGGTCATTAAGAAACTTAAATTATGCAAAATTTAATAAAAATAAAACTTCATATATTGACCATAAAATAAAAAACAATAAAAAAAACACATATACACACACAAAGGCATAAAGTCTTACAATTTCCTTTTTGAGTTTTTTTATTTAGAAATCTTTGCACGATAGTCTCATTATCAATGCTGCAAATTACATCTTTTTCAAAATTTTAGTTCCATAAAAATTTTCTTGGGTTTTTTTCTTTTTGTTTGTAAGGACTTAATATATTTTTAAGATGATCAAAGTTTAAAGAAAAGTTTGACTACAAACTAAGCTGTAGCCTAAGGCTACAACTCTCACTAAACAAATTATTTACTATTTAATTTATAAACTTTTTTTTTATGTATAATTTTAGACAACAAAAATTCAAAATTTAAAGATTTGAGTGATGACATAGCTATTGATATTTGATTTTTTTGAAATTTTGCAAGTATGGAGGATTAAAGAAAAAAATGTAATCCAATGGTGGATTTGCCAAAATTCACATCCAATAAAAAAAATATTGAGCAGAGTTATAGTCTTAATCTACAACTAAATTTGTTGCTAAATTTTGTCCAATGTGTAATTATGATGCGTTTAAAAAAATTTAGGGTGGTCTCAAATATTTTTTAAGGATAAAAAACCATAAAATTTCTAAAATTTACATATAATAATTAACTTTTTTTTCCAAGTCAGGGTGGTCCTGTGACCACCCTGGACTCTACGTGGAGCCGCCAATGACTATATGCAGAGGTTAGCCTCTAGGCTATGTTTGGTTGGAGTGATTTTAGGGAGGATGGATAATAAATAGGATAAAAGTGGAGAGAAAATGATGTTTTTGGTTGTTTATTTATTTTTTTTTTTTTGAGGGAGTTTGGTTGTTTAGTTGAGGGTGAAAAATATGAGAGATTTTGGTGCGGCCCACAAGTTTTCTCCCCTCCCCCTCCAAAACACAATCTCTCCAAATTGGAGAGAAAATGGGAATGAAAAGTGGACAAAAATATTTGGACAAAATTGCCCACATTTTTTTTGTGGGGCTACTTCAACCTAACTGTAAATGTGGCTTGCCTACCATTTTTTTTTTCTTTCATTTTTTTTCTTTTGGGTTTAACTGGATGTTGATTTTTTTAAAAATAAATATGATGATGTGCAAATCCGTGATACACCATAGTACCCATACATGCATTTTTTTTTTTTGACGTTTTTTCTTTTTAATTTTTTAAATTTATTTCTTATTTTTTATTGGACATGAATTTTCCTTTTTAATAAACTTTGGGTGATAACATTTTTTTTTTTTTTGGTTGGTTGTTTGCCTTTTTTTTTTCTTTTTTTTTTTAATTGAGCATTATTTTCAATAAGGATATATTAGTAAATTTATACAAAACAAACGCAAACAAACAAACAAAAAAGTTTTCCATTTCTATCCTCCCATTTCTCTTTTCAATCAAATAAAAAAGTTTTTCATCCCTCTACTTTTTCACCATTCCAACCAAACACAAATAAGAGAAACTAAAATCTTTTCTATTCTCTCACTTTTATAGGGGCCCGTTTGATTATAAATTTCTAGTATCGTTATTTAAGTATTATAAAAATACGTGTAAATTAAAAAGTATTATAAAAATACATGTTTCAGTATTCAAACACTTAAAATGATTGTTTAAACAACAGTACCAAATACCCTAGACTACTTCATACCCATTCACACCAATACTCTCGATATTCTCCTAGATCTAGTGAAGGCCTTGGACCATGCAGAAAAATAAAGCAATTGGTTCAAACTACAATATGGTTCTTAGTTTTTTGGGTCAATTTGATTGACTCAACCGATCCTATCTAGATCATACCTTTTAAAGCCCCTACGATTTTCTAAATTTATTGGATCACGGAAATCATTGGATGGTGATGGGCCCATCAGATTGCATTCATTTCACTTGACATAGTTTCAGGTTTTAGTCGTTCCGATCACGAGTAACTGGCCTCGCTCTCCAAGAATTAGAGCATTTGCATTGGTCTGAGTAATTTTTTTTTATCACGTTGATGAGTGCCTTTAGGGCATTGATTAACAATCTATTTTAAAAAAAATTTGACATAATTTTTAAGAAAAATAAAAAAATTATCAAAACATTAATTACTTTTTCTTTTCTTTTCTCACAAAAATTTTCTTTAAATAAATTATTAACTAACGCTCTAAGGGTATTCGTTAGCATTTTCTTATTTTATATATTCACTTTTTAAAATACCCCAAATCAAATTATTTATTTAATTTTCTATAAAAAAAAATTATTTATTTAATTTGACACATGAATGGAGGTATATATGGACTAGGGGCAATGGCCTCCCCCAAATTTTTTTTTTTTTTATAAAAAATATTATTATATTAATAGGTACTAATTTTAGCAATTTTATTTAATAAAATTACATTTTGTCCCCCTTAACAAAGTCATCAATTCTTTTAAAAGTAATGTTATAGCGATAATCTTTTTTACAACATTTTTACAAATTATTGAGGTAGCACATTTTTATTAGTTCGCACACTTGCATCACTTTTTACATACCAATAACCACTCACCACATTAGTAATTTACAAAAAAAAATTGTAGTTTTAGCATTTTTCATCTTTTAAAGGCCATAAAAAATTAATAGATTAAATCTAAAACAAAATATACAAGCCCATAAAATTAGTCTAACAACGAAAATTACTGTTGAGGGTCATTTTTGTAAAACAAGAAGGAAGCCTAACTCAGCAACGCAGGCAACAAATAGAAGTGGCAAGCATAGAATAAAACCATTAAGCCCAAGCGGCAGGAATAATGGGTCACAGGTCCATAAAATAAATAGATAGGCCTTGAGGAAGCAAGTGGGCTCGAAAGACCCGGAAAGAGAGAATAACAAACCCATGGGCAGTATATGATGTGTAAAAATAAGAATGGGCCGCGGCAGGTTCAAAGTAATATAAGCAAAGAGAGTAGGAGATTGTTGGCAGGCCCACAAACCCCAAGAATGAGTATGAAGTAATTGGGCCGGGGAAGTCTAATGAAGTAAGTAAAAGAGCATGACAAAGTTAGGAAAAGGGCCGAGGAAGCCCAAAACAAGTAAATGGGCCGAGGATGCCCAAAACAAGTAAATAGACTAAGGATGCCCAAGGGGACACAGGAGCCCCTAAGTAAGAAAGCTCATGGTCATGCAAAGCCATTTGGGGAAGAGAGTAAACGGCAGGTCTAATAGAGGACCAGCAGGACCAAGTCATTACAGCAGGAATGATAGAATAGTATGGCAGGAAATGATGGCAATCAAGAAATGGGCTAAGAGAAATGTAAAACCCAGTATCAAATGAAGCCCAGCCCCTAAAGGGAACAGTGAATTATAAAACGGCCTACATAAAAGAACGAAGAGGTGCGGCAGACTGCAAACAAAGCTCCAGACCATGGCAAACGCATGAGTGGCAGAAAGATTTTGGACATACATGAGAGGGAAGCACGCGTAAGGCCCAGGCACCACCAGCCTGTACTCAACCAATATGGGACGTGATGGGGTCATGGGCCAGAGGTAAGAGGTAAAGGGGGTATGGTTTGGTGGTGGGGAGAGGGAAAAAGACCTATTCTGCGGCTCCTGCCCAAGCTTCTTTTGGGAGGTACGTCCTGCTGGGATGACAGACCACTCAAAAGAGGCAAGGTTGAGGGGGGAATCGCTAGGTGCATGCCATGAGGAAAAGAGAGAGAAAGCATTTACGCCGAGGCAGGAAAGGATGCCACGACGGACTAACAAACGACACAAACTTGCCTTTGTCTGGCGAAGGTAAGTGGTACATAGACGAACTCTTTGGTGGATGACAAGTACGCCCAGACCAGACAAAGGCGGTTAAAGGGCAAAGAGGTAAAATCTGATCGTGGCAAGCCCTATAAGAAGACCCTTGCCGTGCCCTATACAGAGGATGGAAAAACAGAGGTATTAGGAAGTGAAAAGAAAACAAAAGAAAAAGAAGGGAAAGAAGAAAAGATAAGAGAGAAAACAGAAAGCAAAAGAAAGATAATATAATGGGCATGCACCAATAGGTCGGTTCCCTTCTCTCCCCCTCGAAATTCCACTCTCTTGGAGGCAAGTAAACAATAGAGATTCCTTTGGGCACTAATCATTTAGGTCCGGTTCCCTCAAAGTCATTAATCTCCACGGCATTTTTCTGGGAGATTAGTTTCATTGAGAGGAGGCGTTCTTCCTCTTTGGTCTTTGCCTCTACGAACCCAAACTTGACTTGATATTATTTCTTCGATTAACTCATATTGTCACTTAATCCTTTACTTCTTTTGTAAAAGCTATTGTTATTACTGTGATTGTCATAAATAGGGATTACTTGGTCATTTTCATTAAGAAAAGGCCACTATATTTTTGTTCTTTCTGTTATTGTTATATCTGCCTGCCGTAAATCATTTGAAACAGCTCTGCCTACCATAAGTACACTCCTGGCAGACGAGACCTAGTTTGTGCACAAGCCGGCCCAAGGTGAGTTACAGTTGGGCCGGTCTCAACTCTCCTACTCAGAATACTCGGGCCCATCTCCGCAGGAGGCAGCCCAGTCCAACGCACAACGCAAAAAAGGCCCCTACAATTACCAATAATAAAGCTAAAAAAAATTAAGCCCAATTAATCTATTTTATCCAAAACAAACAACTTGGCCATTTAAAAAGTTTTAAACAAAAATCTTTAGTGGTTAAGAAGTAGAGTTAAAGGCAGGAGCTAGTGCATACAATGAGCAGCAGAGCCGCCCCCTAACTCCAAGTTTTGGCTCTGTTCTTGATTTAACACTAAATTTCAATAAAATATCATTTTTTTTCTTGATTGTTTAAATTGTTTCTTTTTCTTCATACACAATAACTACCATCCATCCTCTTTTTTCATCCTCAAGATATGTAAAAAAAGAATAAACAACTAAATACAAAATGAATAATGTTAGTGTAAATTTACATAGTTATTATAGCAAACTTGTAAATTTATACAATATATGAACTAATATAGGTCATTTTTAGATAAAATTGTATAAATTTTACACATTTCTCTATTATAAATGAAGACGATGTGAATACTATTTTATAATCGCTGAGTTAGAGCATTCACATCTGTCTCATCAAATATTTAGCTAAACTAATTCAAAAAACTCTACGTTTGCTTGTTTAGCTACTTATTATTTTCATACACAAACGTCAGCTTCAATACTTTATTAGAAATTTAATGTAGTGAGGATTGAGACTCACTACATGTAGCGATGAGACTATCATCATCTTTTAAAACTTTAATTAATTTAGTTAAGCTGATACCCTTCGGCATCCAGGGATCGCAGACCGTCCATAAAACCCTGCTCAATAAGTAGAACGCCTTAGCTGGCCGTTTAGCAATTACCCCAATTAAATTATTTGGCCTCACTCGTTATCAATGGGATTAGGATACTTCCAGCAAGAAACATATCCAATCAAAGAAAAAACCATGTTGATTAGATGGGTTAATTTTCTGCTCAGGTAGTGACTACTTTACAAGAAAAGGGAGCAATAATGAAACATACACCCTTCTTTTGTTTCGATTGAATATAGATAAATTTTTGTTAAAATATTAAATTGGTGGGTGAAAGCATGGAACCCACACGTCAATGACACATTTTGTTTTACAAGACCGACGCACTGCCATTTAAAAATCTAGGAGACATCAATATTTTTTTCCTTCTTCTTCTTCTTCAATGATTCTAAACTAATTATAATCCAATAGCTGGTTTCCTCCTCCACGTGTACTAGTATCAGCACAAAACGGTCCTCCTCGTCATGATGTGATGACACGCACAGAACAAGTGTGCAGTGAAATAAGCATCCTACCTTCTTCCTTCCTCTTCTCTTCAGCTTTAAGATTCATTTTGTCTCTCACTCACACTCACAAGACTCACAAGAGTTTCGAGTACACTACACTGCACAGTAGTACTCTCTCGACTCAAAAAAAAAAAATGGTGCCTCTTTCTCTCTCCTCACCGCCGCTCACAACTTTCCCTCTAAACTACTACAACAACAACAAGAAGAACAACAAGGCCTTTCTCTTCATCAATGGCGCTCAAAGCTCTACCTCACTCGCCTACTACAATCCCCTCAGCCTCAGGTACACAAAAACTGGATTTTATTTTTTTTTGGTTGAAAATTATATATAATTGTGCTTACAATAATACTAATAATACTGTTGTTGAAGATTATCTTCGGTGGGAATGGCGATGAAGAAGAAGCAGAAGAAGAAAGGATTTGGTACGGTTTGTTATGCTGCGCCTCTCACTGCTCGTAATCTGCAGTGGATCTCCACTGTTTCTTCCTTGTAATTAAGCCTCTACACTCAATTCTCTTTCACAATTTCATTTCTCTCTCTCTCTCTCTCCCTATAATATATATATAGCAAATTGAATTTCCTTACTCTTTTTGTTTTTTGTTAATAAAAAAAATTTCAATTATTGCGTTTGGGAAAGTAAATTCTGAAAATTGTTACTGAACGACGATCATATGAAAATGTTTGGAAGTGGCTTTTTTTTAAAAAAAAATTATTGTAATTTTATATTTTTAAGTTGCAACCATCACATATCCAAGTTTGACTCTTGCTT
Organism: Quercus aquifolioides; assembly: GCA_019022515.1. Taxonomy (NCBI): domain Eukaryota; kingdom Viridiplantae; phylum Streptophyta; class Magnoliopsida; order Fagales; family Fagaceae; genus Quercus; species Quercus aquifolioides. The sequence continues at coordinate 58,857,299 of CM032328.1, read as the reverse complement.
AATAAATATTAACTTCAGCTACCAATTTGGATAAATTCTTGAATTTCTGTAAAATAATATATATTTATAAAAATAGTGAATAAAATTTAATCTGAAGTTAATGTCAAGCTAGAACCTTGTGTATTCATTCATTACAAGTTGTTTTCTATAAGATCGCTTCTACTTTTTTCTTTTTTCTTTTTTTTAGTTGTGCTTGAGTGGGTTTGAAGATAAAGCCAAAATTAAGCAGAATTTTGTAAATAAGCAGAAAATAAATAAACAACTTAGAACAAAATCGAGCAACTTTCTAGGATAAATCAAAGTGTGAGTAGAAGTGATTTCGAGCCTGAAACTTCTGAAATCATCAATTGGAGCTAATCTAATAAAGTGTTAGTAAGACTACTTCTAGATTACGTTGAAACTATTTACTAGAGAAAGAAAATTTGCAAGTCTAGAAGTATGATGGATGATGCATGATGCATGATGCCTTCTCTATGGATAGCCCTCCTCCCTGTATAGACAATGAGGTAGTTTTTATCTTTTCGAAACTTCTCAATAGCGTTTACCATTGATTCTGAATTATGCCGTTTTCACTTCAATGAATGCCACATGTACTTGGAATTTTTGCCAAAGAGTTAGTTCCGACTATCCATAACTGTTGATATTCGTCTCTCTATATTTCTTAGTTCCCCCACATTTCTGATTCCCAAATTATTTGAAGTATTTACCGTATGTTGGCTAACATACACTTCATAAGCTTGCATCTTGTGGGACTTCCATTTTTTGGCTAGCTAGCAATCATAAAATAATGTTCAAGTATTCTTGACCATGCAATGGCTAATATTATAAGGCCATGCAAGTTTTCTTTTTTTATATATTGAATGGATTTTATCATTTTTCTTGATGATGTTGAGACAAATCAAGAAATGAGCGTAGACTAGTGATTGGCGCTAAGTTTAGCAATGGATCTATATATATAATTCTTGAGAGGGATGAGGAAGTATTAAAGTAGTTGAAGATATGTTGGAATTAGCCATTGGTGACTTGTGGTAGATGTTGGTTTGTTCACTACTCCTTGGCATGGGGAGAGCCAAAACAGTAGTCAACTACCAACTATAGATTTCAATCTAATTTTCACTCCTGTCAAGGTAGCGTTGACAACATCAATTGTCCAACATGTCTTAACTATTTCACTTTACTTCAACAATTTGTGCCAATATATTACTACAATGCTCCACTTGAGACCTTGCAAGTTGACCATGTAATGTGGGTTCTCGAGTGGGCTTTTGTTTTTAACACTGAATGAAGGTGTATGGCTGGGATATCAAGATTATACAAGCAACTGGCAAACACATGCTCTTTATTGGCTGCTTCTCTTTGCTTGGGAAAAGTAGATTGCAATGAAATTATGATCATGTTGTTATTTTCTTAAATTAAATGTTAAAAGAGTTTTATACTTTGAGCATTTATATGGAAATATGTGCATCTTAGTCACTTGCCTTTGTTTAGAGAATCAATCAGATGGTGTTCTCTGATAAATTTTCAAATTCATTTTTAGGGTGTTAGTTTTTGCCAAGGGAACTGCCATTCAGAAATCCTTTCTCGTTCCCTTGTTTGCTCTACAAGCTCCAGCAACTGTCGTCTCATGGATTAAGTAAGCCTTCCAAAAAAGATTATTTCTTTTCTCTCATTGAATAGAAACAATATCATTATCATTTTTGATTGATTTAGTGGAAGTTAATTGTATTCATGCTTGCTGGTTCCAAAGTTTACTCCAATAGAACCTAAAGGCATTTATCTTGTGGAAGCATCTCTCATGGATCAACCAAGCCTTTTAAGTTTCGAATGCGTACATACCCTGTTGATCTTATATAAAATTTATTTGCAGGGGTGAATATGGTATGTGGACTGCATTCTTGGCACTTCTCATTCGTCTCTTCCTCTTCATTCCTGGTAGGTCTTCTTAGTTACTTGGTTTAAGCTTAGGCAAAGATTTAATGGCTTACTTCTCAAATCTTGATGACATGGTATTCAATAGCTTATGTGATTTTCTTATGGGTAATAAAATCAGCTTTTTGCACTAATTTTGTACAAAAGCATTGGGAATATTGAAGAAATCACCTTTCTTTTTTGAGTGCTTCTGATCTTTTAAATTGGCCTACTTTGGTTCATGTATGAGAGGATTTATATACTATTTCGCTCCTACAAAGTTTTCATCTATGATCTGGCCTGGGTATGGACTGTTCCAGAACCACTAGAAGTCAAGGTTTCTCATGTCTGTCAACAGGATAACCGGAGGAAAGAAAGATGACTGACCTAGATCCACAGGGAGATAATTGCAATTCTGGGGTTTGAGGGATACCCCAGTGGTTCCAGCACCTCTTGTGGTGCCTGGGCACTGGGGTGTGAACCCCACCAGCCTCCCCTCCCCCTATTTACCTAGCAAAAAAAAATTGCAAGTAAAATTCTTAGGAAATATCAGCAGTTCTTTTGAGAAACCTTGGGTCCCTGTATGTTTAATGCTGATGATCCTTTAACCAACAGGCATTTCCTCTCCCGATAAAGAAGGGGTGGAACTGTAGAGGGTGAGGCCATGTGTTTAATCCCGCCCAGTTTTGTGATTTACTTACCTTTCAGGGCAGGGGAAAAACTAAGGTCCCTGTATTTTAACAGTGAGGAATAAACTTACCACAAACAAGCCATGAGTAATAAGACTAAAGATTAAAAAGAAATGAAAGGGTTGTTCTGTCTATGCTTCGTGATGTCTTGGCTCTGTATTTTACCTTAGGAAAAAATTCAAATCAGTCTTATATCTGTCTTCTTTGTTTCTAGGTGAGCTTGAGCTGCCGCTTGTAGCATTACTACTGGTGATTGTGGCTCCCTATCAAGTTATGAACCTTCGGTAAGTGGAATCATTTTTTGAGACCAAATGAAATCATTATTAGTGTTTTCATAATTTTTATGCTTCTAGGTATATTTTATTGACAGGGGAACTCAGCAAGGTGCTATTGTTTCCTTGTTGATTGCGGGATATATGGCTTTCCAGCATTTCTCACGAGCAGGCAGCTTGCAGAAATCAATTGAGCAAGGTTCAATCGTAGCTACCTTAGCCATCGTTTGCATCACTGCTGTGTCATTATTTCTTTTGATCTGAGTTTTTCTTTCTCCAAAATCATAAATAAGAGCAGTCCTTAAGTCATCTCTTAATTATTGAAATAATTTCTTTGTTAGCTGTCTGTGTAATATCCTTAATAAGGACAGTAAATGTTGAATGTGTAGTTGTATTTTGTAAATGAAGTATCTATGACTGGTGTGGTCTTGCCTCTACATTTTTATGAGTTTCAGAGTTTGTTCATTATATTCTTGTGGCCTAAGCCGGTTCCTCTGTCTCAAGTTACTTCTTGCACATTACTATTTCAAACTTCATTTTTCATCTATAACTAAATTCCTAAGCCCTCTCTCTCTCTCTCTCTCTCACACACACACACACACACACACACACCATAGCTGCTCTTGGATGGATAACAAAAACATGTGGTTTTCTTACAGTAGAGAAAACCACTGTCAAAAATAGTTGGCAGATTTTATTCTTGACTCTCTTGGGTGGAGTCTAAATGCACTAGTCCTTGCATATTCTCCAGGTTTAAGGAAATTGCTTGTCTTCTGACATACTCATTACAACACAACCTTCCTACTATTTTCTAAAGCCTCTCTTCGGGATGGATTTCTTGAGGTTAATTGCACAAACAAGTTGTTAACGTTCATGGTTAACGGAGTTGGGCATTTATTGTTTTCTGGAAAGACAAGATTATTGTAGATTCTTAGCCCTAATTTGCACATTCCTACAACATTATTTGCCCCTTGTACCTGAACATACAATTTTTTATCTGGTTAATAGTTTGAGTGCTGGTTATTGTCTTACTCCCCACAACTGTTTAAGCAGATGCCATTCTCAGGGGTCAGAAGCATTGCTATTGCATGCTCAGCTTTATTTGCAATTCGTCTGTGACCTTATAACTTGTGTGGCAATTGTATGTTAGACATTTCTAGCTTAGAGGCCGTGCTTTTCACATTCAAGCTTAAACTTCATTAGATTTATAACTGAAGGATCATTAAATGGTTCAGATTAAGCCTATAGTACCTTTGATGGAAGAATCAATGTATTCTTGTTATAAGGTTGAAATCAAGTTGACATCTTTGTAGAGGATGTTGTTCGAAGGACACAACATTATCATCAAGCGTATGATATGTGCCCACTGCATAAGCTCTATTGATATGCTTGGGGTCATAAAATCGTACTATCCTTGGTCTGTGATGCAATGCCATTTGGAGTTCTTGATGGTGAAGTCTATGATCATTCTGTTCACTGGGGGTACCACTTGATGAGCTGGTTCATTTCATGAGTGGCATTATAAAGCTAAATTTTGTATGGTTCGAACTTTAACAATCCAAATGTAGTTTTAGTTTTCGCTATATTTTTCATAATTATTCCAGAAGGTCAAGTTTTTATGCAGTTTCGTGTCTTGCGAACTCAGTAATAACTTGACAAGGCAAGTGAATTTGTTCAGAGCGGAAAATTATATTTTTAATACAATCTAGCCCTAGTCATCTTCGTCACAGGCTATACCTTTTACTAACTATCCAATACTTTGATGCTTATTAGGTCAGTACATAAGCTAATTTTATCTAATATTGTGAATATACTGACCAAAAATATCTGAGTTCTTATTACTCAATGTAGGTATATAATTAATTGATGCCCTAACTCATTTCAAGTACAGGTTTCTTTTCTGGGAAGTAGTCCTATAGCTGGATGGACTTGTCTAATAATTTATTGTACTAACACTGCAGAGAAAGTAACTATGAGTCTACAAGTACAAGAACCTAATATATTTTTGCTCTTCTGTGCTTTCTGCTGTGCTTCTTTAGTCCGCTATCAAGCATACATAGGTGAATTATAGAAATAATTTAATGGTGAGAATAAGGCCTTGAGATAACATAAAATCTCATCATCGATTCTAAGTGCCTCCTTGGAATTCATGAAGTGCTCTGGCAGACTCTCTGAATTTGCCAGCTTGTTTTGGAGTGAATAACTGAACTTGATCTCCTTCATTTAAAGATAATTTGCCGCAAGTGCCCCCAAGAAAGCTGTGGTGAAGAGTGCCATCGCACTGTAGGAGACTGAGCTGGCTGAGTTGGGGCTCCCTGTTGGTGAACCATCTATCATTGGTACACTAGGTATACCCATGGTCGGTGTGGTTGGGGCCGGTGGGGTTAGGGTCGTTGGGGTTGGCATAGCCGGTGAGCTCATGCTGTTGATGGCAAAAATAGGTAAGATTTTCCGTTACCATAACCTATGATAGGAAAAATGAAATTGGAGTAATAAAAGATTACCTGGGTGATGTTGTGTTTGATGCAGTTGATCCGAAGTGACAGCTTCCGGAACCTGTAAAATTGCAGAAAGAGGAAAATAAAAGTTTAATATTAGCCATAATACAGGTATTTGAGTGCACACCTAAAGGTAATCTCCAAGTTGTGTCAATTCAAGTGGCAGTGATAATTTATTTTTTGCTAGGTAAATGGGGGAGGGGCTGGTCGTGTTTGAAGTTTGAACCCCAGTGCTTAAGCATCACAAGAAGTGCTAGAACCACTGGGTATCCCTTGAACTAGTAGAAGAAATTATTAAAAGAATGAAAATTAAAATGAATACGGGAAATTATTCATGTTGGAAGCATTAAGTAGCCATTCAAAACCCTTTTTTTTTGGTGGCTTTGAAGCCATTTAGAACCTACTCAAGAACTTTGTGAAATAATTTCAACTAGTGAAGTCAAGTTATGGATAACTCCACACACAAAAAAAATGGTGGTAATCTGATTGTCTTTGGAGCAGATATTTGGTGAAATATAGTTTCAATAATGAGACTAAATCCAAGGTAATGATTATGCTATATCACTAACACATCTTACTTGGGTCAGTGGAGGAAAGTTGTGCTGCTCCTCCAAATACGCAGCTAGTAGGTGCTGGATTTTTCTGGTAGTAGCTATTGAAGGCATAAGAGGCGTGGTCTCGCAGGGTGTTTGGGTTGTAGCAACTTCCTCCTTGTTGAATTGCAGAACAGTCTGCACCTCCATAGCCACAAGCATAATCAAGAGCCACCTGTAAAGCTGTTTCTGAACCAGATGGGTTTGCAATACACCAAGAACCACCTGATGATGATGGAGTCGTCGTGGTTGGGGTTGTTGGAGTCGTTGTGGTTGGGGTTGTCGGAGTTGTCGGAGTTGTCGTGGTTGGGGGAGTAGTTGTGGTTGGGGTTGTCGGAGTTGTGGTGGTTGGGGTCGGCGGAGGTATGGTTGGCTCTGTCATGGTTGGCGTTGGTGGGGAAAAAGGATTTACAATGGGAGTAGGAGTTGTGCTTGGAGTTGTTGGATTGACAATGGGAACTGTATCCAGTTGTGTAATGGACACTGAAGATGAGAAAAGCATTCTATTTTCTTGATTGCGCAATAATCTGTTTTGCTGGATTGCTTCTGAAGGAGGTTTCTTTGCAACACTTGAACCTGACGAAATAAAAAGCAAAGAGATAAGTTCTTTTCTTTTTCATTTCAGTGACATGATAAAAAGAAGCTGCGGACTCTTAACATATTGCATCTAAGGAAAGTTAAGTTCTAGTATTATCTTTTTCAAAAACAATTAAATTCAACGTAGTCATGTGTTTCAATTTAATTAGAAGAAACCTAATAATGCACCTAAGTAACTATATCTAAGTTTTACTTGTATCAAATAATCATGCTATATCCTGAAATCTTTGCAAACTGCTGTTTGGGGCTATACCCTGAAATCTTTGCAAATTGCTATTTGAGGCATTGGAGTTGCAACTGAAGCATAGAATTGAGCCATGTTCTGTCCAACAAATAGATGATTTGCAAAAACAAACATGAATCTCTCTCTCTCCCCCTCTTTATTGGGATGAACACAGATTTTTCTTTTTCTTTTTCTTTTTTTGGATAAGCATAGATTTTTTTTTTCTTTTTTCTCTTTTTGGATAAGCATAGATTTTTCTTTAACAAGAACTGAAGATGTAAATTCTTTGTTTGGATGAACAAAAATATGATTTTCATTAGCAATTAAAGATTTAAATTGATGTGAGGTCTTTGGTTAAACTTCAAATCATCAAGAACTAGAACATAACTTTAATGAAACAAACAATGAGATAATAACTTTCTAAAGCTGACATCTCATCTACTGCATTAATTAGGTCTGAAAAGCATCGGGAACCTTATCTTAGAAACAATTGCAGATTGAAAGATATCTAAAAGATGAACTTGAAAACATGAAAAGTTCAAAGCAAGTGAAAATTTGATGAACATAGATACAAAATGAGCTGTACAAATAACATATGAATCCAACAGGAACTACTACAATCAGAAATGAAGCCCTACTTGCCGTGAAAATCATTTATCCTCTGAAATTTTAGATTCAAGACTTAGCTTGCAATTACATGATAGCTTCACCATGATCATTATTTTTTTTCTTTCCCACAGAATACACACTATTTTACAAAAACTTCCTCTTAGCAGTTCAATTTTTTTTTTCAACATCCATGCGTGGGAAAAGAGATACGTTAACCAACCTTGTTGCATTTTTCCATGCACATAGAGCAAACAAATTTCCATTTTTATTTTCTTATGCAAAAAACAGAAGCCAGGGGAGAAAGGCAAATATTCATATGGAAAATGGGTAATCCAAATAACATTTAACGGTAGAATTTTTATTTCAAAATACAATTAGAAAGACTAATTAAGAAAACTAAATATTGAGGTCAATGCAATTCACCTGAACTGAGGAAAAGACAGAAGGAAAAGAAAGCGAAACACCAAAGAATGCAAGCACCCATCCCTCCAAAATGCTATTAATTTGGTATTGGGTATTCTTACTGGCTTGGAATAATGATAGAGAAGCTAAGATATTTTAAAACAAGAGGAAACACCAATGGTTTTATTCCAAAGAAGAGTTCATCTTTTTTTACAGGATTTAATTATATATATATAAAACTAGAAGAATCATAGATTTCTTGAATTGTAGAGAGACTAAAAGAGAGAAGAAAGAATATTAGAAACTTGAGAAAGGAGGCATTGGGTTGTAGGGAACTGCAAGCAAGAGAAGGTGCAAAAACCACAAAAAGAGTACAAAAGTTTATGAAGAGGGAAAAGGTAAAAGAGTGATCTGTTTGGAATTTAAATCTGATGTTTCGGCTGACATATTTATTATTATTATCATAGCTAGCTGCAGCGATGTTGTGGCATTTTCCTTTCTCTTTTTTGGGTCTCTTTCTACTGTTTTTATGGTACCAAATCAAAAGCTAAAGCTAGAGAGAGAAAGAAGGATATCTTACTTACATCTCTTTGAATCAAGAATGTCATTCCACATTCCCTTAATTGGTTTAATCATTAAGGAGCCTCAGTAACATCCAATGGTTTTTATCCAAAGCACTGGTAAAATACACACATCGTACTAGTCATAGAAACATTTGACAGTAATGATGATAATGTGGTCTTTATCTAAGTGAGTGAGGTGATTATCTCCACTTTCATGTTAAGTATTATGAATATTAGTTGACACCAAAATTAATAAAATTAAATTGGACACTTGACACAAAATTATACACTAATTATAAACTAATTTGGATTTTAATTGTGGTTCAACGTTAATATAATTTATATGATATATATGTTTTTTTTTTTAATCTCATTTACCATACAAAACAAAAATATTTTGAAAAATATATGTTTTTTATAATAATACTTCAACTTGACTTGACTTCAATACTTTTATCTATGGTATAATTGTTTATTTCATTAAGGTTTATCATTATATATGTAGGGACTCAAATTGGATTGGACCCAAAATAGGGATGAGTTTCTAACCCAACAAGCCCAAACAATAAATTTGTAGAGCGTAGGTGCAAGAACTAGTTCTACTACGTAAGAAAAAGTATCATAGTAACTGAGTCAAGAAGATTCAAGATCGACCAGCCGGGAAAATATTATCCTCGACCTCTTCTTTCAGGAGTTTCTGGGATTTCTCTTCTATCTCTTAGGGTTCCAATATTTTGTTCCTTCTTTCTCTCTTTCTTTGCTTTTCGACCTCTCCTCTTTTAGGCCACTTTCCCCCGTTATATATCACAACTCTAATATCGTTTTCACCATACACGTGTAAAGTAACTTCAAGGAACTCCTTCCAGTCCCATCCAACACCTCCCAGAACCTTCAATCAGCAGCCATAAGGCTGCTTGATTACTGTTCAGGTATCACCTCCACATTAATACGGCTAGAAAGTTAGCTGGGAAGCATTTAATGTGGAGGTAGCAGCTTTAGAAGATATTTGTTATCTCTCCCTGCTCCTCCTTTGTTCTATATTCACTTTTTAGTTCTAATACAACTTAGCGGAGTACCCTGAATAGTAAGATAGTTACATCTACCTCGGATCATGGTATCCGAGATGGATCTTATTCTCGGACGCGTTTTGGGCCATTATATATGATTTCCATCTCTTCTTCTTGTACTATTCCCACAATATCTTTCTTTAACCCTCCTCGGATAGATGAACGTCCTCGGACTGGGCCGTTAGGCCATAAGCCCATTTCCTACGATTTCAACATCACCTTTTTGGATAACCGGCCCCACAATATATAATAATGAAATTATCAAAATCAATATTTTTAGTTTTATTATTTTATATAAAACATTAATATTTCATATTTTTATTATAATATTGAACTTTTAATCTATTAAGATTTTTTATTTTTAATTTGAATAAATAGATCTTATTGCCATGTAAAATTTTGAATGTATGTATGTTAGATTTTAAATAAATAAAATAAAATCATTTTAAATTGAGACAATAAATACATTTTTTTTTCTAAGTAAGTGAATGAAAGAATATATGAACATCATCTCTTTCATTAACAATTAAAAATTGAATATACATACATATATATATATATATATATATATAAATTAATTTTTATAACATATTATAAATTTATATTAAAATAACATCAGTATATTACTAAATTGGAATATAATAAAAATAATAATTTAACATATATAGTTGTTATTTTAGCCTAGAATTATCGTTCAAAATTCTTTTATAACTTTTTAAAAATTCTCTAATGAAACTCATACGTAATATGTACCATATATAATTATACCATATTGTAGGGTCAGATTCTGCAGCCCAAGCCCAAGAAGATATGGATTTGGAGCCCACTGAACCCAAAACAATAAATTTGTAGAGAGTGGGTGAAAGAGCTAGGCTAATAATGAAAATAACAGTATTAAGCGGCTATGATGACAGGAAGATTTGAACTAATACGTGCTCGGACAGAGGTGAATGTCTCGTCCGAGGAGATGATTTTCATTGATGGACTTCGGTTACAAATATTGGAGCTACAGTAAAATAATATGCTCTTCTCTCTCTTCATTTTCAATCCCCTTATCAGAGACCTCTCTCTCTCTTATATAGTGCTGCCTTTCTACATCTCCACCGTCCACTTGTTCACCATCTGGGCGCCCACTTGAGTGCATGTCCCATCACACTCCCCCTTTAGCCCTGTCTGAGTGGCGGTAGCTGAGGATGCACTGTTCAGGGGTCTTCTCCACATAAATGCGGCCAGGAGGGAAGGTGCAGTGCATTAAATGCGGTGGTTGAAGTCTGTCTCCTTGATATTTCTCTGTTCCTGTTACCTTCTTGTGTGTCCGAGGCCCCCTTTCCCCCTTAACACGTATCGAACAGATCGCTTGACACGTGTCGGACCAAAAACCCCGTCGGGTCCGAGGGTATCGTCCTCCTCGGACATATGAACATCTCCTCGGACAGTGCATGTACTCATCTCCGGACATTTCCCTCACATGGGCTTCTGACAGGGTGTCTTGGTCTCCTCGGATGAACAGTGGTCCTCGGATAGGGCCTTGGGCCCAATGCGCCAGGTTGGGCTTTTCCCCCCCACAATAGCCCCTCAAAATTGCAGTTTTCCCTCGCACCCGAGGAGAAAAAGTGGGATTTTGACTTGCCACGGAGCAAAAGCCTGGAAACGCGCACAACCGAGCTGGCACGTGCGTAAACGTGGGAACAAACGCCTCATTAATGCCGCTGCGGTTTCCTTATTCCCAAGGCGCTGCATTAACTGCACCAGGTGACGTTTCATCCTTCGCATCCAACGGTGGCTGATTGATCAAACGGCTGTGGTTTTTCTTCAGGATTTGGGCGGGAGTGCCCCTGACCCTTCGCTTGACCCCGTATAAAGCTTCAGAGGAAATCATTTCTTCCTCACTTTGCAAATCTTCAGACGCTCCAGCAGGAACAGTCGCGCCACTCCATCCACATCTCTCCGTCCGAATCTCTCAGTCGCCGGTGCCAATCTTACTCAGAACCTTCACGAGTCCTCCTACGAGCCTGCAATCGCTTCTCCGGTCTAGCCCTTGTAAGTCATCGCCCACCGAATCCTTTAGTTTTCTCTTCGGCTAGTCACTCCGCTTAACCACCATGGGAAAACTCGAGTACATGATGGATAGCCCTGAGCAAGTAGAGGCGTTTAGGACCACGTATCGCATACCCCCTAACGTGGGTGTGAGGTATTGCCCCCCAGAAAAAGTACTAACAGACCCGGAGATGGGAGAGGTGGTTATCCCCCTCATCGCCTTCAAAGAAGGGGGAATGACAATCCCCATGGGCCCCATCACCGCCAATTACCTTCGGAACCATAGGCTTACTCCCTGGCAGTGCGCGCCCAATATGTTTAGGATCCTAGGAGCGATTGAGGACCTTGAGCGTCACTTGGGGCTGGGACTCACCTGGCTTGATGTGGTACATATGTACGAGTGCCATAGCCAGCAAGATGCTGGGTACTACTTAAAATCCCGGTCGGACGTCGTCAGGCTCATTTCCTGCCTTCCCAAATCCAACAAAGGGATGAAAGACGACTATGTGATCGTCTCGGGTGCCTGGCGTGACGGCCCTGGTTGCCCAACCAAGCATGGGAATCCAGGTGTGGCATGTAGATTTAGGTGCGCTGACCATAGGCTTAGGGCTCCCATCTTTTAACTGTCTTTGATTTTTCTTCGGTCACCGTTTCTGAGCTTCTAACCATTTTGTTTTTACTTGCAACAGATAAGAGACATGTTTCTCCTTGGCTCCGCCTAACGAATGTTGCTGCCCTTAATTTCCTTTTAAGGTCAGAGATCTTCGTGAGCGAGGACGGGCAACTACGATCTGCTCCTCTTATTCTCGGATATCAAGGGAAGCCAAAGGGTTTTCAACCGGTCGGCTACACAATCGTCCAGGGAGACTATCGTCTTGCGCGCATCGACGTTGGTCGGAAGGGCTTTTTGGCGCCAGACGATCTTGAACCTGTACCCCGTCCAATTCCCCGGGCTGCACCTCCCCTTGTCCAACCACTCCAGCAAATTCCCTTAGGACAAGAGATTGAAGGTGAGGGGGCTGGCTCTTCCACTTCCTCGCTTGAAGAACAAATTGACGAATTTCAGTTTGAGGGAGAAGCTTCAAGGGTAAACCAGGTGGTAGAGATCTCAGACGCCGAGGAAGAAACCTGCGAGCAGTCAGGCGCCCAACTTAATCTGTTAGCCACTCATTTAGAAGACTCCTCGGACGAAGATATGGATCTGAGGAACTTGATGAAGGGGAGGGGCAAAAAGTCCGACCCGAAAGATGCTGGGACATCTAAAACAGTGGTGACACTTCCTCCGGCGCCTACCCAGATCCCTGACCCAAGCTTGAAACCCACACTAAAACTGCAGAAGAAGAGACCCCACACTGAGGTTGAGGAAAAACAGGTGCCACCAACCAAGGGGGCCAAGCAGCAAAAGGTGGCACAGGACAACCGAAGTCGCAGGGCTCCGTCTACTGAAAGCCGAGACGAGGGCACGGTGGCAGAGGTGCGCCGAGGAGGAGGGGGACCGCGGGTTTGGTCTCCAAAATTGGAGTTGGAGGGCGCTCCAATCCTCTGGGAGACCTCCCTCAGGAATTATGATGGAGGGAGGGCCGGCTACGTTGCTGAGGCCCTGCAGCAACCACTTCTCCTCCCTCATGACATGGAGTCCTTCAGGCGCTTCAACCAGGCGGAGCTCTTTCAATCTCTCAAGAGGGATTTAGCCATCGTAAGTAACCTCCATCCGATTAGCTGACTCACTAATTTTTGCCTCTCCCATTTTTCTGCGTTTGACCTTTAGAGTTTCCATCATGCAGGTCACTCAGCAGATTTACGTAGCCGAGGAGTGGGACAAGAAGAATCGCCTTGAAACCCAGGCGGCGTTCTGCTCCCGAGACGAGGCGGAGAAATCTCTGGGCCAACTGAAGGACGATTATACCCGTCTGTCCGGGGAGCTCGCGGAGATGACCAGCCAGAAGAAAAGCCTTGACGCTGGGATAAAGAACGTTGAAAAGCAGGTTGAGGACCAGCGTAAGTTGCTAAAGGCGGCAGAGGCCAATCTGAAGACCGAGAGGGAACTGGTAAACGGGCTAAGGGATGAACTCCGAAGAGCTAAAGACAGCGTCCGATATGCCGAGGAGAAAACCCAGTTGGCTCAGGAGGCGACCGAGGCTGAAAAGAAAACAGCTTACCAGCTGGGGGTAGAGACAGCCACGTCCCAGCTTCTAGAGCAGTTCGCCTCGGTCAGCCGAGATTACTGCAACATAAGTTGGGGCAAAGCCCTGGATGCAGCTGGAGTCCCTGCCGACTCGGAGCTGAGGCTGCCTGGGAGTGTATACTACGATCCTGATATCCGAGAGCTCCCAGGAACTGACCCCCCTCCTGCTCCACAGCTTCCAGAGGCTTCGGAGCCAATTTTGGTCAGCCATGCTCCTCCACTCGCTCTTGGTGCAGGCAAGGAAACTGGTCAGCCCAGCGGCAAGGATAAGCCAGCTGAACCAGCCAAAGATAAAGGCCAAGGGTCAGGCGAAGAGAAAATTCCTTCTGAGCCCAAGGACCGAGCCCCTGACGCAACTGCTCGGATAGGCCAGGCTGCTGACCCCGTGCTCCCTTCGGCAAAAGAATAGACGTATAGGGCTTTTACTTTTTTGCACCTGTGTTTTCTTTTGTCTTATCCGAAGAATTGTAAACTATCTTTTTATTAATGGAATAGATTTTCATTTGTCTACGATGTCTTTAAATACATGTCTTATCAACTATTATTGTCATATACAACTGTACATTGCACTTGTAACCAAATAATGCAAATAAATCTATTTTGACGCGTCACATTTATGGTGTAAGTAACCAAGATTAATATTGAAAAGGATAGGCCTAGCCAGAGTTAATGATGATTTGCATGTCTTTTCAAGTTAAACATAAGTTATTATTCCTCGGCTTCATACTAAGCACAACTAGGGGAAGCATTTATAAATCAGAAACAACTTAAACGCGATTAGGAGTTTTAGCACTAACCTGTCGCTTGGTTCAAGGATTATAGAATTCGAATGTACTCGTGTTAACTAACCCTAGTCATCTGGTCCGAGGACTGCAGGCATGACTGGATTTAAGTTTAAACACGGACCGCACCGGAGTGTTAACTAACCCTAGTCATCTGGTCCGAGGACTACAGGCATGACTGGATTTAAGTTTAAACACTAGAACCGTAACTGAGTGCTAACTAACCCAAATCATCTGGTCCGAGGACTACAGGCATGACTGGATTTAAGTTTAAACACTATAGAACCGTAGCTGAGTGCTAACTAACCCAAATCATCTGGTCCGAGGACTACAGGCATGATTGGATTTAAGTTTAAACACTATAGAACCGTAACTGAGTGCTAACTAACCCAAATCATCTGGTCCGAGGACTACAGGCATGATTGGATTTAAGTTTAAACACTATAGAACCGTAACTGAGTGCTAACTAACCCAAATCATCTGGTCCGAGGACTACAGGCATGATTGGATTTAAGTTTAAACACTTGAGCTAACGGTGTTAACTAACCCAAATCATCTGGTCCGAGGACTACTGGCATGATTGGATTTAAGTTTAAACACCTAAGCTGGTGGCGAGTGAGTGTTAACTAACCCTAATCATCTGGTCCGAGGACTACAGGCATGATTGGATTTAAGTTTAAACACTTAAGAGAAAGCGGTGAATGAGTGTTAACTAACCCTAATCATCTGGTCCGAGGACTACAGGCATGATTGGATTTAAGTTTAAACACTTGAGAGAAAACTTTACGCAGCGAATTGGTATATCAATTGAAGAGAAGACTTGACTAATAGAAGTACCTCTTGAGGTTATTTACATTCCAAGGGCGAGGGATTACATGACTGTCCAAGTCTTCCAAGAAATATGCTCCAATACCAGCGCCTGAAGTGATACGATATGGTCCCTCCCAATTGGGTCCTAATTTTCCCCAAGCTGGGTTCTTCGCGGTGCCCACGACTTTCCTCAGCACCAGATCACCGGGCTCTAAAGGCCTCAGCTTCACGTTAGTGTCGTAGCCTTGTCTGAGCTTTTGTTGGTAGTGTGCCAGCCGAACCATTGCATTTTCTCTTCTTTCCTCAATCAAGTCTAAACTCCTCTGTAGCTGCTCGTCGTTGTCGGCTGGACCGAATGAGCTAGTCCTTAGCGTTGGGAACCCTGTCTCCAGAGGAATAACAGCTTCAGCCCCATAGGTCATCGAGAAGGGGGTCTCTCCAGTGGACCTGCGGGGCGTAGTTCTGTAAGCCCAAAGCACATGTGGCAACTCTTCTACCCATTTTCCCTTTGCATCATCTAGCCTCTTCTTTAAGCCGTTCAGTATGACCTTATTGGAAGCTTCTGCTTGGCCATTACCCTGGGGATAGGCCGGAGTGGAGTATCTGTTCGTAATTCCCAGCTCACTGCAGTAATTCCTGAATGCCTTGCTGTCGAACTGTAAACCGTTGTCCGAGATGAGGGTGTGAGGAACTCCAAACCGTGTGACAATGTTCTTCCACACGAACTTTTGCACATCAACGTCTCTGATATTGGCTAGCGGCTCAGCTTCAACCCACTTGGTGAAATAGTCTGTTCTGACCAGGAGGTACTTCTTGTTTCCTGCAGCTTTGGGGAAAGGGCCCACAATATCCAAGCCCCATTGAGCGAAGGGCCATGGGCTAGATAGGGGATTAAGGTTTCCCCCTGGCTGGTGAATGTTCGGAGCGAAGCGCTGACATTGATCGCACTTTTTGACGTACTCGTGTGCCTCCTTCTGCATGTTAGGCCACCAATAGCCTTGGGTGAGGGCTCGGTGAGCCAAGGACCTGCCTCCAGTGTGGCTCCCACAGATTCCTTCGTGCAGTTCTTCTAGCAGTGTCTCAGTCGCCTCGGGATGTACGCATAACAAATATGGTCCCGAATAGGAGCGTTTGTATAGTTTCTGGTCTTCGGACAGCCAGAACTTAGTCGCCTTCCTCCGAACTTTATCGGCTTCAGCCTTCTCCTCAGGCAATATATCTTCTTTGATAAATTTGATTAACGGGTCCATCCAGCACGGCCCGGCCCTGATCTGGTGAACCTGGACTCCCCCTGACCTCGTCTCTGTAGGCCTGTGCAGGTCCTCGACGAGGATGACCCTCGGCAAGTCTTGTGCCGAAGAGGTGGCTAGCGTGGCCAAGGAGTCAGCATGTGAATTGCCATTCCTGGGGATGTGCAGCAAACTGAAAAATTCGAACTCTGATTGCAGGTGTTTAACACGACCTAAGTATCCCTGCATTCTTTCGTCCTTTGCCTCGAACTCGCCTTGTACTTGACCTACTACCAGTCTTGAGTCCGAGAACAGCTCTACGGACTTCCCACCCATTCTACGAACCATAGTCATCCCCATCAGTAGGGCCTCATACTCTGCTTCATTATTCGTTGCCGAGAAGTCCAACCTTAGCGACTTCTCGATAATGATTTTCTCGGGGGATATCAATACTAGCCCAACTCCAGAGCCTCTTTGGTTTGCCGCGCCATCGACATACACTTCCCAATGGGAGGGATTCTGTTGGGAGACCATGCCAACTGATTTTTCATCCATGCCCGACGTGGGCTTCACCTCTTCTAGCTGGGGCTCCGTGAACTCAGCCACCAAATCTGCGAGGACCTGTCCCTTGACCGATGTGCGGGGCATATATCTTATATCGAAAGCCCCTAAGATTGTACCCCACTTGGCAATCCGACCAGTGTAATCGGCACTTCGGAGTATAGCTCTGAGCGGGAGTTGTGTGAGAACGATCACCGTGTGGGCTTGGAAGTAGTGAGGTAGCTTCCGTGTGCCAAGCACTACTGCTAAGATGGCCTTCTCCAGTGGCAAGTAACGAATCTCAGCCTCATGCAGCGACTTGCTTACGTAATAGACGGGCCTTTGTACACCAGAGTCTGACCGTATCAACACCAGGCTCACCGCATAGGGAGCTACAGCGATGTAGGCGAACAGTACCTCGTCTGGCTCAGGACTGGACATGATTGGTGGCCGAGACAGGTAATCCTTGAGTTGCTGGAACGCCAAAGCACATTCCTCAGTCCACTCGAATCCCTTCCACTTGTTGAGCAGAGAGAAAAAGGGCCGACACCTGTCTGCTGATCTTGAGATGAACCGATTGAGGGCAGCAGTCATTCCGGTCAGTTTTTGAACTTCCTTGGGATTCCGAGGAGCTCGGAGGTTGTTGATGGCCTTTATCTGGTCGGGGTTGACCTCAATTCCTCTGTGGGTGACCATGTATCCCAAGAACTTTCCAGACCCTACCCCAAACGAGCACTTAGAGGCATTTAGTCGTAGCTTGTATTTCCGTAGAACCTCAAAAGTACTTTCAAGGTCTTTCACATGCTCGGCTATAACTTTGCTCTTCACCACCATGTCATCTATGTAAATCTCAATGTTCTTGCCCAGCTGTGGCTCGAACATCCTTGTCATCATCCTCTGGTAGGTAGCTCCCGCGTTCTTCAGGCCGAACGGCATCACTTTATAGTGGTAGTTGCCAATAGGGGTGACAAAAGCAGTTTTCTTCTGGTCCTCCAGGGCTAATGGTATCTGGTGGTAGCCTTGGAAGGCGTCCAGGAAGCTCATCCGAGGGTGGCCGACAGTGGCATCAACCAGCTGATCGATTTTCGGCATAGGGAACGGGTCTTTGGGGCATGCCCTATTCAGATCCGTGAAGTCAACGCATACTCGCCACTTCACACTCTTCTTCTTCACCACCACGGTATTCGCTAACCATTCGGGACAAAAAACCTCTTTGATAGCCCCAGCTGCTTTGAGTTTCGCCACCTCGTCCCTCACTGCATCAGCATGCTCCTTGGACGGGCGCCGAATAGGTTGCTGCTTGGGGGTGACCAGTGGATTCACCTTCAAATGATGGCATATGAACTCCGGGTCCACCCCTGGGGCCTCGTAAGCACTCCAGGCAAACACGTCGAGATTTTACTTGAGGAACACTACCAGCTCCTCCTTCTCTTGAAGAGGCAGCTGAGATCCGACTTGAAAAAACCTGTCAGGATCATCTCCAATGATCACTTTCGTCAGATCCTCACACCGAGCGCTTTCATCTGGTTCTTCAAAGGGCAATCCCCGGGACTGTAGTTGCTATAAATTCCTTCCAGCTACGTCCGAGGACTCGGCCGGGGCCTCATGCTGAATGGCGGCTACCAGGCACTGTCTAGCAACAGACTGGTCTCCTCGGATTTCATGTATCTGTCCTTCTGATGGATATTTGACCTTCTGGTGCAAAGTAGAGGGGACAGCCCCAAGTGCGTGAATCCAAGGTCTGCCTACAAGCGCCGTGTAGGGCGAATATGCGTCCACGACGATAAAGTCCAACTCCACAACCTCGAAGCCGGACTGCACAGGCAAGTGTATCCGGCCTTTCGGGATGACAGGCCTTCCTTCAAAGGTGAATAGGGGGAATCGTACGGCGTCAGGTCCTGGGGTTTTAGGCCTAGCCCCTTGTGGAGGTCCGGGTACATTATCTCCACGGCACTGCCCTGGTCCACCATCACCCTCCTTACATCGTACCCTCCTATTCTGAGGGTGATGACTAGTGCATCATCATGGGGTTGGATGGTGCCGATCATGTCCTCGTCCGAGAATCCCATAACCAGCGGGGCACCAGACCTAGCTCTCTTCGGTCCTCGGCTCGACTCCCCTGCGGGTGGTCGGCCTACTGACATAACTTTCAAAGGCCAGGATCCTGTTCTCCCCGGCGCTGTGAAGACGACGTTTATAGTCCCAAGCGGCGGCTTTGAGGGGTCATCCCTACGTGGCCCCGAGCCTGTCTGCCCTCGGCCGCTGGAGGGGTGCAGAAGGTGCTTCAGTTTACCATCGCGAACTAGTTGGTCCATGTGATCCCACAGGCTCCTACAGTCCTCCGTGTTATGCCCGTGGTCTTGGTGGTATTGGCAGTAGAGATTATGGTTGCGTTTCTCGGGGTTTCCTATCATCTTGTTCGGCCACCTGAAGTACGATTCGTTCTTAATTTTTTCCAGGACCTGATGTACTGGCTCTTTGAACACGGTGTTGACCGATTGAGGATTCATCGATCCTGATTGTCCGGCAAAATCCCTCCGCGGTTTATTGTAATTGTACCGGTCCGACCGCGAATCTCTCCTCTCCTGAGGGATTATCTTATCCTTTCCCTTGCCCTGCTGCTGATCTTCTTCAACCCTTTTATACTTCTCTATGCGGTCCATCAGTTGTCGCACGTTTGTGACTGGTTTACCAGATAGGGATCCCCTCAAACCGTGGTCAGTAGGGAGGCCGAGCTTGAACGTGCTGAGGGCCATTGCATCGTTGTTGCCCTCCACCTCATTGAACATCTCCCAATATCTGTTTGAATACGCCTTCAAGGACTCGCCTTCCTGCATGGACAAGGATAGCAGGGAAGAGAGAGGCCTGGCCACTCTTCGGCACGTAACAAAACGGGAGCCGAACGCCTGAGTGAGCTCCTTGAAGGAGTTGATGGAGCCCGCCTTCAAACCATCAAACCATCTCATAGCAACGGGCCCAAGACTGGAAGGGAAAACCTTGCACATCAGAGCTTCATCTCTGGAGTAGACAGCCATCCTCTGGTTAAAATGACTCACGTGCTCCACGGGGTCAGTTTTACCGTTGTAGACGGTGAACGTTGGCTGATTAAAACGCCGAGGGAGTCTGGCCTCCTCTATCCTGCGCGTGAAGGGTGATCTAGATATCTGGTTCAGAGCCCTGTTCATGGCATCGTTCTCCACGTCCTCACGTGATGGGCTCCTACGCTCCCTCTTACGATGAGATTCCTCTACATAGGTGTAGGACTCGCTAGCTGGTGTCTTGGACTTGTGTTGATAAGAGACGTCCTGCTCGTCATCAAGATCATCTTCAGAGTACGAGGAAGCCCGCTTCCTCTTTGCGTGCCGCAACTCCCTCTTTAGTTTTTCCACTTCCAGTTGTAAGTCACGGTTTTTCTCTGCATGGGACATGTGACTTCCGCTCTGTGATTGGCTCTGGCTAAGGCGCACAGTGTGTACACTGCCCTCACAGTTTTGTCTCCTCTCTAAGTTGACGACATGGTCCACGTGTTGGGATGCCCTGGATTCTGCTTGTTGTTCACCTTGGTCTGCCATTGTCAACTGTTGTTTTCACCCTTGCACAAGCTCTCCCCACAGACGGCGCCAATTGTAGGGTCAGATTCTGCAGCCCAAGCCCAGGAAGATGTGGATCAGGGGCTCACTGAACCCAAAACAATAAATTTGTAGAGAGTGGGTGAAAGAACTAGGCTAATAATGAAAATAACAGTATTAAACGGCTATGATGACAAGAAGATTTGAACTAATACGTGCTTGGACAGTGGTGAATGTCTCGTCCGAGGAGGTGATTTTCATTGATGGACCTAGGTTACAAATATTGGAGCTACAGTAAAATAATATGCTATTCTCTCTCTTAATTTTCAATCCCCTTATCAGAGACCTCTCTCTCTCTTATATAGTGCTGCCTTTCTACATCTCCACCGTCCACTTGTTCACCATCTGGGCGCCCACTTGAGTGCATGTCCCATCACACTCCCCCTTTAGCCCTGTCTGAGTGGCGGTAGCTGAGGATGCACTGTTCAGGGGTCTTCTCCACATAAATGCGGCCAGGAGGGTAGGTGCAGAGCATTAAATGCGGTGGTTGAAGTCTGTCTCCTTGATATTTCTCTGTTCCTGTTACCTTCTTGTGTGTCCGAGGCCCCCTTTCCCCCTTAACACGTATCGAACAGATCGCTTGACACGTGTCGGACCAAAAACCCCGTCGGGTCCGAGGGTATCGTCCTCCTCGGACATATGAACATCTCCTCGGACAGTGCATGTACTCATCTCCGGACATTTCCCTCACATGGGCTTCTGACAGGGTGTCTTGGTCTCCTCGGATGAACAGTGGTCCTCGGATAGGGCCTTGGGCCCAATGCGCCAGGTTGGGCTTTTCTCCCCCACACATATATTACTAACTTTACATATATAAATACAACAAGTGGAAGAGAATAATTTTTTATAAGTAGATAGTGGGAAATGGGGAGGTGAGGACCTGAGACACCACAAATGATGCCATTAGGCTTACCATTGAACTATCATTTGAAAGTTTGAATCTTAAGAGATGAGAGGCTTGAACATAAATTTTCCTTATAAAATAGATCAATCAATACCACTAAGTTACAGAGATCTTAACCCATATATTACTAACTATGTTCAATGCACAATTTTTTTTTTTTTTTAATGGGAACACAATTCAGTTCCTTTTTATGGATGAGTAGAACCTATTATTTAATCTTCTACCTTTTTTTTTTTTTATTTGATGAGATTTAATCTTCTACCTATTAGTATTGCACTCATCTAGAAAGCTCCTAGACTTAGTTTTTGGCTGCACGTAGATTTGGAGCGAGAGGAGGAATGAATTGTGTACATTCAAGATCTTCTTTTTTTTTTTTTTTTTTTGGTCCAATAAATATGTCACATGAATGGCATAAAAAAGAAAAAGAAAAAGAAAAATTATAGAGCTGCCCATTCTTTGAGATTTTTTTTTTCCCACAATCTGTCAATCTTTATTTATTTATTATTTAACAGGGTATCAATCTTCCAATTGTCTAGAAGTGCACCATTGGCAGCATAAGTGAAACTCAAACTCAATATGGATGCATCAGTTATCCCAAGCACTAACTGGGATTCAAATTAGAACTTGTTGGATACATGGTTTTTCCAGAGCAATTGGCTTTACCTCTTGTCTTATTACAAAACTTTGGGCGGCTCTCTCTTTATGGCTAAATCACTCAACATACCGATATTAATAGTCAATGTGGATGCTACTGAACTGAAGTCATTGCCAATTCTAGCACTGCTTTAAGGAATCTAACAAAGCTGCTGACGCTTTTATTTCCTATTTCCTTTTAGATGTTATGGAGGTCTCAGATTCAGACAACTCAGCTGCGAGATCTACCCAACTAATTCGGGTTACTTCTAGTAATGTGTTTCATACTTACGCTCCTAATTCTACCCAAAAAAAAAAGGTAAATTCTATTAACATACACTGAGGTTTGGGCTAATTTCAGACAAGTTCAAAACTTTTCAAATACCTTCGCATCCCAAACTTCTATTTCCCTCTTTTACTCATTAAAATAATATATCTACATAATAAAATAATATATCTCAAAATTATATCTTCTCTCTCATCTCTCTCTTCTCTCTCATTTTCAGCTTTCTTCCAAATAAAATATTATTATTATTTTTTACAATACTTGCACTGTAGCAATTCCAAACATAGAATTGCACTGTAGCAGTATTGCAAAAAAATTTGCAATACTACTATTTAGCATTCCCCAATGCAGATGGTTTTGGAGCTTAAAATTCCAAATTTCCCTTAGATTTGACATTAGCATTCCCCAATGCTAATGCTCTAAAGGCTAGTTAGTCATTTTTCCTCAACTGTCTTAAGAACTAAGTTGATTTTAAGGACTATATTGATTAGTTTTGAAAAGTTTTGGACCTAATTGGCATTAGTACGGATGATCCGTTAATGGAATTTACCAACCAAAAAAAAAACTACCATTAGTAACAACCAGCAATGAGGCCCCAAAGGAAAAAGGTCCACCAAGGATTTGGGTTTGGGTTCACAACTACTCCGCCATATTGAGCTTGTACTACAGTATAAGGACCGTAAAACAATCCCAACCCACTTAGCAATTTGACTAAATAATCTTGAGAGCAATACTGACAAAAAAAAAACACACACACACAATTTCTGACCTTAAAAAAAATGATTATTTGACTCCTCCATAAGGGGAAAAATCATATTTTTTTAGTTCTTGAACAAGGACAGCGAGTTGAACCAAAACAGAAAAGTTGAAAAGCCACCCATTCAGAGTAAGGAACCATTACTCTTTTGCCAAACTTTGAAACTAGGAAAGCATTTTTAATTTCCATATCTCCCATCGCTTCCAAAAAATTTAAACATGAACCAATTCAAACCCATGCTACTGCCTTTTTTAAGGTCCACAGATAGCTAAGCCCAATTATTTTTGAGTCTATTATTTTCTTAATTTTTGCATCGTCCAAGTCCATAATCTTTAAATGAGGAAGTTTGGTATAGAGGGAAAATACTAAATAGTAAGGCCTATTTGAGCTTACCCATAGGCCCAAGAGATGGATTTTGCCGAATTGACTTCGAACACTTGTAAAATCGATGAGCCTATGAGCAAGTCCATGTGCAGGCAACAAATAACCTAAGCAAGTTGTTATATATGCCTAAAATTTCAAACTAATTACCCCAAATCATGAAAAGTGGTCTGGCCTAATACAATGCTAACTAACTAGTTTCCTCAAATTGAGCAGGTTCTTAAGAGGTCGTTTCACCAAAAAGGGATAGAAACACTGGTTTAACTAACCAAAATATCAAAAATTGGTAGCCAACTAGTTAGTTGTGATATCCAAGAAGGCCAAAGCTCAAGGCTTCCATTCTTCCGAAAATCTAACAACCAAAAGCTTCAATCCATTATCCAAAAATGGATATTACAATATCCTTGATCTATTATAAAGCCTTGTCCCAAAGCCAAGCAAAAATCAAACTTCATCTACCTCACCAACCACATTTATGCTTCTAACTTAGGTCCGAAATTCTAATTATAAGAAGCAACGAATTTCAAAAGGTTCTTTTATGTGTAGTAACATAAGTGTAGACTTTAGACTCTAGAGTAGACTCTAGGCTTTACACTCTTAATTAAAAAGTGAATATGCAAAGAGTCATCCGTTTGAATGAGTTGTTAAACTTGCCTGAAAGAGTGTGTAAAAAGAAGTGGGAGTGAGAGAATTTATTATGCTTTCAAGGATGTGGGTTTAAATTGGGAAAACAAAGACTTTAGACTCTAGACTTTACACTCTTAATTAAAAAGTAGTTGGAATCTATGACAATTCACAATCACAACACGGTTGTAGTTTTAGTTTTGGTTTTGGGATTTTTTTTAAAAAAAAAGGAAGGGAACCATTACTTGGAATGGCTCTAGACTTTAGACTCTTAATTAAAAAGTTGTTGGAATCTATGACAATTCACAATTAAGAGCGAGTTTATTATGCTTTCACAAATGTGGATTTAAATTCGAAAAGACTCAAGAAATTACATAGTTTTTATCGTCACTTTTGTTTAGTGGTTCACATGCCATTCAAATATTCTCATTTGTTTAAAATTTGATTAGGGTCCACCACTCCACTCAAATTATTGAAGCCAATTTCAAAATTGACGAAAAAAAAAAGGAATAAAAGTTGTATGAACTATATTATCCACCTAATCAATGTGTTCAACAAAAGCATACATGGGTTGCATGATTAAAATCTCAAACAATTCTCTACATGCTTTGTATGAACGATTTAATTGCTTTACATGTAAAGCCAAGTTCAACTTCATTATTAATTATAGATGATTCCATTAACACAAAGGGACAGTTGTTGAAAGGAGGAGAAAAGATTTGAACAACAAACACCACAAAAATCACCATTATTGCTAGACTATCATTTGAACCCACTAATACCTCAAACTCTTTAAAAGCTTAGTTTAGCAAATTTTGTTGTTTTTACATGAAATCAACGTTAAGCACTTAAAAATAAATACTATACTAATGGCATAATACTTTGGCGTTCGATTCTTTTTTCTTTTTTTTTTTTTAGCAAATTAAGTTCAAAATTGAAAATTGTTTAAATTTCTTCAAATATATCTTGAGTAAGTTTTGCTATTTTTAACAATGTATTTTAATCATCAATTAATTATTACGTTATTTAAGCTCAAAATATTGAGCATCTCCATTTTTTAATTGGGATTTTGACTAAATTGGGTTTAAATTTGAACAACCCAAAGTCAAATTGGGCCAGTACGATCAGATTTTAAGCTATAACAGTGACAATTTCTGTAGTTTCTTTTGGTTTGGGTTGTCACAAAAATGAAAAAATATCCTTTTTATGTAGTGCATCTTCTTAACCCTTCTCATCAACCATTTTCCACTCGTTTTGGTTTGAGTGTTGAGTTCTCCTCTTTGAGATGCCAAGCTGACTTGGTACCCCAATAAAACCCCAACACATTAGGAAATGCTTACCGAACTCAACATTGACAAATTTTTGCATCAAAATCATCAAACTTAGTAACATGGAATATCAGTTCCAGGGTAAACAAAAGTATAATAAATCCCTCGTATATTCTGAGATTATTTTTCAATGTTACATTTTTTTTGGATAGGCCAATGCTACATTATTATAATATTCATCAATTCAACAACATTGTTTGTCTCAGAACTGGGGAAAATTATTAGGTACTCTCAAAATACCATAAATGCATACTCTCCCATCTCACATAAACGGTGGATTCCACCATGAATTTAATTAGTGAGACCCACTATTCATGTGAGAGGAGAAAGAACTAGCTATTACCGACGAAATAAGTGAAATTTTTAAAAAGTCAAATAATTATGAAGATAATATTAATAAGAATAATAGGGGTTTATTTGACCATAAACCTAACGTTCTAGTGGCAAGTTACAGAGTCTTTAAGCAAAAATTCGAGCATTAAATATAATGTGTAAACAAGATGGCCATGAAATATTCTTGTGGTAGTGAATTTTATTCAAAGCAAACAACTAGGAAGTTCTTCAATACAAAACTCTTTTTATTTATTTATTAATAATCTTCAATACAAGACATGTACAGGTGAGAACAGGGTTAATTTGACATCAAAGACATGTACTATAAGAACAAAGTTGGGTTGTAACTTGTAACCATTTTTTACAAGTAATAATTCAATCAACTCTCAAATCCAAAAATCTATTGCCGCCTCTCAAAACAATTGCACTTTCATTGCAAGGATGCAGACACAAGTTATAAAGCACAAGAGCCATTGGGCAAGTTAAGCAAATCATACAACTACACCTTTAGAGACACATTTTTCAACAAATATAAGGCAGCATCCACCAGATGTGTCTCATATTAGGTTATCCAACTAAAGGTAAAAGAAATGTCTAAGAAATTAAATCTAGAACTTAAATAGAAAGACCATAACCTTTGCTTCATCCTTGCAGCTTACTGCACTGAGAAAGGTGCTGCGTAACATCACTCCAAGCTGTATGTAGAGAATTATTTTTCATATTAAATAGTAACTTACTAACATTTATTGCAGAAATATGAAAGAGTTATACCTGGGAGATTTCGATAATCAGGCTCTATTCCATTGCCATTTATGTCCCAGTGATTTGGTGTGACGTACTTCCCAACAGTTACAACCACACCAGATCCATCAAGAAGTTCAAATACAGATTGAATCAAACCCTGTTCAACATATAGGCCACAGGACTTGGGATCAGAATCACAAAGAGGGAATTTCTATAGCTGTGATGTATTGCGCATAGGAAGAATCATATTTCGAACAATTTAGGACAACCAGATATCTAGTTTTGGTAAGTCAATCAGATATCTAATCTATTGGTAATACGAAAAATTTAAAAACTAAACTCAATATGTTGGGCTAAGAGATAGAATGAAACTACCAAAGAGAAATTTTGATTTTTATCCCCAGCCATGATGCTGCTGACCAAAATCCAGAACAAAACCTAATATGAATGTTTGAAGCTGAATTCCAGGGTTTAGATGAAAAACAGGTTCTAGGTGGACTCAGGTCTATCACATTACATGATCATATATAAAGATAATTTAAATCAGCATTTATGAATTAATATCTGAATTCTGAACCTTTCCAAAAGTCCTTTCCCCCACAAGAACAGCTCTACAATTGTCATGCAGCGAAGAAGCAACCTGAAAGAGACCACCAATTACAATACTACAAATGTGAAATACCAAAAGCAACTTCAGACAATTTGATGGAGCTGCTCACAATTTCACTTGCACTAGCAGTTTTGTTGTTCACCAAAACCTGCATTAGACAAGAGTCAAAAACCTTGTGGGATAGGCCACAATAGTTGATATTACATAATTATAATTCCCAACTTGTTAGTACAAAAGATAATAAGCATATAAGATTGAATCAAGAACAAACACTCAGTAATGATGAGTCTATTTTTAAAATCATTAAAAATATAATAAAAGAGACTAAATCAGGTTGGCATCTGGGGGTACAAATCCACCAAGTTAGAGGAAGATCAAGCTTCAATCTAAAGCTTTTCTATCCAAAAAAATTCAAGCTCAGGTCAGTTAACCCCTAAGCACAAAAGGCATAACTATGACAAGGAGCTAGGGCAAGTATGTTAACCAATTCTGCTTATGATGAGTTGACTGGATTTACTGAAACTGGCACCCTAACTCATTATCACTCATTTAAGTTAATATTGAGCTACTCCAATCAATTATGTCTTTTGGTTATCCCTGTTGATCAGTATTAAGTAAAAACAGATTGATTAGAATTCTCAATTTTGATGTAGAAAGCTGAACCATGCTAATCTAATCGAATAAGCAAACAGAGCTCAAACATGTTTACTAATTGACAAGCATAGTTTTATAACAATCCTCATATTCAGTTCAAAGTTCAAACAGCTCACTACCCAGCTCCACTGCTTTGCACCCCAAACAAATCAAAAAGTAACCAATTGTTTGGTAGGGCCAATTAGCGCTCATTTGCATGGCATCCCTATTACACATAATGCAATATAGCAAGGAAAACCAACAAAAATTATAACAAAACCAACTGGTATTGTTGTGGCCTTGTTTCCATGTGTCTGTGAATTCAAACTTATGATGCAATTCAGATCTACTTCAGTCACTATGTCTACCACCTCATGTTCTGTGTCAAACATTGTCTTGGTTCTTATTGTAGACAAAATGTTCGAGACAAAATTAAAATTATTAATGCTACTGCATGATAGACTTAGTTATATTTCAGTCACCATGTACAAAGTTATATTTCAGTCACCATGTACAGCAGCACATTTTCCAAAGGCTCATTTGTCCAGCCCCTTGTTGCACCAGGCATCATGTTAATGCAAAATTGACAATAGTGCTACTGAATGAAAGATTTGGTTTTTTTTTCCCAAAGACCATAGATTTGGAGCCATTAACCATTGTTAACAGGACCAAGTCATAAATGAAAACAGATACTGATACTTGTTCTAAAGATCTCAGATGTAGAAGTGCATACAACAACAGGAGCTGTAACCAACGGTGCAGTATCTGCAACAACGGTGTTTTGGTACTGCAGATCCCTTCCAACAGTATATATCACCTGTTCATATATCTTGTCAGAAGAAAATGCCACATGATATGCTTTGTTTTGTCAACAGAATATGTGCATTAACTACTTAGTAGACAGATACTGTATTGTACATTCAGAAAAATAAGAGGTAATAGTGATGAGGAAGATGCTATCAAAGTGATAAAGTCATGATTAAAAATGTACTGCTATCACTTTTGAGAAGGAAAGGTCCAAAGCAAAACAGAAAAGTACTCCTCATTATTAAAGATCTATCACAATCGTGAAGTTTTTATTTCAGTAAGAATCTAAAAGTTTTTTTTTTTTTTTGAAGGATACTCAACACAAAACACAAATGAGATAATTATATCGACAACATATGTAAAGGGACTATTGTTAGGATTTTTAGATGTTGGCTAATTCCACGTCAAATTTATTTGTATTATTGGGTTTCATTTTTTGTAATTTAACATTGGGCAATGAAGGCTAAAGTTGAAGTTTCAGTTCACTGTGCATCAAAGAACATCTCAATTGTGCGAAGTTGAGTCTTGGTCGTGTGAGATTTGAATTCTCGATTGTGCAAGATTCAAGCAGAACGTGATGCGAACATCAATCGACACGCTTTGAGACCCAACAAACAGTATTGGAATACTTGCCCAAGAAAACCAAAATTCAGATTTTTGATAGAAACCCTGACCCAACGTTTATAATCGAAACACGAACCAAAGGTATAAGTGTAACACCTTGACCCAATGATTATAATTGAATCACGAACCAAAGGTATCAAGTTTGAA
The DNA here is from genome assembly GCA_019022515.1 of Quercus aquifolioides. Taxonomy (NCBI): domain Eukaryota; kingdom Viridiplantae; phylum Streptophyta; class Magnoliopsida; order Fagales; family Fagaceae; genus Quercus; species Quercus aquifolioides. The sequence goes on along the minus strand of CM032328.1, from coordinate 58,827,855 downwards.
TGCCACAAGGATGAATCCCTGATAAGTTCAGGGTTCTTGAAGAACCAAAAGAAGAGCAAAGCCTCACCTTTTCTAATTTTTATTCAATAATATCTCTGAAAAACGTTTACAGACTTAGGAGCCTATTTAACGGCTCCATAAAACTTGACAGACAAGAAAATATATTCTAAAATAACTCCTAATTGATACCTAACCATATCAGGAATCAAATTTGACCTAAAAAGCATTAAATGCACCTAAAAACAAGGAAATAAATCACCTAAACCTAAAATAACGTTTTTTACATAAAAATACCAAAAATAATAAATTACAATAATTAAATAGTAAATTTTGTCGTAGATCAGAACGTCTCCGTAGAGTCTTGTGAGACTCTTGTTTAACCAAAAATCTATTGCAGGAAATTTTCTGATTTGCTTCAAGAGTCAGTTTTGTGACAAACTCTAGCCAAAACCCTATTCCTATATAACCCAACATTAACCCTAATCTTCAAAGAAGGAAGATGGCTACTGGAACCTAAAGAAAAACCCCATGAACCCATATTGTCGAGCCATGTTTTTACCATTTCCCAAGTTTTTTTTTTGGATCGGACACCCCACAGACAATGATGTACCAAGCATGTCCGACACAGACATGCTAGGCTTTTTGGTGTGCCGGTTCTACTTTGGTACAAGGTGCCAAGAGGAAAAGATTAAGGCCCTAAAATACACATATGTTGACAATGAGAATGAACGTGGTTGCCAAATATCTGGTGGGGGATATTGATCTTCATAAAATAGAATGCATAAGATCTTCATGCAAAAGAAAGAGCAATTTATTTCTGCTAACATTGCAACTAAGACATTTCAAAATCAAAATTCAAGGATCTTAATCCTTGAGCCCAGCTTAAAAAAATACAAAACAAAAAAGGCTAAGACACAGTACACAGTACCAAAGACAAGACAATTGGAGCCAACAACTATTAAGCAATAATGAGAAAAACGAATCACAATGAATTAATATTTGTGACCTCATCATATGTTATCCGTTCAATGACAAGAAAGTCTTATGTTGAAAGTTTTAGGTAAATAATATTTTCAACAGCATATGGAGACCAAAAGCTCTCCCAAAAGTGCCTTTTTTGTTTGGGGAGCGGCAATCGGAAAGATCCTTAAAACAGATAATGTGTAGGAGGGTTACAGTGACCACGGGCTGGTGTAGTATGTGCAAGGTGGATGGCAAATTGGTGGATCTTTTATTTGGTGTTTCACTTTTTTTGGGTTTAAAATGGGTGGTGCGCACAGTGAACAAAGTTTTGGAGTGTTGGAAAGGCAGGTTAGATAAACGAGAAGGAATCAAAATTTGGAGTCATTCTTCTATGTTTGATGTGATGCATTTGAAGAGAAAGGAATAGGCACACATTTGAGGGAAGTGAGAAAACAGTACAGAGATTGAAGAATCTATTCCTACAGACTCTCCACAAGTGGACAAAGGCCCAAAATCCACTCTCTCCTACGAGTTTCCTTAATTATCTAGACATGTTAGGACTTTTTAAATGAATTGCTTTTCTTTTGTTTTCTTTTGGGTTTTACTCTATTATACATGTCATAAGCAAGTAACATACTAGTTAACTACTTTTAGGAGTCTAGATGATAGAGGAAAAGAAGGAAAACGCAAAAATTATAGAAATTACAGTTTGCACATGAGAAATTGAAAAATAAAAAATGCATAATCGCAGTTACAAACAAATATTAGTTATCAAATATATCTTGACAAACTGCCATACCGTCTCCCCTTCATTTAGGAAGAGTTTGGCGATTTCAATTCCAGCCTGAAATAAGCAAAAGAATAGGATCAAACACTATTACAAAAAACCCATCACAACAATTTACCTTTTCTTTTCTTTTTTTTTATAATTCAATAAATATAGTGGGGGAGGGAGGATTTGAACTTGGACGTCTCTTTTGGAAACACTAAGAGGTGCCTACAAGGCTCTTGGCCCCATCACAACAATTTACATGAATTAAAAACATGGCAATGTAAAAGTATATGATCAATAGGCTCCCTGTCCCTCTCACACATGCAACACCAGTCTATGATAATTAGTTGACGCCTGATGTAATCATTAGTAAGGATTTTCCCCAAAGCCTCCATCCAAAGGGAGAGGACCAAAAGAAGCTGACCTTAGTTGGAACTTTAGGTTTCCAAAAACTCCTCCAAGGACTCCAAGGAAAAGACAAATGGAGTTCTCATGATTTTAAATTAAAAAAAAAATATATATATATATATATATATTACTTTGTTGCCCATAAAATACATAGTTTTTGCACAGCAAGTATACGGAAAGCATACAAGAGAAACACCTAAATGAAACTTCTCTCTGGAAATCTCTCCCTCCCAATCCAAGTTCTTTTATGCAAATCCTATGTAAACATGTTGGCCACAAGGAGACCACTATTTGTCTCTCTCAGTCCTCAACCTAACTCATTGCATTACCAAAAATGAGAGTAGCCACCTAAGTTTCTCAAGAAATTCTCCACTTTGAATTTTAAGTTCCTCTAGCCTCTAGGAATGGGTTCATTATGAACAACAGGTGATGTTAATGAGGGAAATTGATGCAGGAGCATAACCGAAAACTATCTCAATATTTTATTTTGGATTTTTATTGGATAATTTTAGATTTTAATGTTTTTTATTTATTTACTTTGAGTTATGATAGGGATGGAATTTCATATACTTAGATAAGGATTGGATTAGTTTAGTATTTGGATTAGTATTTGACTTGAATTAGAATTTGTTTTAGGATGTTTATCTTTATCTCTTGAGATTCCTAGAAGCACTATATAAAGCTCCATATGATTTATTTTGTAATCAGACTATTAGACGTTTATAAATATTATTCAGTGTTTATTCATGAAAAGTTTGCATTGCGTTTGGTGGTGAATCAAAACCACCTTAGGTGGTGAAGCCTAAGGTTTACCATGGGATTAATCTAGGTGGGAAGCCTAGGTTGTCCTGCATCAACTTTGGTATCAAAGCTAAATTTGATCTTCCAAGCTTTCAACAACTCAAACCAAATCTGATGTACATCTCACCAATGTTAACCCAACCAAATTCAAACATCAGAGAACCAACCAACCAGCTATGACAGATCTTGAACAAGCCCGAGCCAGAACCAATCCGGACTATATACCCACATGAATTTTTCATCCCAAAAAAATGTTCCCAGCAGCCAATAGAGAAGCCCGCTACTCCTTCCAAACCTGTGACTCCAATCCGTGCCCAACTCTAGATTGCAAGATCCACCTCCAAAAAAGAAAAAAGAGTCTAGAAAAACCTTTATTATATTTCTTAAGTCTAGAGCTATGGCAGTGAAGTATTGACGGATGGATGAAGTGTTTTCTTGCTGTATATTGTCTTTGTGATGCAGAAAATTTCTATTAGAGGTTTGAGGTTGATACTTCTCTTGATAGGATTGGGGAACATATTTCTCTCTAAGTATTTGTTTCATTTCATTCCAATCAGTTATGGCAGGCTTGCTCCTTCCTTTGTGATGATTCTCAACAATACGCCAAAAGTCTCTAGCTCCACTTATCAATTTCATCCTAGCAAACCTAACATTATTAGCATCTATCAAACATATTTGATCAAAAAATTGATCCATCTCATCTAGCCAATTGATGAGGATCCAAGGATCTAGACGTCCATCAAATATTGGTGTTTCTAAGACTACCATGATTCACTGGAATGGATTCTCAACAATTTGAAATGAAAAATGACTTGCTAACCTAGGCTTTGGCTGGTGCTCTATATTGATCATTATATGGGGCATGATTCACACGGCTGGAGCAATAAGTGTTTGACCTGGGCTGTTACTGGGTTTGACGAGCGTGGGCTGGTACTGCTGAAAATTCAAGAATACTTGATGGGCTGATTGGGCTGTGCTAAATGCTTAAATACCCAAAATGAGTGTGGCCCACATAGATGTAGGATTGATGGGCTGGTAAGTGAACTCACGCGTCTGCTAGAACTTTTTCTACTTTGATGGTGTGGGTTTCAGGTTTTCTGGATTTGGTTTGTAGTAATGGATTGAAAATGAATTTGGGATGTAGGAGTTGCTGGATGTTTGGTTTTAGAAGCAGTGGTTGAAAGAATGACAGATTTCTTGTGGTTGCTAAAAACTGATATATTGATTTAAGCTCTTATACCAAAATTGATGCAAGACAACCTAAGCTTCCCACCTAGATTAATCCCACGGTAAACTGATATTAATAAACTTTAAAAAAAAAAAGAATTATTTTTTGTGGTGGTGGATCTTGCAATCTAGAGTTGGGCATGGATTGGAGTCACAGGTTTGGAAGGAGTAGCAGGCTTCTCTGTTGGCTGCTGGGAAACTTTTTTTGGAATGAAAAATTCATGCAGGTAAATTGGGTATATAGTACGAATTGGTTTTGGTTTGGGCTTGTTCAAGATCTCGTGGGGTAAAAACCTGAATAATGTCATAGCTAGTTGGTTTGTTCTCTAATGGTTGAAATTGGGTTGGGTTAACATTGGTGGGATGTATGTCAGATTTGGTTTGAGTTATTGAAAGCTTGAAAGATCAGATTTAGCTCTAATACCAAAGTTGATGCAAGAAAACCTAGGCTAACCACCTAGATTAATCCCACGGTAAACCTTAGGCTTCACCACCAAACGCAATGCAAACTTTGCATGAATAATCATTGAATAATATTAATAAACATCTAATAATCTAATTACAAAATAAATCATCTGGAGCTTTATATAGAGCTTCCAAGAATCTCAAGAGATAAAGATAAACATCCTAAAACAAATGCTAATCAAATTCAAATACTAATCCAAACTAATCCAAATACTAAACTAGTCCTTATCTAAGGATATGAAATTCAATCCCTATCATAACTCAAACTAAATAAATAAAACATTAAAATCTAAAATTATCCAATGAAAATCCAAAATAAAATATCGAGATAATTTCTGGTTACGCTCTTGCATCAGAAATTTTTCTAGATGCATTTGAAAAGTTATTCTGAAGGCACCAAAGGAATAGAAAAAGCCTGGTGTCCTAGTAACACGATAACAAATAAAAGTTAGCATTTAGAAAATTCAACAATTAATGGAGGGACTAAAACAACAAAACTACATATTGACATAAGATAAACATAAGATCAATTTTGCAAACAAACCTGTACTAATCCGCCAAGGTTATCTCTAAGATCTAGAATGAAAGATGAGGCTCCCATATCCTGAAGTCGTTTCATTGCTGCAACAATCATTATTATGTTTTAGTTAAAATCATAAGCCTAACTGAAACTATATGGTTCAAGTATAACATAAATGAAAGCCCTATTGGGACTATAATTAATGCCATATGCTTCACATAAGAATAAGGATCCAAGCTAGCCAAATAGGCACATGATATCAGCTTCCAACTATCTAAAACCAGAAAGGACCTTGTAAGGACCAAGTTTGAATTCTTAGCCCACTGTGTGAATGAACTTAGGCCCAAAAAGACCCAAAACAATAAATTTGTAGAAAATGGGTTTGAATACTGGCTGTAGTTGATCAAACAACCACTAAATGGATCCAGATGATAAGAGAATAAAAAGAAGAAGACATGTATTGAAGAAAAATTATCCTCGGCAAAGTCCGAGGAGGTCTGAGCTTTTGTATTACTCTCAGATTCAGTTACAAGTTTGTTTATTAGACGCTACAGTGTTTCTTCTCATGAATTCTCGATCCCCCATTCTGGTTGCCACCCTTCCCTTATATACTCCCTTTCTTTTTCATCTCCACCTTCCACGTGTATGCAGGATGGTCGATGTTGATACTTGTCCCATCAACCCCTCCCATAAGTTTTCATGTAGTAGCTGTAAGGCTAAAATGCACTGTTCAGGTATCACCTCCACATTAATGCGGCCAGGGAGTTAGCTGCAGAGCATTTAATGCGGAGATAGCAGCTTTTGTAGATATTTGTTGCCTTCCTCTACTCCTCTCCTATCTAATGTCTAACTTTTAACCGTGATGCAACCTGGTAGGATGTTCAGGACGGTAGGACATTCCTACTAATCTCGGATCCATATTTCCAATATGACTTCTCTCTTCAGACATCTTTTGGACTATCATGTACAATCTTTATCTCTTCATTTTCTACTATTCTCATAATAACATTGTTTGACCATCCTCGGACAAGTAAATATCCTCGGACTGGGCCATAGGCCCAATATATACAGTTTTAACAGTACCTTCTGGCTATCTGGCCCCCACAGACCTAATGGTATACTATAAATTCATTTATTCCAAGGGAAAAATGCAAATCAGATTTATTCATTCTTTGCCTCTTGTCTTGAGTTCTTGTATGCAAATAGTGGAATGAGATAAAAGGACCAATGCTAATTCCTCAGAAGCTTCCTCTTGTTAAGACTTGTATTCCAAGGGGAAATGTGTTCCCATGCAGAACTTAGAAGGTTTATGCAGAGTTAAATTATGCAATATATTACATATTTCTGAAATGATATAGTGTAATAATATGATACCTACCAATCACCAAGTCTTTTCTAGCCAATGCATTGAACTCTTTTAGGCGTATGTACCCAACAGAAGCAGAGCCATTGTCAATTTGCTCCAAACGATAAAAGACCGGGGTTCGAGCAACAAGTTGTCTTTGCACTTCGATAGATTGAATAGGCCCACAGTTACCATGCTTGACCTAACATTAACAATACAAATTTGAACAATCATTATGAGGACAACACAACAAAAAAATTAACGTAGCATTACACCATACGAGACTATATTAGTATCACAACCTTTACAGTGACAAATGTTTCATTAGGGCCTTGTAACAAAGATGATACTTCAAAGGCTGATTTCCCTCTCACATCTACTCCATTGACAGCTAACACTTCATCCCCCTAACAAAGTAGAAGGAAGAAAGAAAATAAGTGTAAGGAAACCTATTATACAGCAGACTTGTTCAACCACAATCAGCCCTAATTAATAAAAAGAAAAAGAAATTCCAGAAACTAAATAAAACCTATGAACAATGTGCATGTGTGTTTATACACAGAATAGTCCATATAAATATTAGAACCTTCGGCTGAAAGGGTTGAGTTGGCTAAACAAATCCTTTTTTTTCAGAATTCATCCCTATCAAAGGCCATATTCTGTTTCTATTTACACATAGGAAAATAAGAAGTTACTTCTATTAAAACAACCAAAAATAACATTGGGCCTCTTACATCTTGAAATGCTAATGGCAATAATACAGTGATGGGACTGTGTAGTAGAAGTTGACACTAGCAGAATAAATAATTGCGTTTTAAAATGAAAAAAAAATAATAATAATAATAAAAATAAATAGCAGCAGAGTCCCTGGTTAGACATATATGTGCCTTGACCGCTAGCATCATCCCTTCCATTTGCCTCTAGGTCAGAAAAGACAGTTAATGGACTTCTTTATGAAGGTCAACTAGACCTCTTGGTGTTTCCAATAGAGACATCGAGGGTTTGAATCCCCCTCCCTCACTTGGAATGTATCAAAAAAAGATACAACCCTATTATTCAAATTTGTTCTACATCATAAACAGATCAAGCAGTTGGTGAAGCATAACATGAATAATATGCAACAAATACATTTTGAAAAAAATAAAGAACTTAGTGTCAAAACCAGAGAAAACAGAAACTCAGATATAAGGCAAGTAATTAGAGTAACACATAGAGAAAATACAGCAGTTCATAACTTAAAGAATTACCCAAACCAGCATAACTACACTCAAACCATATCAAGTGTTGTCGCACAAAGAAAGAGTTTAGTAATACATCAACTCCAGAAATCAGCAGTGAATCAAGAGTTGAAGTGCAATGAAAGGCGCAAACTAAAACAAATATTAGTATGTTGCATCTGTAATTTTGGCCTTGTAGCTACCTGTCTAACACCAGCAGAATGTGCAGGACCATCCAACAAGAGACCTAGTACCTTCAGTTTTACACCCCCATTGTCTTCTGGAACTTCCCTAAGGTTCAGTCCAACACCACTCATGTCATACCTTGCCATCTTGGAGAACTTTCAACAACGACAAAAGCAGCATATGCCATGGAACAAGAAAACTGAAAAGTTTGTAAGTAAAGACCATTATGTAGAAATAATGGATTTTTTTCATAATTAATTAGAAGTTTTATTGAATTGAAGAGAACCTCAGGTACCTAGGCTCTATGAGTAAGTGTCATAAAGGTAAAGATAACAGTTAGGTACTTCTCTCAAATTCACTTCATGTTTATGCAAACTGGCTGATTTCAATATGGCAGAACTCACTGTAAGAAGATCCATTATAGCAGGGGCGGAGCCATGTATGGACTAAGTAGGGCCAGCTGTTTAAAAAAAAATCAGAATACAGTATATATATTTACAACTTTTTACTAGCTAGCCAAGTGGTCTTCAAAACAATTGTTCAAATGGATCCCTAATATAAAGAAAAGAGTTAAAAAAAAAAATCATCCCTTTAAAAATAAAATAAAAAAGTACTGCTAGATTAGTGTCTCTCCTCTTTAGCTTTTCTCTCTTGTTTGGTGAATTCTGGCTGTTGTGTCCAGTACTGAGTTTTTTATAAAAGCAATTTTCTAACGTGCCTTTTAGCCTTGAATCATCCGTGGCTTTGAGGACTTGATTGGGTTCAAAGGAATTTGCTTTTATTTGTTTATGAGATTGAACAATAAGTTTAATTTGTGGACATAGAATTTTAGAAAACACTTTTATTTGGGACTAAGATTTGCTGTTGTTATTGTTTATAGTTTCCAATTGTTTGTCAATGCTTCATTCAAACTCAAAAAGTTATACAAAAAAAAAAAAAAAAAAAGGATAAACAACATAGATTTAAAGTTAGAAATGATAGTACCCAAAAGAATTAGAGAGATTCTAAAAAAAAATTTACAATAAAATAAGAGATTTTTTTTGTGCATATATATAGCAAACTAGTCCTCTTATAATTTTATTTTGTAAATATATGCTTACAAATATTAGTGTGTGTAAATGTGTGTATGTATGAGTTTTGACTAGTGTATCGATATCATAATTCACCAAACAAAAATTAACTGGCTCCGCCCCGCTTTGGACATAGAAAATGGTTATGAAAACTCAATGAATCATGCACGTGAACACTACACGAACACGACGATACCACAAATAATTCATCAATCAATACTTTTAGCCGTTTCAAAATTAAATTAAAGGTTCTAGGAATGAGTTAGAATTACCTCTTCTGGTTCAAGAAAACGCGTATACGGATCGCCCAAGCTTGCCAACATTCTTCTGATAATATCATGAGCCTTTGCTCTCGTCGGAATTGAAGTGCTCATAATATCTTCCTTCTTTTCCTGAATGAATCAAATTTAAAAGTCATCGATATGTGTTAATTCAAAATATAGAAGAAAGACCATGTATACTGTATAAAATTGTTACCTGCCATGTTTGGGGAGACCAGCGGTGGCGACCGGCGTCGAGAAAACTGTCGTTGACGATTTCCCAAGCTTCTTCAACAATTCCGGCATTGGTCACCAGTTCTGGACCAGACTCGGCCTTCAATACTTGCTCGTCTTCGCGGCAGTACTCGGAAGAAGGAGGTGGTGGTGATTGGATGGTGGGAGATTCCAGTGCAACAGAGCATGGCGGAGAGAAGACGAGTCCGAAGGAGAGAGCGCCGGAGAGAGCTGTGATTATGGTTTTCTTGGTCCAACTGATTGAGTTGTTGTGGATGGTGGTGGTGGTGGTGAAATTGGAGAGGAGTGGTGATAGAGGCTTTGGAGTTTCGGATTGGGATGGTGACGATTGTGGAAGTGTGGGTAAGGAGTTTGAGAGAGCTAGAACACTCATCTTTTGGTTGAGGAGAGTGAAGTGTGAGCGAGGGTGACTGAGAAATAGGATTTGTTTAAATAGTCTTTGAGATGAATGGAAATCCAATGACCATGTCATTTTTTTTTTCTTTTTTTCTTTTTTGAGAATGATGAGCGATTTTAAAATCCATCATTTTGTTTTGCAACCACAAATTTTTGCGACTTTTTTTATAAGAAAAGTGCTACGTCTAAAATATTTTCACAACAAATTATAGGTAGTTAGTTGTAATTGGTTCAAATTTGAACCTATCACTGAGATTACTTGTTTGCCTTAATAACAACAACCAGTAACGACTTGCCAATTATGATTTATTGTGAAAATATTATGGACATAATATTTTAAACTCAAAACATAATTTTCTGACCGCTTATTCAAACACACCTAATCCCATCATTGGAAGAGCAGGATTTGAATCATGAATGTCTTTGTACAAATGTTTGCTTTAAACATGTCTGAAATTATATAGCCATTGAAGAGATTATTCATGTGTAGTTTTAGACTTTTATTAGTCACCTTAATTTTTTAATGTGTCATGTAATTTGTTTAAATAATACATATAGATAATCATATAAATTATCATGTGATGGGTTAGAAAAGATAGCTACTACTCTAAACTAGTTTGGAGCCAGATTTTGTTCATGATAATTAAATAATTGGGGGTAGGGGATTTGAATTTGGATGTCTCCATTGAAAACATTGTAAAGTGCCAACTAGTTAAACTACAAAACTCTTAACAATAACCATGTAATTTTCTAATATCTTATCCATCAATTATATATATATATATATATATATATTAATTGTAGGGTCAATTTTTGTAGCTCAAGCCTAAGACGGTATGGATTTTGAGCCCACTGAACCCAAGACAATAAATTTGTAGAGAGTGGGTGAAAGAGATAGGCTAGAAATGAGTTAACAGTATAAGATTGCAGTGCTTGTGGATAAATTTGTATTCAAACGTGCTCGGACAGATGCAAACCTAACGTCCGAGGAGGAGTTTGTATTTAATAAACTGGGGTTACAATTCTTGGAGCTACAGTAATGGAGTTTTCTCCTTTTTTACTTCTGATTTTCGATCCCCCTCTATCAGAGACATCTCTCTCTTATATAGTACCTTCCTCCTTCATCTTCACCGTCCACTTGTTCATCATCTAGGCGTCCACTTGAGTGCATGTCCCATCATGCACCATCTTTAGCCTTGTGTGAGTGGCGGTAGCTGAGAGTGCACTGTTCAGGTGTCTTCTCCACATTAATGCGGCCAGGGGAGTAGGTGCAGTGCATTTAATGCGGTGGTTGAAGTCTGTCTCCTGGATATTTCTCTGATCCTGTTATCCTCATGCGTGTCTGAGGTTCATTCCCGTCGTCACATTCGTCAGGGGGATTACCTGAGCTTCCCAGACACCTGTCGGGCCCAGCTTCTTCGGATCCGAGGATATTGGACTCCTCGGACAATTGAACATCTCCTCGAGTCATGCACGTGCTCCTCTCCAGACATGCTCCTTTCACGTGGGCCTCTAACTGAGTGTTCTTCACCTCTTCGGGCAAACAGTGATCCTCAAACAGGGCCTTGGGCCCAATACGTTAAGTTGGGTTTTTCACCCCCCACATTAATATACGTCAATAGTTCTGACAATGATTTAAAGTTAAACCTACACTTTGTTCATTTGAAATACCAAGAAATGTCAGTTCAATTAAAAAACTAAACAATCTCATCATTCGTCATGAGAAACAAAAATTCTCACCCATATATTTTGTAATTACCAAATTATGAGAAAATATGTTACACATAATGATTGCATGATATAATATAATATAATATTTCAAAAAATTGATAATATTTTAAAAAAATTATATAATAGAATTATGCGGAAAAAAATATCTTTAGTTCTACCACAATTATACCTTCATTAAGAGTTTGATACCCTACTTCGTAAGAGATAAAATTTTCCTCTAAATCAATTTGGAAGGATTTCATTTACTCTATTAAATGGCCATTTATAAAATCACTTTGTGTGTTATTTAAACAAGTCACATAAATCATTTGATTAAGTAATGTGACTAAAAGTACATATGAATGATTTTATTAATTACTTATAATGAGTTAGAAAAAGCTTACCTCAAAATCCTTTTTGTAATTATTTAAAAATATTTCATTTTCAACCCGAACATACTCAACTGTAAAAATGGCTATTTTATGTCGTTAAATTTTCATTATTAGCCTTGTGGGAGGGAGATTTGTTTCAGACCCCAACAAAGGAATTGTTCGCTTTGGGAATGGGCCAAGGAGACCGATGCCACCCTTACGAATTTGCTCAATCCCACATGTGTAGTAGTGGTACACTCATGTCTTAGGCTCAAGCTTATAAGGCATGTGTGGGAGGCATCTCTTCCCGATGTGGGATTGAGCAAATTCGTGAGGGTGGCATCGGTCTTCTCAGCCCATTCCCAAAGCGAACAATTCCTTTGTTGGGGTCTGAGACAAATCTCCCTCCCACAATAAAAGGCGCCTTTTATGTGTGGGATGCGTTTCTCCCCTATGTGGGATTGAGCAAATTTGTGAGGGTGGCATTAGTCTCCTCGGCCCATTCCCAAAGCAAATAATTCCTTTGTTAGGGGTCTAAGACAAATCTCCCTCCCACAAGCCTTTTTTTTTGTCTTTTAAGAGACATAAATTCCTTGAATAACCTAACATTGAACTCTTCTTTGAATTAAAAACAAATAAATAATAAAAACTAACTATCTAACTAGCACTAAGATCCACATTTAGGGTTCTAAACAAGCTGAGTTGAGTATTAAAAGTTCAAGTTTTTTTTTTTTTTTTTGAACACGAGCTGAGCTCAAGCTCATCATCAAACAAAACTTTATGTTTAAGCGTGACCCATTTTCTTTTCAAGCAAGCTCGAGCTTGCTCATGAGTTACTTGATTAACTTATTTTTTCCCTATATTGTCAAACTTTGACTAAAATACTTTACTTCTTCACAATTTTGTGAATTTTTACTACAAATAGACTGTTTGTATCATCAATAAGTTACAAATAATAATTCAATATCATATGAACCCATTCACAAATTTATACAATTCAATTTTAAGTCTATATAAATATATTTTTAGGCAAGTATATTGTATACATATGAAAAAATAATATTATATACAGTTAAATTGAGCCTTTATGCTCACGAACACATTATTATGCTTGAGCTTGGCTTGTTTAATAATCAAATCTGAACTTAAGACTTTGTCGTGGGTTCTTTTTACATTTCTTGTACCTTAGACATGCGTCTTGATGTTATTGGACAACGCTTAGTCTGAGCTTTTTCTAAGAAGAAAGTTGGGTCTAGCGCTCCACGGAATGGGCTCCAAAGTACCATTCTGCCGCTACTAGTTTGTGCGCAAACATTGAGTCCAAAGTCCAAGGAAAAACGCTGCAAAGTGGGCTTATTCTCAATTTCTGCCACAGAAAGAACTTTTCTCCAGTTTCTGCTGCAGGTTTGACTTTTCTGCTATGCAGCAAAACTTTTTGTTGTGCTATAAAACCGTCTGCTATGCAGTAAAACTTCCTGCTGTGCATTAAAGCCTTCTGCTATGCAATAAAACTTTTTGTTGTGCAGTAAAGCTTTCTGCTGTGCAATAAAATTTTCTACCGTGCAATAAAACCTTCTGCTGTGCAGTAAAGCTGTCTGCTGCATGGTAAAACTGTCTACCGTGTAGTAAAGTTTTCTGCTGCATAGTAAAACTATTAGTTGTGCAGTAAAGATTTCTGCTGTGCAGTAAAACTTTCTGTAACGTGAATGATTACTCTTCATTCTTCTTACTACATAAATATTTTTCTACTTCCTGCACATAAACAAATCTAAAACCCAAAGAAAATACCCATCAAACAAATGTTAGTTTAAGTGGGTTAGCATATTCTCAAATATATATACATACATATATGAGTATATATACTTATACGTATTCACATATACATCTATAAAATATATTTCGCAGAACATGAGAAACAAGATATATGTATATATATATATACTTATAGCAGGATAATGATTAGTTTGTATCAAAAGTAAAACACGTAATAACAAAGAAATAGGAAAGCTTCAGCATAAAATGTTTAGCTAATATAATAGCTAACACGATAAATATAATAAAAGGGTGCTATAGCAGAATAACTAGTACAACAAGTAAGTATACCACAGCAGGATGGCTAAATACATCAGATATAAGTTATAATGAGAAAAATCAAATATATTTGCAATCAAAATCAAGTATTGAATCTTCCCGTAGAATAAGTAAACCAATAAATAACCCAAACCCCAACTTGAACAATTTTGTCATAAGCTTCTGCCATCAAAGTTGTGCATTTTTTAGAATAAGCCTAAATGGCTACTAACTATTACTTTTGGAGACTTCAAATAGTGAGTTTGCTAAGAGGGAGGGAATAAATGGTCTATTGATCATGCCCCTAATTCTGCCGTATTTTCTCTCTTATTTTTACCACTTTCTTTCTTTCTCTTCGTTCATTTTTTTACTCTTAGTTTCTAATTACTATCTTGTCGTGAGTTGTTTTTCTCACTTGGGTCTTTTCTCTTTTGGATCCCCCTCTCCCTGGGTGCCTCTCCCTATCGTGTCTCCCCTTTTCATCCATGGCTACCTCCTCCTTTTATGGTGAGCTAATTCAATGGGATTTCTCCCTTTTACTCTTAGGGTTTTACCAATTGCTTTTGGTTTGTCGTGGGCATTTCTTTAGGACTACCCACCAACCCATTGGTTGCCTTGACCACTGTCATTGCTCAGTACATGTTTGCTGCACCACTACTCATTTCACGACAAAATTTCATTTTGTTTGTTCTTGCTGTATACCTCTACCTCTAGGTTCAAATGGATAAGGATTGAGCTACCTCACTACCTAGTTCTATGGCATGCATCAGATTGTCTCAACTATCTATTATTTATTTTGGGTAAGATATCATCCCAGTAAGGTATATTCCCAAAAGAAGTCATGGCAGGAAATCAAATATAGACCCCTTTTTCCCCCCACCACTAAACCACACCCTCTGAATCCCCTTGATCGTGGGCCCACCTCCCTTGTATTGGCTAGGTATAGGTTAGTGGTGCTCCGACCTTTGTGTGCTTGCTACACTATTTTATGTTTTTGTCTTCTTTCGTTCCCATGCTGTTTCTGCTGTAGCAGATTAGTTATGTTTCGTTCTGCTGCGTATTTTTGTCTTATTTCTTCATGCGTTTCCTGCTACGTTTGTCGTTTCCTTTGGTTTGGCTTTTCTTTCCTTCACGTGATTCCTGCTGCTGACACTTCCTGCTGTTCCTTGTTTCTTTTCATCGTGCTTCTTCATATTAGTTTTCACGCCTGTCCTTTTATACAAAAGGATTTGAGCCTTTGTGGGCTAGATAATGTTGACTGGATTAAAAGGGTCTTGAGCCCAAATTGTCTTAATCTGCCAAAACCATTCTACTGAAGAACTGTATTCTGCGGCAGATCTGTATTCTGTTGCAGATTTGTAATCTGCTGCAAATCTGCGTTTTGCTGTAGATCACTTTCCCTTGCACCTTTTTCGTTGGACCTTTCTTTCTCTTTGGTCTTCTTGGTGGGTCTTTGGGTCTTGATTTTTATTGGGCTTTCCTTCGTATGGGCTTTTGTGTCTTGCAACTTATTGGGCTTTCTTCCTCATGGGCCTTTGGGTACGAATTTGCAAAAATAGGCATCAACAAACTTGAACTTTGCTTGTTTTCTAGACAAATGAACATAAACAAGCTTTTTACCGAGTTGAGCTCGAGTTGTTCATAAACAATTTGGTTCATTTATGGCCATATCCACGTTGCATATCTAATAACCATGTAACTTAATGACATAGTCTAGTATTTCTAACAAAGAGGTCCACAATTCAAATTCCCCTTCCATCTAAAATTCTATCAAAAGAATCCAAGATCATGTAAGATCATCATGCAATTTAAGAGTAAACAACTTTTTTTTTAAAGAGCCAAAAGTTAAGGTTTTTACCAATGTGATATAAAAGAATCATTTTTATTGATTAAATAAATACTGATCTTGCAATAAGCCAATAACAGGCATGCTTGAATATGATTCGTTAAGTTAATTTTAATTGATTCTTAAAATATTTATTAAAATATAAAGGTGTTAATGGTGGTCAAAGATGAGGTACTAGTTCCATTTTTTATTTATTTTTTCTTTTGTGATGAATAAAAAGTTAGGAAAGGGCGATTAGAGTAGCTTTCCAATCGAGCATTATCGTAGTAGCATCTTACTCGTTGGATTTGAACATGCAAGCAGGAAAATTGGTGAGTCATATCTATTATCTTGGCCTCACGAGGGCATTAGTGAGCATTGAACCCCTTAGGATTAAGGCACTAACGGTTATGACCTTTTATTTTGTTTTTATTTTTATTTATTTTTATATAGAATTAGTGGTTATAACTTTAAGGAGGCTTTAAGCCATTACTGGGAGAGAATAAAAAATTAAGAGAGAGAAATAATATTGTTTTTTTTTAAAATTATTTTTGATACAAGACAGAAATTTTACTTGTCTAATTTAAGTGTATATGTGTGTGAAACTCCCTTCTAAAGATTTGAATCTCGACTCTTATCCCCTCACATCTCATAAGCACTTATACTTGTAGAGTGACCATCACACAAAGGGTGTGCGGTGGTAAATAATATTGTTGAGATAAAGATGAGTTAGTTTTTTTAATTGATATGTCTCATTTTAATTTGACCAATTATACCATATATTTAGGGATTGCATACACATTACAAGGGATATGCTCCTCAAGGTAATTAATTTGATTCAATTTTTGTTTATCCATAGTTTATTTGGGGTTTAATTTTACAATTATTTTTTGGGTGAAACTCTTTTATTTATAAGTTGGTCATAGAAATTGTGTTTGTGCCAAATGATTACCATCTATTTGTGAGAGATTGTTACATTTTCATCATAAATAATTAAGATAGTTTATTTAAAATTAAACGATACTAATAAAAGATCAAACGACTTATTATATTAATTATTAGGAAAGTTTACTAAAAACATAAATAAAACCTCTATTACTTAAAATTTGTAAGACATGAAGGTTCATGTCTCCTCTCTCCCGTTTCTAAAAAAAAAAAAATCTCCTCCCTCCCAATCGTAATAACTATTGAATTTATTACAAAAGAAAGAGATTTTAAAAATTTCAAAATAGTGACTTATTATTAAATGTTATCATGGTTTATCTTTTGTAAAACACTATTATTTAAAATTTTAAAATTATATTTTAACCAAAAGTAATATATATTCTTATATATAAATTTTAATTAGTAAAAAGTATAAGTAATTTTTGTATTATTATGAAATCATTAATAAACAAAAAGGTTAAATACTTATGGCAAACAGCATAACAGTTTTTGAAAAAAAAATCCCCAAATAAAAAATAAATAAAAAAACTGCGCAGAGAGAGAGAGAGAGAAAAAGCAAGAGTGAGAGAGTATAATAATTAAAATAGAGAGAGAGAGAGAGAGAGAGGAGAGAGAGAGAGAGAGAAAGGGTTTTCGGTGCAAAGCGTGCAAGAGAGAGAGAGAGAGAGAGAGAGAGAGAGATATAAGAGAGAGTGAGAGAGAGAGAGAGAGGTTTGGATATAACATTGTCTTTGTTATTATAGGCTTTCTTTCCTTCTTCCCAGTGTTGTTTGTTGTTTCTCTTCTCTCGCGCGGCGAAACGAAACCCCTAAACAGCGAGTGAAAAAAGAGGAAAAACCCTATCGCATCATCGGCTTTGTCAGATCTGCGAGAGACTGCCAGAGTTTCTTCTTCTCCCCCCCCTGAGAGGATGAGTGTTCGAGGCGGAGGCGGCGACGGCGGGAAGGGCAATAATGGAATTTCCACAATCCCGGCGTCGTCAAGAAAGATGGTTCAGAGCTTGAAGGAGATAGTGAACAATCTCTGTACCGAGCAAGAGATCTATTTCACGCTTAAAGAATGTAACATGGACCCTGACGAGGCCGTTAATCGTCTTCTCTCTCAAGGTCCATGGCTATGGCTTCTTTCAAATCTACATCTCTATCTCTATCTTTTATTGCTTTCTTTACATTATACCACTTTCTTATTTATTTATTTTTTTCTAGGGCACAGTTGTGTGTTCTTGATTTCACTGACCCATACTGTTGTATATCACTATCACTGTGCGCCACTCCAGATTATTGCTTTTTTTCGCTTTAGAATTAACCGCTACGTATCTCTGTTTGCCCTAATTATTGTTTTACTTTTACCAAAGTAAATATGTTACTATGTTTTTTATTTATTTATCTGTCTGGGTCCATGTGAAAGTGACAGAAGATCGCTTAGGATAGTTGTGACAAAAGTTGTGCTTTTGTATGTTAAGATGGGTCCCGATAACGAGCGCCGAAGTGTATTAGTTAAGGTTGAGTTTTTTTATTTCTATAGACCGTCTTTTAAGTTAAAGGGTATTTTACATTATGCTACTTTCTTTTTTAGTGCACAGTTTTATTCTTTGAGAAACTGCTGTCACTTAGGATAGTTGTGGCAAAAGTTGTGGCTTTGTATGTTAAGATGGGCCCCGAGTGCCGAAGTGTATTGGTTAGGGTTGAGTTTGTTTGTTTGTTTTTTTTTTTTTAAATTTCAATTGGCCATCTTTTAAGTTAAAGGGTATTTTACATTATGCTACTTTCTTGTCTAGGGCACAGTTTTATTCTTTGAGAAAATGCTGTCACTATCAGTGAGTGCAACTCCAGATTATTGCTTTTTTGCTTTAGAATTAAGCGCTTCTCTCTATTTGCCCTAAGTAATAGAATGTTATCTATTAGTAAGCTTATGGCTTTTCTATAGTCTATTAATCCTTGCCCTAAGTATTCCTAACCAAGTAAGTATGTTACTATGGTTTTTATCTGCTTTACTTTCGAATTGCTTGATAAATTATTTTTTTTCACTCCTAATGAACATTAAAGGAACATATTTTCAGTTAGGGTAAAAAACTCAGGTAGTGTATTAGGTGTAGTACTTTAGGTTGTGTACTGAGTTTAGTTGTACTTGGACAAAAAACACTGTTTGTGTTGTATTCATCAATACAACCATGTGGTTGAATGTATTTGGGGAACCTAATGTACTGTATCTAAGTTTTACCCTTTTTGAGTTAAATTTAAACTGTTCTTGAATTCGATTTCCATTGTGCATTTTTTTTGGCATTAAGATTTGACTTTGTAGTTTGTACAGTTCCCCTTACAAAGAAGGATGCCTTTGCTGTCATTCCCATTAGGCTTCATCTCCAACCATTTTGAATTTCCGATATTGGATTTGTAGTGTCTTGTTCCGTTTAATGGAGACTGGGGAGGTTTTGGGGTTTCTTTTCACTTACATATTGTTACTGATAATCGTATTAGTTTCTTATGTTAAGTTTATTAATTGTGTAGATCCCTTTCATGAGGTGAAAAGCAAGCGAGAAAAGAAAAAAGAGGTGCGTTCATGGGATCTTATATTTTTAAATCTGTAACGTCCTTTTGTTATGCTCCTAATTTGTGATACTGATTTTTTTGTGCACAGTAATGTTGTGGTTGTGTTATTTGTACTATTAACCTTTAATTTAAGGCTTGATTAATGTGCACATTTTTTCATGCATGGATTAGGAGGTTGCTTGGGCTGGTTATGGCACTTCTACTATTTCCTTTAGTTTTCACCATTGTGGTTAGTGTGGTTCTTGTCAGTCTTCTTTACTAATCTCTCTTATTGCTTCAGAGCAAGGACATACCGGATTCTAGATCTCGCGGTGCTAATAACACTTCAAATCGTGGTGGTAGGGGTGGTGCAGACCGCTATGTTGGACGTGGTGGTTCAAGCCAGTTTAGCTCTACTGGTATGTGGATGTCACTGAGCAACCTCTAGGATCTATTTTGTTCGAAATCGCCGTGCAACCATGTTAAACATGCACTTATCATTTTTCATTTTTTGTCAGACCCTGGTGGTTTGTATGGTAAACCTGCATATAAGAAGGAAAATGGGACACATGCTTATTCAGCCTCTTCATCTTCGTCATTCAGCATGTCTGGGAATCACACGAGTCGACGACCTACCTCATACAGGTTTCCTATTAAAAACCTTAAGTTGATATCTCTTTTGGTTTGAAAATTGAGGAGTAGCAATGCAATTAAATGCTATGAGTTGCGATGCCCAGTTTTTATTTTTATTTTTTTGGGGGTGGGGGGGAAGTGGGTAAGCAGTAAGATTTTCATTAAAAAAAAAATGAAAAGGGCTTTTTTCCTGGTATGTGGGATCTATACCAGATCAATGCAAACAACCCCCCCCCCCCCCCCAAAAAAAAAGTGAATTCGTAAGATCTGAAGTTATAAAGGTGATTTACAGTCTCCTCACTTTTTTTTTTTACATACAACACCAATTAATCATGTTTTTATTACCTTTTTTTTTTTTTAAAAAAAACTTTGTACGACCATCCAATACAAGAAATTCCTTTGTAGGAACTTTCACCTTCCATTGTGATTTCCAACCAGTCAACTCCTCTGCTTCATTGTAAAGCTTTATACTAAGATTTTACCTCAATTTTTTTGATTCTTTGAAAATGGTCATATCATTCTATTCAAGCCCATCTCATTAATCTTTATTGAATATAACATATGGAGAGAATTGTCAACAGATCAAGCTCTTAATCGTATAAGGGTAACAGGGAGATTATTATGAAGTTAATTATCAGTCATTGTGGCTTCTTTCTTTTGCCACAATATTAAACAATTGAAGGAATAAGAGTTTCAATGGTTTATCTCCACGCTTGTGCTATTGTCTCTAACATAGGATTCAATAGAGGTTGACAACTGATGCCCTCAGTTAATGCGTTTCCATAAACTAACTATGTGGAAGTTGCATGTCTTTGCAAATCAACATCGACTCCATCTCTCCCCTTATTTTGTCCATACAGCCTCTAAAGAATATCACTCTCCATGACCTATCGCTAAAGTCAATTAGAACTTGTTTGAAGACTCCAAGCTTTTGAACTCCCAATCCACATAATTGCGGGGGAAACAAACCTTCTCTGAGCTTATCAAATAAACCTCTGTAGGTCATGTATGCTACCCCACAAGAAATCTCTCTGTAATTTCTCATGCCTCTTAGTAGCCCTTGCACGCTAAAGATTGACATTGAATTGGGTGGGGAAAATAGACAACATATGTTTAATCAAAGTAATTCCACCCCTTTTCACTAAATACATTTTCTTTCACTGCGCCAACCTCCTTAGCATTTTCTTAAGAATTACATCCCTAGAATATCCATATCTGTAGAGAACCCAATAGACAAACGTAACTAACTGACAGAGCCCATCTTATACCAAGTGAACTTAGCTAGTGCTTCTATATTTTGTAATCTCTTATATGTATTAGCCCACTCTTTCTCAAGCTCACTTTTAAGTTTCAACCTGGAATTTGCCTTGGATCAAAGTTATAGCACTGCAAAGAAATAATCCCTTGCGAGTCAACCCCACAAGAAATCAAGGTATCATCAGCAAACAAAAGATAAGAAATCAGCAGTGCCCCATTATTGGTGTTCTCTATTTGGAAGCCTGACACCAACCCTCACTTGACTGCCTTCAATACCTTTCTCATCAAAACAAACATAATGGGGATAAAGGGTCCTTTTGTTCTAACCGTTTAGCCCTGTTGAAATATTCTTTTTGGATTCCTATTAACAAGAACAGGAAATCTTACCAGTGGAATACAATGTCAAATGCAAAACTGCCATCTCTATTTTACATTATCATAGGTCTTACATAGGTGAAGCTTACACACCATGGATTTCCTGATTTTAGTATACTTCCATTGGCAATAAGAATTTAATCAGGCATTTTTCTTCCTGAAATAGTTGCATTTTGTTAATTTGAATGTATTTTTTACAGTACCTTCTTCAATTTATTTGCCAAAGCCTTGGCTACCAGCTTGTAAGACACACCAACCAAGCTAATATGCCTATAGTCCTTTTCATCTGATGCTCTTGATTTCTTGTGATGATAAAAATAAATGAAAGCATTAAAAAACTAGTATAATGAAGAGAGTGAAACATCTTCATAAAATCCTTTTCCTAATTTTTATAGACTATTAACATGGTTAATATGTCCTTCCCTTCTTTTTTGTTTGGTTTTGTCATCAGTTCTTTTGAAGTTTGTATGTTTTTTTGGGTGGCTTCCCTTTACCATCTTTCTAATGGATTTAGTTTTTTAGAAAGCATATTAGCGCTTTCTAAGGTTGTCGATTAGTTTATGAAGGTGTGCTTATCATTATTAGCCATATGAACTTGTTTCTATCTTTTACTGATGACATGCTTGTTGATTACAGCCGCAGAATATTTTTCTATGAGATATTTGCTCCTAGTTTTAATGGGAAACATGGTGCATTCCTTCCCAAGTCTTGGAAGTTTGAGTTTGGTTCCCTTGTCTGCTGGATCTAATTTTTTAAGGTGGCAATCAATAACAAAGTTGAAATGGTTGATAATCCTACAGAAAGAAAGATAGTACTTACAAGTTTTTAGTTTCCTAAGCTGTGGAGAACTTGAATTAATTGTGGAATTGTCTGTTGTGAGAGCTTAGTTTGCTAATAATAATGTCTATTTGCTACAATTGTCTAATGTGTTGCGGGAAAAGGATGTAGACTGTAGAATCTATTTCCTTCCTTAAAATTGTGGGAGAACCTATAAACATTGCTGGTATAGTGCTGTTTGCTAGTTGTTGGAGTTGATTTAGTGTGCGTTTGGATGAACTTATTTTGTTTATTGTGTAAAAGTATACTTTTACCTTGGGAAAGATTATGCTTTCAAAAGCTCTCCCAGTGTACAAGGGTGTCCCCTTTTTTTGATATCAATAAAGCTTTTTACTTATCAAAAAAAAAAAAAAGATTATGCTTTCAAAAGCTGTAGATTTCCTTTTAGGATAAAAATTAGCTCAACCAAACAGGCCTTCAATGAATATCTAAAAGTAGATTTTATGAAAATCACTAACAGATAGAGTGACTAATGGAACTCTCTTGATTCTCTGGATGTCTAATTACTTGTCCAGCCTTATGAAACATGGTGGAAGTCAAATTGAGTTTGTCACACTTGGAATATTTGTATACCCTGGATGTTATAGGTTGCATCCAAGGGGATGGTTTGTTCTCCAAATAAGTTTGTCTGCGATGTGGAGTTCATTGTTTCTCATTTAAGTTAAAAATTTGTTGCAGTGATTCCGTGGCCCCAGAAATTAAATTGCCAATAGTGGGCACAAGTGATGGGATATCATCGTCAACACAGCCTTCTGGATTTCAATCTACCTGGTTGGGGGGCCCAGGTCATGTATCAATGGCTGACATTGTTAAGATGGGTAAGCCACATGGCAAGGCTTCTGCTGTTCCAAGCCCCCCTCTTCAGAGTGCTAACCATCAAAATGTTTTGGCAACTTCTTCTGCGGCAGCACATCATAATTTGCATTCCTTGCAAGATCATGCTTCCATGGTGTCAGACATCAATACTGAGCCAGGAGTTTTCACAAACCAGCAACTTCCTCCAAATGATGAATGGCCTGCAATTGAGCTACCTGCTTCAAGTCTACCCTCTGTTGTAGAGGCGCCTTCAGACACTGAGCCATATGCAGATCCATCTCACTTACCCTTGGATAGAGTTAATCGTCATACAAAGTACCAGTTAGATGAGCTTCAGGTAGCAGAGGATTTGCCTATTGAGATGCTTAATGCGAACCGTGTTGGATCTACTTCTGTGTCAAGTAGAAATGGGCAAGAGGACAATTCTGGAGGTCCATCTGTCCTTGATAATAGCTTTTATAAGGAAATGAATTCCTACCAGCCTCACAAGCATGTTTTGGAGCATAATGAAGGTGACTACAATGATTTCCATATTGCTTTTGTGTACACTTCATCTTTCCTTACCATTTTTCATTGATATTCTCACATACACACATATTCCTTAAATAGATTTTCCCTACATTATTGAAAGTGACCATTATATATGTAATTGAGTTTTTCCAACACATCAGCTTATTACATTTTTTCTCCTTTATTATTATTATTTTTTTATCAGCTGAAGATGGTATTTCATCAGTTGCTGCAAACTTGCAGCAACTAGATCTACAAAAGCAAGATCGGGAAGCACCACTTGAAGAGGATAACCCTCCTGTAATAATTCCAAATCACCTCCAACTCCATACTCCAGATTGCTTGAACTTGAGCTTTGGGAGTTTTGGATCTGGCACTGGTGCTGCTTTTTCAGGATCTGGGTCATTTGCAACTAGGCTCTTGACAAGTGACTTGGAGGAGACATCTTCAGCAGCAGATGTTTCATCAATTGGGCACTCAGACTCTCGGTATGCCCTGTTTATTGTAGTATTACTGTCTTGCTTGGTTGTCTATAATTGTCTTTACCAAAAAAAAAATATATATATATATATGTATATATATCGTGCAGGAATCCTGAATATTATGGGGAGGAGCATCTCAGCACTACCTCGGATGGAAATTTAGTTCATAGAACTGGTGGGGGCACTGTGAATTATGATTCTCCTTCAGTTTCACAACCAGAGGTGTTGAAACAGGAAACCACTGAAGTTGCTCAGGGGAATCAATATGCATTCCCTTCATCTGCAGCTGATTTTACATATGAAAATACCCAACAATTCAATAATGCATTTACTCATCCACAGACTAGCTCACCAATGCAGAGTCTTGCCGCTCTCTCAAGTGTAATGGTAATATAATAAAACCCTCAGTTTTACCTTGGATATGTGGAAAATTATGGTTTCATGTGTACTTTATGATTGGCATAAGTTAAATTTTGATATTGCAGGACATGAGTTGATATTAAAGAAACTATTGAAATGTCTATAATTTCTTTTTTGATAAATTAAATTTCTATAAAATTATAAAAACAGTGCAATATGATATTGCAAAAAATTATAAAAATCTGGGGAAAGATTGAGAAAATTAAAGAGAATTTAAAATGTTTGAATTATGGAAACAGATTTAGGACACTCCAAAATTTTCAAATGTTAGGAAGATATGGATGTAAGGAGGATGAGTTTGTAGGACAAATTGCTTAGCAATACATCTGTGATAATATTTGTGAAAATAAACCCAAGGCGTGTGCGCAACAGCTTGAGCTGCTCTTTGATACACATATAGTAGCTCTTCAATGACTTATCAGAAAAAAATATAGTAGCTGTTCAATGACTTATTAGAAAAAAATATAGTAGTTCTTCAATCCTGGCACATGCCCATTTATGTGTCATTGTGACAATTATAGAACATGTGTATATATAGTCTGATAAATAACCGAGTATTTCCGATTGGATTACAGTTCATATTACAATTTTTGATTACAAACTTTTCTTGACTGAAATGTGAGGAAAAACTAATGAATTTAGAACGTGTTGTTCAATTTGCTGAGCTAAAAAGGTATACTGGGCACATTCTTCTACAGTGTTTGAAAGCAAATGAATAGTGACACATGTTACATGAGTCCTATATTATTTTTTATGTGTGTGAGTTCACATGCTTCCTGTTAAGTGAATTCAACTTTCAACGACGAGAAGCAACAAATAATTTTTTCATAAGATTCAAATACTATTATTGGGCTGAAAAACTCCCTTTTCTTGGAGATTCTAGGTGTGCAACAGACATGTGGACATGACCACAACTTGGCTGGTTTATACATGTGAACATTTCCTAGATGGAATCAATTATGAAGTTTTGGCCTTATGGCCTTCTCATTGTTGACCTCATTTCGATGGTCTCTAGCATGGGGTCACTCAAGAAATACTATGCTAATTATTCAACGTGAATTAATCTCATTTCAGAGTTAGCCTTTTATTGTCAACAATGATAAGCTTGGTGGCTTGCCAGGGATTGGCTTTAGTTGTGACAGGGAGTCACTTGGTCTCTAAGGACTGTAGTAAATAGCTCTTGCAACTGTGCACTGTCAATCAGGTGCTAGCAAGTGCTTTCTTCTGGCTATGATTTATGCAACCCTACTGCATTAAGCAAATGCATAAACTGTGGCGTTATTTGAGTTGTGGTGAAGGCAATGATGATGGTCATTAACATCACTACTGAGAATTGTGAAGTGCTAAATATTTATTTTAATAAAAAATGCTAATTAATTTTTAGAAAAAGAAAAAATAGGTGAGTATTTGCCAAAATTAATTAAGTGGGGAGTAAAAGGGTTTGCATTGGTGATGAGAATCCAGCAATGGCAAAATGGAATTAGGCAATGTTGAGTAAGGGCAAGTCTCTGGAAATCTATCCAATGATGTTGGAGAAACTTTAATAGATACATTCAGTTCTCTGTCAGGGAAGGTATGTGGGCTTGGTTTTGGCATGATTTATGGTGTGGATTCTTGCCTTAAAAGATGTTATTATGGAGGATTTATTTCGGATTGCAGTAGAAAAGAATGCTTCTGTAGCATCTTGCTTGAGAGATAGGCGAAATTGGAATCCTCAGTTCAGCTGGTCAATCCAAGATTGGGAGTTGGAATCTGTGGAGATCGTCTTTGATAGCATTCTACCCACTATACATGGAGAAGATCAAATATTTTGGAGACCTTTAAAGCAGGAAATTTTGAAGTTCACTCATACTAGGATGCATTTTGGGGTTCTAGAGGTATTATTTTTCTTTGGAGGACTATTTGGAGTGTCACGGTGCTATGAAAGGTTGCCTCCTTCACTGGACGGCAGCATTGGGCAAACTTTTAATGGTAGATATTCTTCAGAAAGAAATTTTTTGATTGTTGATTGGTGTGGTGCACAAGAATAGTGAGGAATCAATTGAACATCTTTTTCTTCATTGTTCAGTGGTGAGAGATATGGTCATTTGTGCGCAAGAATAGTGATTCAAATGTTAAGTTGTTGGAAAGGGAGCTTTCATTGGCATAGATGTTTGAAAATTTGATGTGCTGGGAGGGGGGCTTGAGAAACAATCATTCTGTCAATGTATGGGGGCCATTCCTCATTTATTTTATTTTATTTGAATTTGGAGGGAGATGAATCTTTGTACTTTTGATGGGATTGGGCGTTTTGTCTATGGAGCTAAAGTTGTATCTTTTACGATCCATGTTTGATTGGTTGGCACTTCGCTGCCTTAAGTGGCCATTCTTTTTCTACGTTAGAGAATTTTCTAGATTTATGTAAATTTAGTTGAAGTTTTGTTGCATCCTTAGTATACTTCCTCTGTACATGGGGATCACTTCTGTTTAATTTTCACTAAAACATTAATACTTATTAAAAATACAATGTTTGAAAATTTGGGGTGCTGTTCCTTTATGTGTGTTGTGGACAATTTGGTGTGAGAAGAATAGAAAAACATTGCTGTTGCCATGTTATCAAGCAATCCATGATAAGAAGTTTGTATGTTTGGTCAACTAATCTAGTCAACCTTTGCTCATGTGCTTATTCAGAATTTTATACAAACTTGAGCGTGTGAGTGGTTGATTCATATATCATGTACTATTATTTTCCTTTCCAAATAAAATTATTTTTTTTCTTCCAAAGGGGGAAAAAAGAGAAAAGGAAAGAAAAAATAGTTATTTTTTATATGGCTATATCAGGAAAATATACTGAGGGGAATAGCAGGGAAATGCAATGAAGCCTATCCTTTGTCATTATTTAACTCAAGCTTTAGCATTGTTGTGCATGTATGATCTTGATATTCTCATGCTCTTGCTGTGCTTTCTTTGGTTGCTTTGTCTTCCTTTTTTTGCGTGTATATGATGCATTAATCTTAGGCGAGCTTGAAATTGATGCCGTTAAATGTTTCAGCTCACTAGTCACTATATATATTGTTTCAGCAGCAGGCATATACAAATTCATTGCCCAGCAGTTTGTTGGCTTCATCCGTTCAGACTGCAAGGGAGGATTTTGCATATTC
This sequence comes from Quercus aquifolioides, assembly GCA_019022515.1. Lineage (NCBI taxonomy): Eukaryota > Viridiplantae > Streptophyta > Magnoliopsida > Fagales > Fagaceae > Quercus > Quercus aquifolioides. The sequence goes on along the minus strand of CM032328.1, from coordinate 58,800,051 downwards.
ACCCTTTCCTGTGACACAATCAATGCCCACAAAATACAGCAATGTGGCTTCTTCTATTAGCGGTCCCACCATGTCTATGCCAGAGGTGCTTCTCTACTCTAGCTTATTGAATAAGTTTTTAAAGTCATGCTGCTTTATGTTCAAAGAAACAGATTTTACAACTTGTATTGGATCTTCTTTGTTTCTTATCTTTGTTTTCCCCCATATTAGGATTCTCTCCATTTGTTTTTGAAATGGAGGTGGACCATTTCACAAAAGAGTTAAATTTTATTAATCTAAAGGGGTACGCATTTTGGTTCCTGATTTGTGCCCCGTGGTACATCTCCAATGTGCTTGGGTTGGCTTTATTTTTAATAATATTTTACGTTATCTATCATAAAAAAAAGGGGTACATGTGCCATGTACCATGTCATTCAAAATATTGCCTTACCAAATAAAGAATGATGGCTGATTTTAAATGTCATTGCAACATGTACACCTAATGATTCATGACAGATTAATAAATCTTCACCATGTAATGGACCCTCTCAATTTCAAAAACAAATGGAGAGGATCTTTATCCCTAAATATGTAACCTATTAAGATTACTGGAGGTAGATAATGACATACAGATAAAATGTTTAAAAAGAAAAAAATTGTTAACCACACATGTCGAGGTTCCTTTTAACCTATATGACCTTACCATCCACCTTGTTACAAGGGGAGGAGGTGCTGTTTGAGCTAGACTGCTAGAGCTCATTGGTGCATACGTACACATTGCTAAAACATCCTTGTTGATCAACAACTACATTTAGAAGTTAACTAGGCCAAATCTTTACATAACTATATGGACTTAGCTATACTTCACTTGGCCATCTAGAAAGAATCAGTTTTGTGTTATATGAAGGCTTTATTTTTCTGTCTGTGAGCATAGGTTGACTTCCTTTTTGATTTCATTTTGCCCAGATGTTGCATTAAACTAACTGAATGCCTTTTATTGGTGCACTGTTGGTCATTGCTACACATGGTTGAACAGTAATTAATTTCCTCAATTTCACTTCACTAGAAGTTTTATTTAGCTTCCCAAGGGAAAATTGTTTCTGAGTCTAAATCTTCTCTTCCTAGTAATCTCCCAATGATTCCAACCTTTTTGGACCATGTGGTTTCTTTCAGCTTTGTAAAGAGGCCTGAAATTTAACTTTAGTTTGGTAGATAGTTATAATTCATGCACCACTATAGGAGCTTTTCCCCTCAATTTATTCTTATTCTCTAAATTGAGGGGGGCTCTCAATCCTCCATATTATCATGGAAGATTAATCCTGAAAATAAAATTGATCTGATTTAAGTATCTCTTTGCCTTCATATTTTTCTCTCCCCTCTTTTTAACATTCTTAAAAAAAAAACAAAGAATTACTATTAGGTTTGCCTTGACTTAGTCTTGCTTTTCCTAAAACCTTTTGTTTATACAGAGAACTTGTTCAATGGGTGTAGAAAATTGACATGTCAAGATTGAAAAATTTAAGTAACAATCTAAAATGAAAATCTAGAAAATGATGTTTTTTCAAGCTTTAAGGTCAAAGAAGTCACTTATTTTGCAACATTCATCTTCAACATCTGCCGTGAACTTCTCTGTTTCCCTAAGTTTTTTCTTTATTTATGTACGAGAAAAGATGGTAGATTATCATCCTGTTCTATGAATAGCATTGTTGTGAATACGACTGGTAACAAAGTCTGGTACATCCTCAAGCCATACTGCTACATTATTGAAGTACTGAGCATGTCTGGCCAGTGCAGGGGTTCATTATTTTCCTGCCTATGGTTGAAAGTCCTCCGCCTCAAGCACTTTGCCTCCCTTTGCATTGCCAATCACATACCCTGTCTTGGATAAGCACTTGCCTTCGTCTTTCAATGCAGCTAGCATTGTCATTTAGTCTCCCTTGAACACCCCTTTGTTACACCCATCTTGCTAAGCTTTAAAAGAATAGGAATAAAACATTGAAGCTTCCTTAGCCAAGCACATATTCATTGTATTGTGCTGGAGTAGGATAAAAGTGTTTCACTCTATGGACAAGTCAAATTACAGTGCAATGTCCTTGCAATTTTGACTTAAAGTGCAGTTTTGGTGGTGATGCAACTAGACAAGGTAAAGCTACAGTGCAATATCCTTGCAATTTTGATTTAAAGTGCAGTTTTGGTGATGATGCAACTAGAGACAGCTGTTGGTTGCTTCCTTTAACTCTCTGGATAAGTGTCATTCTCTTGCTCTGATCAAGTTCTTATTGCCGAGATGAGGTTAATAATTCAAGCACTCAAGCTGTATTAGAATCTTTCTGCACCGACAATTATAAAGGAATAACCTTGCCCCCCCCCCTGCTCTCCATGTTGTAGCCTTGTGGGTGAAGGGGGGAATAGAACTGGCCATCAACTGTCTTGTGTTAGGCTTTGGATCTACACTTCACATACATAATGCATAAGTATTTTGTTAGTAATTAAATATCAAAAATATCAAAAATATTTTTACCTTGTGAGTTTGCATGTTTCAAGTAGCTAAAACTTGTCCAAGAAAGTAATTGCTTTTAAGAGGGAAAAAAAATCAGACAATTAACTGCATGTGTTAAGAAGACATAGTAGTTTAATAAATTCAGGAAGTGCTAGGGATGCAGTTCTTCTGACCATTATCTTGTTTGTGTGCAGGCTTTGAGAGCAGGTAGTATTTCTACACCTCAGCCTACTCAGACGCTGCCTGGTGCCGGCGTTGCTACAGGACCTGCTCTTCCTCAACACCTTGCTGTGCACCCTTATTCCCAACCTACTCTTCCTTTGGGACATTTTGCCAACATGATCAGCTATCCATTCTTGCCTCAGAGCTACACGTATATGCCCTCTGCTTACCAGCAGGGATTTGCTGGTAACAACACATACCATCAGTCTCTGGCAGCAATGCTACCACAATACAAAAATAGTGTTTCTGTCAGCAGTTTGCCTCAATCTGCAGCTATTCCCTCTGGATATGCCTTTGGGAGTTCAACCAGCATTCCTGGGGGAAACTTTCCTCTGAATCCACCTGCTGCACCTACAGGCACAACGGTTGGCTATGATGATGTTTTAAGTTCTCAATATAAGGACAGTAATCATTTGATCTCACTTCAGCAGGTATTTTCACTACATGGCTTTGGAAACATCATAAATATTACATATTTACCTTCTATTCCTTTTATTTACATGCTGTTTCTCTAACGTGAAAATGGAATATTCCATGATCAGAACATGTCAATAAAAATTAACTAGAAAAAGGCTTCCATTTCATTATTCAAGTCAGTGAAAATGACTGGTTTCAAAGGCATGATAGACGGTGTAGAGAAAAATATCATGTGCATGCTGTTGTAAAATGCCACCAAATTGATAAGTAACAGATTTCAGTTGTTTCTTTCTCTATGTTGTGTTAGTTCTTCTGAAACTAAGTTAGCCCTTCTCCCTTTTCCATTGGTATTCAGAATGATAATTCAGCGATGTGGGTTCATGGGCCTGGTTCCCGAACAGTTTCTGCTCTTCCAAGCACATATTACAGCTTCCAGGGGCAGAATCAGCAGCCGAGTGGGTATCGGCAAGGTCAGCAGCCATCACAGCAATTCAGTTACCCGAATTACTATCATTCCCAAACTGGTGGTTTGTCAATGGAACATCAGCAACAAAACCCGAGGGATGCAGCATCCCTTGGTGCCTCTCAAGGCCAACCACCAAAGCAGTCTCAACAGATATGGCAAAACAGCTACTAATCTGAGTCTCAAGTCAAGTCACCTCCTGGTTTTTCAGGGTCTTGTAGTGAGTGTGAAAGTGGCCAATCATAGGCATTCTGCGGGTCTAATAATCTGATGATTCTTCTTCATTAATTGGTCTGAAGAGACCTTGACTGGCTACTGCCCTGTGCCACGAGGTTGTATTTTACCTTTTTTTTTTTTCTTCTTCAATGTCTGGTTTTGTTTAACGTAAGAACACGTGTGCTAATTTGATTTAGTGAACTACCTCGTTTCATTTTAACTGTTTTTCTTCTTTTCATAGTAGTGGAAAGTTTCTGTTCGGTTCAATGGTCGTCTTGGTCTATTTGTTTAAGCTTATAAGCTGGCTTTTAATTTTTTTTAAAGTTAGTTTATGTACGCCTTTTTGAAACTTTTTTTTTTTTTCAAAGTGTAACTGTATTTTTTATTACCTTATTTTAAAGCCAAAGTAGCCAATGAATTTAAGATAATCCAAAATGGACACTCGAGTGAACTCAATAATTACCAACTCTTTCCGGGTTTCTTCTGCTATTACTCAGATTCAGGGCTTTAGGTGGGTGCAGTACATGAAGGGTATAGGAAAACAATTCAACTCAATTATTAATTTGTCAATAATCATTGAATGGAAATTTATGAAGGTCAGGTTCAAATTAGTGAATTACATTAGGTGTGAGTGTGTGACACTTATATAGTATTGCAAAATTCTATATTTTTAATTAATTGGGTATTTAAAGTATTTATTATGATAAATTACACATTTTTACAATTTACAATATCTCTCCCAAATTTTAAAATTGCTCAATCACTCTCCTAATTTGAGAGTTACTACCATAGTTGACCGTATCGTATTGTGTATAAAAAGATCTGTATCATAGGGGCATATCGGAAAAATTTGTGTCGTAGGGGCATATTGGAAATGCTCATGAACATATTATAAAATACTCATGTGAGTTTAAAATAAGTTTTTTTTTGGGTTAAAATTTCTATTTTTATTTGAGTTCAACAAGTTATTAGACTTGCTTTTAATACAAAATTATTGTGCTACTTGATTGAGCCCAATGAATAACATATCCATGAGGGCTTTTCATTTTCATATTTGCAATTTTTTTTTTCTATACTATAAAGAAGGTATTAAATGAAAATATAATTATTTTTTATTTTTGTTATAATTCTAAGAGGCTAGAATGTTAAGAAAAAACACAAAGAAAAAATTATTAAAATAAAAGAACAAGAAGACATAATAAATGTTGATGATGAAGAAGAAAATGTCATTGAAGAAATAATTTGAATGTGTATGTTGCTTGAAGAAAATGTCTAGTATTATTTGTTTTTAGTTCAATTAATTTGAATGTGTATGTTGTTAATTTGATTTATTTAGTTAGCATTGTTAAATACTATTACATAAGTTATTATTAAATTAGTCATTAGTTGAGTATATTCTAAATTTTATAATAAATAAAGTATATTTATAAATTTGTTTCAAAACTCGAGTACTTTGCATATTATTGATTTACATGTCGGATCCAAAAGATGTTCGGTCCAAAATCACATGTGCGTTCACTTTACTCCACCTTACCTTGTCGATCAAAATGCTTATTTTCACTAAACAATGACCAAACTCCCTTCCTTCAACCTGCTTTTTAACACATGAACCATTTTATTTTTGAGCCACTTTCTTTTGTTTATTCACATAGTATTGGTGATAAAATTCTTATTTAGTACATTTAAGCCATATAGAGAATAGCCCTAGTTATACAATTTTAGGTTTTTATTGAACCATTTTCACTTAATACTAAAGTTATATTTAAATTTTCTATTTTGAATGAAGATATTGATGAAATTATTCACTAACTTAAGGTGCAATTCTCAAGCATGAATATTGGATCTACAACTAGTACTAAGTAGATTAAAGTGCAATTCATAATAATTATTTGCTTATTTTTTTTTTACCTAACATGTTATGTTTTATTTTTAAAATTTTAAATAATTATTTATCTTTTGCAAGAAATCCAACTTTATTTATATTTTACATGCACATGTACAATTGATGAGATCGATAACATTGGGTGCTCCACATCTAGTTTTTGTTTATTTGGTTCTTTTGTGGTGATGATAAGATCAGTGAACAATTTTGAACTATATGATCTCAAGTATTTATGTATTATTTAACTTGGATTGCCAAGAGTTTTGTAGCTTAACTAGCACTTCTTAGTGTTTTAACGGAGACATCCCGAGTTTAAATCCTGCTATCTATCATTGTATTATTTAAGTATCATGTCACTCACATTTGAGCCCTGTTAGTGGGTGTTTAATTTAACAAGTTTAGAGTCATAATATTCTTTTCAATTATATTTTTCAATTGTCTTCAATTCAGTTTAGGAGATGATGCTTGGTATAGGTTTATTTAATTTTCATTCAAAGAACAACTATTCCTAAAGGAGAAGGTTGGGCCGGGTTATGCTATACGGTCCATTAGTTTTTATTCTAAATTCAAAAAAGAAAGCCCATTCCATCCCGACCCCTACCTGTTTAAACACCCATCCAGCCCACGGTGCCAACGACTCTTTTTCTATCTTTTCTGTTCTTCTTCTTTCTGTTTCCTTTCTTTTTTCCTCACGCTGTTGCTTCTTCTTGGAGACTGAGTTCAGAGGGTTGCACCATCGCCACGACAGCTGGATTGGAGGAACCAATACCAATAAAGGTTTTTTTTTTTTTTTGGGAGCCTTTTTTGGGTTTGATTTACCTTTAGTATTTTTTTTAACTGAAATTTCCTTTTATTTTAATGAGAAACTGTCACATCCCCTACTAGCTAAATAAAAGTTTGAGATTAAAATCTACTACCACTTGTTATTATGTATTTAAAATAAAAGGACATATCCAGTTAAAAAAATACCAGAGGTAAGCCAAACCTTTATTTATTTTTGGTATTGTGGGTGGATTGGAGGTTTTGATTGTTAGAGATATATATTAGACATATTAGCCCAATATAATAGGCCCAAGCCCATTCCTGCTTGTACTAGTAATCTAGGGTTTAGTTGCCTATATATACTCATATTAGAGTTCATTGTAACACAGGTTATTGTACTACACTCTTATACAATAAAGATGTAGTCCTTAAGGGATTCCTCCGTGGATGTAGGCCGACAAGGCTGAACCACGTAACCCTCGTGTTCTCGGTGTTCCTATTCTATGCTTCCTCTTCCGCATCCATTCTAGCATATACAACATGGTATAACACATCGCGTTGCTAATAACATATTTAACATGGTATCAGAGCCAAACTTCGTTCTTGGCATCAAACAAAATCTCTAGCAAGCAAAGAAGATTCTCACGTGCATAACATAGATCCACAACAGTGCCCATGCCTTCTTTCAGATCTGGGTCTACATCATCACACAGCTCCCACGGAAACTCCGTTGCTGCCTCGCTGCTACATCTTTGATCTCTCAAGCAAGTCGAACCACTCACCTTACAGATCTGTGCAAATCAAGCCTTCGCTTGAAGAAACCGACCCTACAGGCGTGCTCCTCGGTCTCCCGTAAGGAAAACCTAGAAATCTAGTCACCTGAAGCCTTGCCATGCGCCGCAATTGTCTCCAAAAAATCTCCCACGCGCCGCCTCAGATTCCTGACTTCCAGATCGTCTTCTTGACACACGCGCTGCCTCGACGGCCTCCTTGTCCACCGATCTACAAAAACTGAGATTCCGGCCCTCATCCGACCTTACACGCGCATCCACGCGCCTCCCTAGCTTCTGGCTTCTCTTCCACGCGCCGGTGACTACTCGCACACACCACACGCGCTGAAAACTGTAGCTGATGTCATCCATGACGTTAGCAAACAAAGCCATGTTAGCCCTAGACACGTCATCAGCCACGTCGCTAGCCACGTTAGCAGTGTCGCCTCGTTAGCACCACGTCACCTAGCTGACCGTTGACCCGGACTGACCCGACCCGGATCTGACTCGTGAGCACTAACCGTTGACTTTGACTAGGACTCGTTGACTTTGACTTTTGCGTTGACCTTTGACCAAAGTCAAAATTTCCAAAAAGGCCTATTGCTTAGTTTTTCGCGTAGATTCCAATTTTGGACTCTGTTTCTTCATTTGAGACTCCGAAATTGGTCAATTGGCATATTCTTCATTGTGGTTTCTTTAAAGGCATTCTTCAAAGCATCTCCAAGTGATCTTCTCATACTTATCCAACCTCAAGCCTTCATCAAGCTTCCGCCTTGAGTTTGAGGGAGGGTGTTAAAGATATATATTAGACATATTAGCCCAATATAATAGACCCAAGCCTATTCATGCTTGTACTAGTAGTCTAGGGTTTAGTCGCCTATATATACTCATGTTAGGGTTCATTGTAACATAGGTTATTGTACTACACTTTTATATAATAAAGATGTAGCCCTTAAGGGATTCCTCCGTGGATGTAGGCTGACAAGGCTGAACCACGTAACCCTTGTGTTCTCGGTGTTCCTATTCTATGCTTTCTCTTCCGCATCCACTCTAGCATATACAACATGGTATAACACATCGCGTTGCTAATAACATATTTAACATTGATATTTAGGAATTTTTTTTTGCTTTGAATGATGTTATGTTGGATTAATCCGTATGAACTACTGTTTTTTGCTATATGGGACACTGCCTAATTTAAGGTATTGTATCAATTCCTTTGATGTTTCAAGTTCTGTTTTTTATTGGAATTTCTTTGTAGCTTTTGCATGTTAGCTTTTCCTTTGATTTATTTTCTGGGCGTTGTTCACTTTTATATTTTCAGGGGTTTCCAGTTTTGTAATGGGCATGAGATTTTACAATCAACTGGGATGTACAATTTGGGTTCGCAGTTCTAGTGAGTAGGATTAGCTCTGGTACGGGGTTATGGGGCAAACAGGTCACGTATTTCTAGTGAGTAGAGTAGGGGGAATCAATTTGGCTTTGCTCTTTAGTCTCTTTATTGTCTTTAGGTGTTTGTTTTCAAGTTTTGTGAAATGCAATTTTGTTAGTTTCCTTTAATATTTCAATAATTTTACTTCTAAAAAATTGTAAAATTTATTGTTCTATTTTATAAACAAATTAGAAAGACAATATCATACTATATATGTTTTCAAATTTGAAAATTGTATGATATTGTGACTAGTATAGATAAGCATGTTTCATGCCTACTAAAAAAATGCAAATATTATTTTAATTAATAAAAATACAAATATCCTTCAATAATTGTTTTTAAAAGCTAATGTGGACCACGCCGCATCAACGCTTTGTAAAAAAATTGAAAAATTGGTTGTGTTTCTAGCATTATTATTCTTTTAAGATTGAGGAAACATGAGAAAGTGTTGTTGTTATTTTTTTTTGTTTTGTTTTGTTTTGTTTTGTTTTCTTTTTTTTTCCAGTGGTTCAACAAGAGGGAGAAAATTCTAAAAAAGAAAAGAATTTCATAATTTATTGTAATAAATAAGAGAGAACACTAAAGCATGCTATATTAATTAAGAAATTAAATTTTGTAAGGACGTGGTGTAAAATCCATATTTTACCCTTCAATCCCAATATGCCACATCATCTTATCACATATGGTTTGGGGGACAATGTTGAGCATGAGCTGAAATCCAGGTACGACGTGCATCATGAGGCAAAATCCCTAATTTTACACTAACCTCTAAGCACGCGCGTTGCGCATGCTCAGAGGCTCTTCTATATTTTTTTGGTAAAAATTAATAATTTATATTATTAAATAAATAAAAATGATAAACTTTAAAGATAAGCAGTAACTGTAGTTTTTTTTTATTTTTTATATTTTTTTAAAATAATCATCTTATCACATATGGTTTGGGGGGCAATGTTGAGCACGAGCCGAAATCCGGGTACAACATGCATCATGAGGCAAAATCCTTAATTTTACACTAACCTCTAAGCACGCGTGTTGCGCGTGCTCAGAAGCTCTTTTATATTTTTTTTGGTAAAAGTTAATAATTTGTATGTATTAAATGAATAAAAATGATAAATTTTAGAGATAAGCAGTAACTGTAGTTTTTTTTTTTTTAAAATAAGATGAATGTGAGGGGAAAGAAGGCTAAGTTTTAGAAGTGCTCTCAGTCTTTTATTTTATTTTTATTTTTTAAATTGGGGGTGTTTTACTTTTATTCAGGTGAAAAATTAATAAAAAAGGCTAAATTTTAGGGAATAAAAAGATGAACATGAAGGGAAAAAAAATTCTAAAATTTAGGAGTTTTCTTTTTAAATTCAAAATGAAATTTGTTATTTGACATTTATGATCCTATTTCTAAGAGAAGTTACCCTTTATTAATGAGTTTATTTTTGAATCACATAAAAGTCCAGTTTAAAGAGGGGAATCCTCTTATATATAGTATAGATATCAATTGATGGGTTAAATAAGACGCAATCACATTTAATAAAAAGAGCAAGACTTAGGTACAATACTTAGGTATTGTTCCTTAGGTTCCCTTTTTAAGATTCTACCATGTGGATTTTTTCTCATGGATGGAAGTGTATTTTTTAGTTGAATAGCCACATGGCTAAATCTTAAAAGGGGAACCTAAGGAACATCACTTAAGGTACTGTAACCCAAGACACTAATCGGTTTTTAGTGTACGCGGGGATTGAATCCCAGATTTCTTATTTAATTATCAGAGATTTTATCAATTGAGTTAACTGGAACCCAACTGATGATGCCGTAAAATCACCAGTAAGCCACACGGTCTTCGCACGCTCGAAACAATTCCTGCAGCACAAAAAGAGTAAACCTTAGGAGAGTACTGGTGTGGTACCGGCCAAGGACCCTCCGAAGGTTAAGTCAGGAAACCTTTCTACAACTCTAGAGTACCAGAGCTGGGGGTAAATTATGCGTACCTTATTCCTTGAGAGTCTTTGGGTTTTTATAGTAGAGTAGAACCGACTTCCGTTTCTTGCGTGGGAAGTCTTTTCCTTATGGAGAAGATCATCATTAAAGGGCGTATATTACGGGATTCTTCCCATATTAAGATTCTAGTCGTATCAGGACTCTATCGACTAGGGTTAATCGTAAGACACAAGTTGTTTCCATTTAAGTTTCCTTGGAGATTACTTAAACCAGGAGGACGCCATGTGGCCTCAGGACCTGTCCACCTTGTGGCCGTGCACTATGGATCCATCCACTATCAACATACTAGTCCAGAGTTGTCAGGTTTACTAATATGGTTCCGTCATCTATAATTTTACCCTCTTCAGTTGCTCCCTCACTCTTCGGGTCCGTGATCTATGTATGGACGGGCTCGTGGAGTGACGGTTCGGTTTACCTCCTGAGGAACCTACCTAGCTTGACAGGTTGGCCTAAGGTCATTAATGTCGTAGGAACATGTGGCATGAACTTAGTGGTCCATCTCTTTGATCGAAGCGTCCCTTCGTCTTCCGTGCCGTTCCCTCTATATAAACCTCTCTTTTACCCTCATTTTTTACTTTCCATAAAAATCTTATGATCAGATCGCTACCGTCATCCTTGTCAGACGAGCATACTGTCCAGTGCATTCGTCATCCATACTTTTTTGCTGCTCATCTTCAACTGGTAAGTACTCTTCTCTTTTAACTGAATCTCTGTAATCTTTTAAACTTTGCAATCCTGTCACCTATTAGATCCGTTAGCGTCTTAGGGTTTACCGTCACGTGTAGGTGACAGATGTTTAGTGCGTCAAGTAACCAGTCGTGTGTCAGTGATGGAGCAGACTACGATGAAGTATTCCCGTCAAGTCAGAAAGACCCAGACGCATCAAGTGAAGAGAGGACTCCGTCAGCCACCTCTCCCTCAATGGATAAGGGTATGGAGATGGATGGGTCAGAGGGTGACTCTAATGATGGTATAGAAGGTGTCGAACCCCAAATTCAAGCTTCAAGACACTTAAGGAAAAGTACCAAATACCTGCCAATATTCCCATCTGTCTTCCTTATATGTCGGAAGAATGTTACTATGAGGTATTGAGGGCGTCAGGATCTATGAGCAGATGTTGAAGGTAGGGCTCAGATTCCCCCTAAGTTCTCTTCACCATCAACTCCTTTAGTACCTAGCTGTGTCCGTCACCCGGATCTCCCTAAATGCCTGAAGGGTCTTCCTTAGCGTGGAGGTCTTGTATGGGACAATGTCTGACGGAGCCCAGAAGTTGACGTTAGAAGAGTTCTTTAATTGTTACCATTCGGTTGAGATTGCTCAGTCCAAGGGCATGTACAGCTTTGTGCCCAGGAACCCCCACACTAGCCTCGTGTGTGAAACCCCCGACTCTAACAAAAACTAGAAGAGTCGGTATTTTTTCTTGGAGGGCGATGAGTGGATGTGTCGCCCTGGTGACCACGAGTTTTTGCCCGTTGACACAACATGGGGAATAATGCCCCCGTCTGGTATGCATCCATCTATATTCAAGCTATCAATCATTTTCTTTAAATGTTTCTATGACCGTCCTTATTCTTTTTTGCAGTTCAAGACCGTCCTCAGGTCTCCTTAGAATAGTGGAGTTTTTTGGAGAGCATTTTTAGCAAAACTAAGTTAGAGGAGAGGACATGGGCAAAGTTGGTCACGCTAGACACCCTTTATTGGTACTGTGACGGGCCAGAACTAACAATAGCCGCCCGACGATACGACGCTCAAGTTCGTCGACATAAGTCCGTCACCCTATCTTTTGGGGTTCTTGGTTTTTGCTATTTCACTCTAACCATTCGTCTTTTTTGTGTAGAAATGGATGCTGCAAAGAGAAGGGCCGTCATCAAACAACAGGCAGCCAAAAAGAAGGAGGTGGAAGGATGACTTCCTAAGGAGACGGGTTCATCTAACCCGTCCTAAAAAAGAAAGCTGCCAAAGAAGCAAGGTCGCCTCCCCAAGAAACCTAAAACCATCTTGGAGCCTGTCGTGGGACTAGAGGCTGAGGGTATAAAGACGGTTACCCCTACCAATCATGGAGCGGGAAAAGGTTTTATGAAGGGTCTGTCTACTGCCCAAGAGAAGCCACCCGTCCTCCTTCGTGAAGATTCTAAATATGCTTTGGAGAAACTTTCGTCCAATGACTATGAGGACTTAAGTAACCATGCTACGGAGGCCATGGGGGAGACGGGGCTCTTTTGTGTTGCTCAGGTAAGTCATGTCTGTCCACACACTATCTTCCCGTCCATTTACCTCCGTCACTAACCACCTTTGTTTTCAGGCGATGTTGATGAGGAAAGGGCTGATGGGACGGTGCCTAAACCATGAGACGGCGTTGGACCGTATACGGGCAAAGGCGAGGTTGACGAAGGATGAGTTGAATGAGCTGAGGGCCTGAAAAGTGGTCCAGGAGAAGAAGCTTGCCTTGTTGGAGGAAACTAGGGACGTGCCTGAGAAGCAGACGGAGGAACTGAAGCAGGTCTTGGAAGATAAGGAGAAAGATATCCGTGATGCCAAGGAACAGCTCCGTTAGGCGAAGGATGAAGCGGTGTGAGAATACCGTGACTCTGATGCCCTTCTAGCAGAGCTTGGAGAATCATTTGCTGAAGGCTTCGATGATGCTCTTCGTCAAGTCAAGGCTTCTTATCTTGACCTGGACATGTCTCATGTCAATATCAATACCCAGGACCAAACCTCCGTTCAGCCTGTCCGTTTCGAGTACCAATGAGCTTTTTGCTGATGATGCCCCTGTCAACGACCCTCATGGTGACGTAGGAAACGTTGTTGAGAGTCAAAAGAAACCAGATGATGATCAGGCCCGTCATCCTGAGGATCTAGTGGTTGAAGAAAAGAATGAAACCCTTGTTCAGATTGTGTAGTTTTATTTATTTATTTATTTTTAAAGTTATTTGGAGAACAATTTTAAGTTGTTTGTAGACACCTTTCAGGTTTTCGAGTAATTTTAAAATTTACTTTTTTTGTCAGTCTACCTATATGCTTGTGCTTGATTGTTTTGCATGAATATAACTATCATGATCATCCTTCCGTCCACCTTGAGGGCATGGAATTCAACCGTAGTATTGAACCATACCATGTGGACCTATCCTCTCTGGGACTTGTGTGTTGAACCTGTTTATGTGAACCTTAATAACTGTCATCTTTTAGGATGAGCCCATCCACACATGGACTTATTTCTGATTCAACGTGATGTTGAACCCGTTCACTTTGTGGCCGTCCTTTCAAGGACTTGTAATATTAATCCAACTTTATGTTGAATCCGTTCACTTTGTGGACCCGTCCTTTCAAGGACTTGTAATATTAATCCAACTTTATGTTGAATCCATTCACTTTGTGGACTCGTCTTTTTAGGGACTTGTAATATTAATCCGTTCACTTTGTGGGCCCGTCCTTTGTGATATTAATCTAACTTTACATTGAACCCGTTCACTATGTGAACCGTCCTTTCAAGGCTTGTAATATTAATCTAACTTTACATTGAACCTATTCACTATGTGAACCGTCTTTTCAAGGACTTGTAATATTATTCTAACTTTATGTCGAATCCGTTCACTATGTGAACCGTCCTTTCAAGGACTTTTAATATTAGTCCAACTTTTTGTTGAACCCGTTCACTATGTGAACTATTTATCATCCTCCAGGATAAGCCCGTCCACTTATGGGTTTGTTGTTGACTCAACGTGACCCGTCCACTTTGTGAACTTGTGGGGTCCCCAATTGGAGTCCGTCTACTTTATGGATCAAATCCGTCTATTTTGTGGACTTTTGAACCCGTCCATCTACTTTATGGACTTTGTCTGTAGGAATATATATATATATATATATATATATATATATATATAGACAAGGTGATTCTGAATAACTCCTCTTATTATGATGATAATTCATTCGTAGAAATTGTTTTTGAAAAAATAAATAAAAAACTTGCCCTTTGGGCTTAAAAGAAATGGTAGATAACAAAAACTATAAAACTAGAAAGAAATAAATTGGAAATGAGGAGTAGTGCTGCTCGTCTACTGCTAGTAGCCTACTGGTAGTACTTCTTTAGGTGCTCCGTATTCCACGGGTGATGTAGCTTTTGTCCATCCAGGGTTTCCAGGTGGTAGGTTCCCTTTCTATACCATGACGCAATTCTGTACGGGCCTTCCTAGTTAGGTCCTAGATTCTCTTGGGAGGCGTCTCTTGTGTGCCCATTACCTTTCTTAGGACAAGATCTCCTACTTGGAAGTCCCTAGGTCTGACCTTGGAGTTGTAGTGCTTGGCCATGAGATTCTGATATTGTTGACACCTTATTTTGCAACCCGCATTTAACCTCAATTGGAGGGTAAAAGGGTAATTTTGCCTTGGAAATATGCATCTTGATTTTGGCCATTAAATCATTAATCTCATTTCACCGAAATGATTTTGATTTTGTAACGATCAAATCGACTGGTCATAAGCTCTAATCGGACCACCCGATTGAAAGTTATCATCAAATCAAGTTTTAATGGCCGAGATGCACTATCACAAATTGAGTCCGACTATATGTGATTATGAACAATTGATTTCAATTGGTTATAAGTGTAATCAATTTGAGATCAATGATATGTCATAATTTGATTGGTTAGGACTACATTTTATGGTGAGGTTGCATACACTTAATTAATTAGATAATTAAACATTATATATTCAATGAGTAATTTGTGCAATTATCTTTTAATTAGAGTAAATTTGGAACCAATTAAGTATGAAATGAGAGTGATTGGAGCCATTTAATGTTGATTGGGAGCTAATTTGGGACTTATTAATGTTAATTGTGCTGAAACCATTTTCTAACAAATGATCTCTGCTCACCATTTCATCGATATCTCTCAGAATATTTTGAATCTATGAATGAGGTTAATTTTACCAGAACTAGACATGCGAGGCTTCAATTTGAGTACAAGAATGAGACAATTCCGATCAGAATTAAGTCGGATATGATTTTTCGAAGTTGGCTCTATAGGCTATTACAGCAGCTACAGGAAAACCGAATTTTGGTTTGCTCCTCACTCCCACCAATCTTTTCATTTAATGCACCAGATTTTCCCAAGGCTAAAATGAGGTCTAGGTTCATGATTTTTTGTCAACCCTCATTAAATGGCATTCCATTCATATTTCCTCCACCACTACAAAAAACCCCCCCTCTCTTCTCTTCTCTTGAGTTCTAGTGAAGTAGAGTAGTCTTGTCATATCTTGGTCTTCCTGAGACTCAAGGTATTGAGTGAGACTCACTCTCCCTCTCCTAGTTCTTCTTTTTTTCCTCCACCCTTAGGACCTCCACCAAGAGTCTCCTGCTCCACCATATGGATCTTGCATGAAGGTAGAATCTCTTTCCCAACTAGTTTTTTATGTTACTATGATGAGAATTTAAGATTAAAGCATGATAGTAATTATTTAAATTCCCTTGAATATGTTTGAATGCTCTTAATTGTTCTTATATGTTCTTCACATGTTCTTAGTTGTTCGTCACATGTTCATGCATAACACTAGTTTTAATCTTAAATCTACATAAAAAATATGAAAAACATGTTTGTTTCAAAATTCTTTCAAATCCTTGAATCTAGGTTATCACCATCCATACACATTCACTAAAATTTATTTTTCAATCCAAATGCAATGCTTAATAAATTGAATTAGGGTTTATCACATGTACACACATTAAATTCAACATGCAAATTGATTGATAACATATTGGATGATGTGATATGAATGTTGGCCACCATAGTCTAGAAGACCGGTTTCACTGGGTAAGGTGGGTGCCTAACACCTTTCCACCTTGTAACATAGCCTCTGAACTTAGATCAAGGGTTGTTAGACCAATGTTTGTCATTGTAATTTTCAATTTCTAGATTGTAACTAGGAAACAAAACTATGTACTTTATCTTAGATTGTATCTAGGACCAAAGCCATGTAATTTTCGTATGATCAATGTAAATTCAATTGAAAATAAATAAAATGAGGAGTTTTCAATTTTGGTTTTCTTATTTATCCCAATAATTAAATAAGTGGCGACTCCATTGTAAAACCCTTAATTTAAAAGGGAAAATATAAATAGTCGAACCTTCATTTTGAGAGGCAATAACATGACTCCACCCATTCACGTGGGTTTGGCCCAACATCCCTAAAAAGGGGCCGGGGGCGCGGTCTCTCATAGATACCATGCTAGTCTTTGTTCTACTGTTTCTCTTACTTCATCCACTAGATCAAGCTGTAGGCGCATTGCTTCCTCATTTTTGCCTTCGTCATGGTTTCCCACTCGGTAGCTCGTGAGCCCTACTTCTGCTGGGATGACTGCCTCACTTTCGTATGTTAGTTGAAATAGTGTCTCTCCTGTAGGTGTCCTCGCTGTGGTCTTGTATGCCCATAAAATGCTTGATAGTTCATCCGGCCATATACCCTTTGCCCCCTCGAGCCGAGTCTTGATGATTTTAAGTAAGGATCGGTTCGTAACTTCAACTTGTCCATTGGCCTGCGGGTGGGCGGGCGATGAGTAGTGGTTTCTGATCCTTAGCTCCGAGTAGAAGTCTTTGAATGCGTTGTTGTAGAACTGCTTCCCATTTTCTGAGACGAGTACTCTGGGTATGCCATACTTGCATATGATATTCTTCCATATGAAACTTTGTATATTCTTCTCTGTAATAGTGGCTAAGGCTTCCGCTTCCACCCATTTGGTGAAGTAGTCAATGCCAACCATTAGGAACTTTAGCTGTCTAACTGCTGTTGGGAATAGACCCATGATATCTAGCCCTCATTGACCGAACAGCCACGGGGCTGTCATAGGGGTAAGCTCCTCTGTTGGTTGCCTGATGAGATTGCCAAATCTCTGACATTTGTCGCAAGCCTTGACATATGCATGGGCATCCTTCTGCATGGTTGGCCAATAGTATCCTGCCCTGATTAGCTTATGTACCAACGAGCGCGATCCCAAGTGGTTCTCGCAAATTCCCTCGTGAACTTCTCTTATAACATAGTTTGCTTCTTCGGGGCCGAGACACCTTAGGTAGGGTTGAGAGAAACCTCTTTTTTTAAGAATGTCTTTGATCAGGACGAAGCGGGCAGCCTTCTTCCCTTCTGGCAGCATGCCCTCCTTCAGGTAAGAGGCTATTGGTGTTGTCCAATGGTTCTTGGATCCTACCTCTTGCACACTGACACTATCTATTAATGGTGAAATCTGAACAAAAGATAGTACCTAACTGGGGATGACCATATGTTCTGCGGACGCAGCTTTAACGAGTCGGTCGGCGTGCTCGTTCTCCTTTCTCGGGATATGAATGAACTTTGCTTGGAGATTGTTGATCCAGTCCTTCACCTGTTCCAGGTATTTCTTCATCCGTTCATTCCTGCAGTCTTATTCTCCGTTAACTTGACTTATCACCACTTGGGAATTGCAGTAGAGGACCAGATTTTCAGCTTTCGTGGCTTTGGCGAGGTCCAGTCCTGCTACTAAAGCTTCATACTCTACTTTATTGTTGGTTGTAGGGAAATCCAGACAGACCATGCATTCGATTATATCCCCTTCCGGGCTATGAAGTATCACACCAGCTTTGCCTGCTTGCTTATTGGAGGATCCGTTTGTGTGGATGCTTCATTGAGGGGCCTCTTTTGCCCCCTATCCTTCTACGTCGGTGAACTCTGCAATGAAGTCAGCGACCACCTGTCCCTTAATGGCAGTACGGGGGTGATATTATATGTCGAACTCACTCAATTCAATTGCCCATATTGCCACTCGCCCGACAACTTCAGGATTACTCATTGCTCGCCTTAGGGGTTTGTTTGTTAGGACAATCACTATGTGATCTTGGAAGTAGGGCTTGAGCTTGCGGGTCGCAGTGACTAAAGCGAAGGCGAGCTTCTCCATTGGTGGGTATCTTTTTTCTGCGCCTCAGAGTGCATGACTCGTATAGTACACGGGCTTCTGTACCTTGCCTTTTTCCCTAACTAATGCTGCACTGACGGCCGCTAGGGATACCGCTAAGTAACAATTCCTCCCCTGGCTGGGAAGGGCTCAACAACGGAGGAGATGAGAAGTAGGTCTTCAGGTCTTCGAATGCCTGCTGGCATTCGATCGTCCATTCAAAAGATTTCTTCAGTGTGTGAAAGAAAGGTAGACATTTGTCCGTTTCTCTTGACACGAACCTGTTCAGCGCTGCTATTTTGCCGTTAAGGCTTTGTACTTCTTTGACGTTCCTTGGGGGTGCCATCTATATTATGGCCTGGATCTTGTCCGGGTTGGCCTCGATACCCCTCTGGGTTACCATAAATCCCAGGAACTTTCCCATCGTAACTCCAAAGGTGCACTTGCCTGGATTGAGCTTCATGTTATAGGAGCGAAGAGTGTCGAATGTTTCTCTAAGATCTTCCAAGTGGTCTTCCTTCCTTCGGCTTTTCACCAATATGTCGTCAACATAGACTTGGACATTTCTCCCGATTTGCTATGAGAACATCTTGTTCATGAGTCTCTGGTACGTTGCGCCCGCATTTTTGAGGCCAAATGGCATTACTTTATAGCAGACGAGGCCTTGGCTAGATCTGCTTCGTCCATTCTGATTTGGTTGTAGCCCGAAAAAGCATCCATGAAGCTTAACACTTGGTGTTGAGCCGTAGAGTCCACTAGAACATCGACCCACGGGAAGGGGTAACTGTCCTTAGGGCAGGCCTTGTTGAGGTCTGTGAAATCTACACACATCCTCGACTTTTCATTGGCCTTCGTGACCATTACCACGTTTTCCAGCCAGTCGGGGTAGTAGACCTCCCTAATGAAGTTCGCCTCCTACAGCTTCTGGACTTTTTCCGCTATAACTTGGTCTCGTTCTGGGGTGAACACTCGCTTCTTCTGACGGACGGGTGTAAAGGTGGGCGACACATTCAGTTTGTGTTCCATAATGGAGGGGTCTATCTTCGGCATGTCTTCATGACTCCAAGCAAATACATCCCGGTTATCCCTGAGGAAAGTTGCTAGTGCTTGGCGAACTGTTGGGCTGGTGAGGGTACCAATCCTCATTGTTCGATCATTTCTGGAGTCGTCGAGATGTATCTCTTCGAGCTCTTCCACGGGTTCTGTGGTCGTCTGATGTTCTTCTATGTTCATGGCCTGGAGGTGGTCGTCCATCTCCATCATTGCTATGTAGCATTCGCGCACAACCACCTGGTTTCCGCGCAGCTCCCCTACTCTGTAATCCGTAGGGAACTTGATCATTAAGTGGTAGGTTGAGGTTACAGCCTTCCATGAGTTGAGGGTAGGCCGCCCTATGATGGCGTTGTAAGCAGACGAGCAGTCGACCACAAGGAAGGTTACATCCTAGTGATCTGTTGGGGGTAGTTGCCCACCATCACGGATAATGTGACTGCACCAAGGCGAAAAACACGTGTTCCTCCGAAACCAACGAGCGGAGCGTTCGTTGGAATTAATCATTCTCTATCAATTCTCATTTGTTGGAATGCTGGGTAGTAGAGGATGTTAGCCGAATTGCCATTGTCGACTAGAATTCAACATATTGTAATCTCCTACTCGTATGCTAACTACGAGTGCATTGTCATGCAGGTGGTAAAGACGTCAGGCATCTTCTTCCGAGAATCCGATGACGGGGTTGTCCATTCGTGCCATCTTTGGTATGGAACCTGTCAGCTGGACGTTTTGAACCATTCTAAGGTAAGTTTTTTTGGCTTTTTTGGACGACCCAGTAGCTGTCGTGCCCCCTAAAATCATTCTTATATCCCCTACGGGCCTACGGGGGGTCTAGGGTGTTCATTCTCCCGTCGGGGGGCCTACTCTTGAGCTGGGTCCGTCCTATCCTTGTTGACGAACCTCTGCATTTTTCCTTGTCGGATAAGGGCTTCGATCTGCTGCTTCAGGTCGTAACAGTCAACTGTGTCATGGCCGTGATCACGGTGGAATCAGCAATACTTGTCTCAAGGCCTCTTGTTAGGGTCTCCCTTCAGCTTGCCGAGAAAGGTCAGGGCCCTTTCATCCTTAATCTACATCAGGACTTGGTCGATCGGGGTGATTAGTGGGGTGAAACTTGTGAATTTCCTTGTGGGGGGTTTTGGACGCCTGTCCTTCTGTCGCTCCCCTGTCCTTGCCATCTTTGGTCCCCTGTCCTACCGTATATCATCCTGTCTTTCCCTCTTCTTGGGCTTTTCTTTTTGGGCTAGGAATGCGTCTTTCGCGTTCATGTACTTGGTTGCCCTGTAAAGCACATCTGACATAGTTTTTGGATCATTCTTATATAGAGAAAATAGGAACTTACCCTTCTGTAGCCCATTGGTGAATGCTGCCACGAGTATCTTATCGTTCGCTTCATCAATCGAAAGAGCCTCCTTGTTAAAGCAGGTTATGTAAGATCTCAGCGTCTCGTTCTCTCGTTGCTTGATGTTCATCAAGCATGCAGTGGACTTCTTGTACCTGTGTCCACCAATGAAGTGTGAGGCGAATTGGGCACTTAACTCCTTGAAGGTACTGATGGAGTTGGGCGTCAACCTACTGAACCAGATCCTCGCGGATCCTTTCAGCGTGGTGGGAAAGGCTCTGCACATGATCTTATCTGGTATTCCCTATAGGTGCATTAGGGTCTTGAAACACTCCAAGTGATCTAAGGGGTCCTTGGATCTGTCGTAGTTTTCCACCTGTGGCATACGAAACTTCGGTGGGAGGGGGAACGAAGTAACGGATGCTGTGAATGATGAGTCCGTCCGGTGGACTAAGTCATTGAGGTCGTTAGACACCCGTCCTCTGAGGGCATTCATCATAAGGTCTATCCGTTCCTTCATCATTTGCATCTCGGCGACTATGTGAGATGGGACCGTATCAGTGATAGAGGGCCGGCTTGTGTCTTGTCGTTCTGGCCTACTTGGGGCGTTGCTTCCTTTCGGCCCTTCATGGTTCCTTCACTTAGCGCTGGTGCCTTCTTGGTCTTCCTCTTGGGTATCCATCACTGCACTCTTCTGGTGCAGCTGTTCCTCTAGGTCATGATTCTGTTTGGTGAGATGTTCCAATGCCGCTGTGAGGGTTTGGACTTGCCTTTGCAAGGCAGTGGGTCGCAGCTCATCGCCTTGATTTTTGGTGGTGGTTGCCATTAATCGGGTGAGTACCATGCAACTTTTTTGTCCGGGAGGCAATGTTATGGCTTACAAATCACAATATATTTCCCACAGACGGCGCCAACTGATGATGCCGTAAAATCAACAGTAAGCCACACGGTCCTTGAACTATATAATTAATATATGCATTTACTTTATTAGTTATGTAAAGTTGTAATTTACAACTATTTTGTGTTGGCTTTAATTCCGTGCCAAATTTGATTGTAATTTCTTCAATCATATTTCCCTGTATGTATGTGGGTTGTCAATTGTAAAGGATGAGTGTGAGAGTGTGAAGACTCAAGTTTAAAAGAATGAACAAGTGGATTTCGCGAATGTCTCGCGAGAAGCCTACACGCGAAAGAGCCACGTGTAGAGCACATGACTGGAAGATGAAGAGTCATGCCAACTTGGATGTTTTCACGAGTGTCTCACGGGAAAGGCCATCCTGTGAAGTACTCGCGAAACTTTCTGTTTGGAAAAAAGTTATGTTTTACTTTACCAAGTCTTTACCCACACTATATATATATACCCTCATTACCCACAAATTGTAAGGAGTGCTTTTCAGAAAGAAAACTCTAGAAAATACACTTGAGAGTTAGAGATTGTTATATCCACAATCGTCTACACATTTCCTTGTGGTTTTTCTTAACTCCTATCTCTCAATCTCCATATCCTTGAGAGGTTGATAGCCTAAGCACTGAAAGGAGCCATTCATTGGTGGATGCAATCAGGCTGAAACGCGGGATCCAGAAAGCTAGAGAAGACAAGATTCCGAGAAGCCAGTTGATAGTAGGAGCTTGGAGGGCTCAAGTACACGGGGTAGACTAGGCTTGGAGGGTCTTTTGTTATTCATGTACTCCAACTTTATTCTTTAGTGGATCGATTTCGACTTGGAGGGTCGTGGAGAGGTTTTTCGCCAAGTTCTTCGGTTTCCTCTTCGATAACACGTCTCGGTGTTATTTTGTGCTTGCATCTTTCTTCCCTACTCTTAATCTTTCCTTTTATTGTTGATAATTGATGAATATGGCTTAGGGTAGTGGTATCGGTTGTTTGCGCTCATTTACTCTTGTTCCGCACTTAGTCTAAGTTTGAGTAAAAGCAATCTAGTTGTAATTTTTAATTGGGGGTCTGAACAAGCTCTTCTGTTTTTACACAAATCCGAGCTTTCAAGTTAACTCAATGAACTAATACTATGATGTAAATACAAACCTTATTGAAGTGTAAGCCTAAATAAAGAAAATTCCAAGAAATGCACCACATGGTAGAACCTTATGCTCTCTCGAATGATGTCTCCACTTTGCATAGCAGATAGATGACAACTAACTGAACCATTTAACAAGTACATAACATTTTAGCATTAATAATCCCTAATAAACTTTTTACAACTTTTTTGTAGGTGACTATCAACTATCATCCACTTTTGCAACAAAACTCTACGTCAATCTTGACATTCCAGAAGTCACAAAAATTGAAGACAAGTAATTACTACCATACTATTTTTTAAAAATTTATTTGTAGCTACTTTGCGATACTTCTTACAGGATAGATGTCATAAAATTGTGTAAAACAAATGTTAATGAAGATTAAAATAGGGAGCAATTAGTATATTTAGAAAATACATGTTTGTTTCAGTGTGTTTTGATATATATATATATATATATATATATATTTATGTAGAATATGATGAGGCAAAAAAGTATTGAAGGCAATACTTGATATCAATAATTAAATATGAAGAAATAGTTCTAATAAAAACATCATATATAGGGGAAAAAAAACAGATCAAGCATGGAAAAAGAGTAAGAAAGAAAATAACCTGGAGAACATTAATAGAACAAATTTAAAGGGATAAAGCCTTGTTCACAATTGTCTTTGCCAAAGATCATATACATTGCCCCTTACCTTATCATTCCACAGTTGCCACAATACAATGAAATTTTCAATGTCATACATATAAAGTCAATGTATATGCCAATATGGATGCCCTCCAAAAGCCAAATACAAACAGAGAAACTAAAGATATTGAACCAGAAATTTCACAAAAAAGCAAAAGACACTATCCAATATTGATTCAATCTACTCTCTACGAAGATTGCAAAATTACCTCAAAAAAAAAAAAAAAATCATCCAAATATCGAAACCAAAACCAAAGCTGAGCAAAAACAAATTATAACCAAAATACCTTTATTGAAACCATATTTAAGCAAAGGTTTATATATATATATATATATTGTTAGCATTCTATTTCATTGATTCATTGAAAACTTTATTTTATTTCAATTGAGTTTTGTGACAAGAGATTTGTTATCCTTAAATTTTAAATATTTAACTTTAGCCTTTAACATAGAATGTTTCTAATTACTTTCAAAGATATTTGTTTAGTCTGCCTGATAGGTATGGAGTCCCATTTTCTTTTCTTTCAATTATGATTTATCAAAAAGAATAACAACTCAAAGCCTCTATTCTATCTGTCTTTATCCACCACCTCGTGAAAAACAATTTTATTTATTTATTTTTTATGGTTTAATCTGAATATGAATTTTTCTCTATTATTATCAAAATGCGATTTTTATTGTAAATTTCAAGATAACTCATATGATGTTCTTTGCTCTTGCTAAAAGTCATGAATTGACATATAATAGGGAATATTTGAAAATTATTGGATATTCTAAGGCTAACTTATCTTGTGACATAAATGATGGAAAATGCACATTAGGTATTATTATATATTCCTCCTGGGAGGATGAGCTATTTCCTGGTATTGTATATATAATACAATACATAGACATGTGAGTTTAAAATAATTTTTTTTTTGTTAAAATTTGTATTTTTATTTGAATCTAGCAAGTCATTAGACTTGTTTTCAATACAAAATTATTGTGCTAGTTGATTGAGCCCAACGAATAACATATCCATGAAGGTTTTTCACTTTCATATTTACAAATTTCATTTCTATACTATAAAGAAGGTATTAAATGACAATATGATTATTTTTTATTTTTGTTATAATTCTAAGAGGCTAGAATGTTAAGAAGAAATATAAAGATAAAATTATTAAAATAAAAGAATAAGAAGAGATAATAAATATTGATGATAAAGAAGAAAATGTCATTGAAGATATAATTTGAATGTGTATGTTGTTTGAAGAAAATGTCATGTATTATTTGTTTTTAGTTCAATTAATTTGAATGTGTATATTGTTAATTTGGTTTATTTAGTTAGCGTTGTTAAATATTATTACGTAAGTGATGATTAAATTAGTCATTAGTTGAATATATTTCAAATTTATAATAAATATATTGTATATATAAAAAAAAAAAAATTTATAATAAATATAGTGTATAATAAATTATTCATGAGTTGAATATATTCCAAAAAATATAATTTACTAGGTACATTTAATTTAAGATCATGTTACTCACATTTGTCTTCAATTCAGTTTAGGAGAAGGTTGGGCTGGGTTTGCCCCTTTATTCAAAATTCAAAAAAGCCCAGCCCAGCTCGAAAATATACACCCAGCACTTATTTAAAGTGCCAAAGCTCTTTTTTTTTTTCTCTGCAATTACTTTGCTTCTCTTGTTTGGTTGTTGAGAAAAACCTTTCTATTTTTTCTTTGCAACCAAATAGAGTTATGGCTATCTTTTGCCCTTCAAATTGATTTTGCTTTTGCTTCAGATTCAATTAATTTACTCTTTCTATCTTGTTCTCAAAACTTTGGGTTTCCTTCTATATTTCACTCTCCCTTCAAATTCATTAACTATTAACAAATGTTCATACTCTGTTTGTTTATGTGTTTATATTTGGTGTATTGTTTATAGTTGAGATTGTAGAGGCATAGGCATGGAATTGAAGAGGTCAAAGGCGTACTTGAAGTCATTGCATCTGAGGGTGAACTAGGAATTGATGAACTCCAAACTCGTCCATAAGATTCGTCCAGGTCAGGAAGACAAAGGCAGCTATGCTTAATGATACAGTCGTCCATAGGCTTATGGTCGTCTGTGAAGGATTGAACCAGGATAATCCTCAGGACTTGGAACAATTCCAGATGAGTTTATCTACATAAACTAGTAAATTGAACCGCGTGTTATTGTTCCAAGGCATGAATAAGGCCCCGGTTCATCACTATAACTTCCTACGGAATACTTAACTGCCAATAACAGTTATAGAAAATGAAATATAATAACTCCCATAGCGGTTGTGGAAGTTATCTTTGAACCCTCAGACTTCCTTAAATACAGGGGAAATTACGAGTCAAATAACCGCTCCAAGAGCATGTTATATAAAGACCCCATTCGGACCAGATAGAGGTAAGTCAAAAACATTTCCCAAAAAGTTGGAACTCCAGAATTTGAGAGAGAAACTAACTTAAGCATCGGAGGGTTCTTGGCCGATCACCATTGGTCTCCTTTGATTGTTTATTTTCCTTTTCAGGCCTTCTAGATCATTGAAGCCTAGAGCATTCAGCCTACTGATTTCCTGTGCATCATCAGTTGGTGCTGTCTGTGGGAAAGAATATTGTGTTTTGCAATTTATCTTCCTTCGACAAAAGGCTGTATGGTTCGGACAAGATCAAAAGCCACCAGCCCAGGCCACCAAGAGAGTAGGGATGCCTTTAGTAATCCCCATCGTGATCGACAATCAGCGCCTATCACGCAACTGCCTTCTATCCAACATATACAGTCCATGGCAGCAGCCATGGCAAAGTTAACCCATTAGAATCAAGAGTTGACCATAGAAATCAGTTTGCGGAGGTAGCACCATGAAAGATACGAGGAAGGACAAGCCCAGAGTCAAGAAGATAGGGGGAACGCTGAGCCTAAAAGCCAGTCAAAGGGTATCGCTTCACGAAGGGTGCCACACTTGGAGAAGGAAATGGACTAGATGAGGGAGAACATGAGAAGGGCGAATCCCGTAGAAGATTTAGTTCATCGAACAGACTCCCCTTTCACGGCTTCCATCAATGGTCACCCCTTGCCTTCGAAGTTCAAGATGCCTTCCTTGGACTCGTATGATGGAATGCATGATCCTTTCGATCATATTGCTACTTTCAAGACTATGATGCATCTTCAAGGGGTTCCAGACGAAATTATGTGCAGGGCCTTCCTTACTACCCTCAAAGGACCAGCACGAGTATGGTTCAGCAAGATACCTCCGAATGTCGTGAGTTCCTTCTAAGAATTGAGTAAGCTGTTTGTCAACAACTTCATCGGAGGACAAAGGCACACACGTTCCTTGTCTAGCCTACTAACCATAGAGCAAGGGGAAAATGAAAGCTTGTGGTCCTTCATTGAAGCCCTAATGGTGGATGAGATGGATGACAAATTGTTATTGGTAGCCTTCCATAATGGAGTTAACTCTGATTTATTCATCCATAAGCTTTATGAACAAGAGCCTTAGACCATGGCTGAACTCGTCCATTTAGCCCAGAACTTCATGAATGCAGAAGACGCAATTATAGCTAAGAAGAGGAAGAGAGCTGAACACATGGAGGCAGACCTCCCACGTCATCCTAAGCAGGGTCCTCGTCCAAAGAAGGCACGGATGGGATAGAAGAAAGATCAAGACAACAAGAAGGCAGGCTCTTCAGCATGGAATCAACAATACACGCCCTTGAACATGCCGCTTGAACAAGTTCTTATGCAAGTCAAGGACGATCCTTCCTTGAAGTGGCTGGAAAAAATGGAGGGAGATCCCAATAAGCGCAATAGGAACAAGTATTGCCACTTCCACAGAGACCATGGGCATGATATGGACAAGTGTTTTAATTTGAAGTAATAGATAGAAAATCTCATCAGGCAAGGGAAGTTGAGAAATTTCCTTGGACGAGATCACAAAGACGAGAAGATGAAGGCAAAGATAGAAGATCCATCACGACCCTTACTTGGAGAAATAAGAGTTATCATAGGAGGGACCTTGGCAGGGCAATCTTCCAAGTCAAGGAAGACATACCTAAAGGTAGTGCAAAACATCCAACTCTCAGGACGGTCCTCGAAAACGAGGACCACGAATGAGCAAGCCATTACATTCACAGACGAAGATGTTGAAAGGGTTCACCACCCACATGATGATTCGATCGTCATTACTTTGCTTATTGCTGATTATACGACTAGAAGGGTGTTAGTGCGCAATGGTAGTTCGACAGACATTTTGTACTACCCTGCTTTCTAGCAAATGAGGCTTGGATGAGACCAACTTAGTCTAGTGAACTCCCCCTTAGTGGGATTTGGAGGTATAAAGGTACAACCCGTGGGTATTGTTACGTTGCCTGTGGTGGTAGGAGCATATCCGCAACAAATAACCAAGGAAGTAAACTTTCTTGTGGTGGACTGTTCGTCGTCATACAATGCCATCATTGGAAGACCAACTTTGAACAGTTGGAAGGTAGTATCGTCTACCTACCACCTGTCAGTCAAGTTACCAATAGAGTACGGGGTAGGGCAAGCGCAAGGAGACTGGTTAGCAGCGAGAGAATGTTATTTAGCCATGTTGGCTATGGACGAGCAAGTTCAGACAATGAGCATTGAGGAGAGGAGAGTTGTTGCAGAGTCCACCGAAGCGTTGGAAGACATTCCTTTGGACGAGAATAATCCTGAGAAGTACACGAGGGTTGGAACAGGTATGAAGAAAAAGACGAAGCAAGACCTCGTCCAATTCTTAAGGAAGAGTGTCGATGTTTTTGCATGGAGTCATGAAAACATGCTAGGAATTGACCCAAGTGTTATCTCTCATTGGTTGAATGTATACCCATCTTCCAAGCCTGTTCGTTAGAAGAAAAGGGTCTTTGCTCCTGAGCGAGACAATGCTATTAAGGAAGAGGTCCAGAAGTTAACCACAGCGCAATTTATTTGGGAAGTCTATTACCCAGATTGGTTAGCTAATGTGGTGATGGTCAAGAAGGCAAATGGCAAGTGGAAAATGTGTGTAGACTTCACTGATTTGAATAAAGCTTGTCTTAAGGATAGTTATCCTTTGCAGCACATTGATTAGTTGGTGGACTCAACAGCAGGTCATCAGTTGTTAAGTTTCATGGACGCCTTCTCAGGGTATAATCAAATAAAGATGGATGAGTCATATCAAGAAAAAACGTCTTTCATCACTAGTCAAGGTTTATTTTGTTATAAAGTGATGCCCTTTGGTTTAAAGAACGCGGGGGCAACTTATCAGAGGTTGGTTAATCATATGTTCCGCCCATAGATAGGACAGAACATGGAGGTTTATGTGGACGATACATTAGTGAAGAGCTTGGACGAGTAAAAGCATCTGGACGACCTCTAAGAAACCTTTGACATGCTTAGACGGTTTAACATGAAGTTGAATCCGAGCAAATGCGCTTTCGGAGTTTCGTCGGGAAAATTCCTTGGGTTCATGGTTTCACATAGGGGAATTGAAGTGAATCCCAACAAAATTCAGGCAATTCTGGATATGAAGCCACCAAGAAGTGTCAAAGAAGTCCAATCTCTCACTGGGCGAGTTATTGCCCTTAACAGGTTTGTCTCTAAAGCTACTGACAAGTGTTTACCATTTTTCAAGGTTTTTAAGAAGGCATTTGAATGGACGGATGAGTGTCAGAAAGCCTTCCAAGACCTCAAGACCTACCTCACTACAGCTCCTCTGTTAAGCCGGTTCGTACTTGGTGAAGAATTATATTTGTACTTGGCAGTGTCCCCACATGCAGTGAGCTCAGCGTTGATTAGGGAAGAAGGAAAGGTACAGAAGCCAGTCTACTATACAAGCCGAGCACTAAGAGGGGCGGAAGGACGATATCATATGATGGAAAAACTAGCCTTTGATTTGGTTACAGCTTTGAGGAAGTTAAGGCATTATTTTCAAGTTCATGTCATCAATGTCTTGACAGATCATTCATTAAAGAAAGCAATGAACAAGTTGGAGGCCGTAGGACAACTAACCCAATGGGCCATAGAACTTAGTGAGTTCGATGTCAGGTACTAACCAAGAAGTGCAATAAAAGCACAAGTGTTGACAGATTTCATTGCAAAGTTCACTCCAAGTCAAAGGGAGTTAGACAAGCTGGATAAAGCTCAAGATGGGTCGTCCATGTGGATGGCTCATCTACATTACATACAAGAGGGATAGGAGTTGTTTTGCAGTCCCTAGAAGGAGGCGAGTTGAAGTACAAAGTTCGCCTGCAATATTCGGCAACCAATAAGGAAGTGAAGTATGAAGCCCTTCTTAAGGGTCTAGAGTTGGCGAAGTCCTTAGGGGCAGAATCACTACTCGTCCATGGAGACTCTTAGCTGGTTATAGGTCAAGTGAATGGAACGTATGAAGCAAAGGAAGAGCAAATGAAAAAGTATCTTAATAAGGTAAGATGCCTTGTGAAAAGATTTAAAGAAGCTAGTTTCATTCAAGTCCTAAGAGAAGAAAACATGAAATCAGACACCTTAGTGAAGGAAGCCTCAACAAATGACTCAGTGGACGAGTTTGATGAAATTCAGTAGATGCCGAGCATAGATCTTACAGAGGTACAACAGATAGAAGAAGAAGAAAGTTGGATGGCCCCAATAGTGGCTTACCTAAAGGATGGAAGGCTTCCAGAAGGGAGAGACGAGGCTAGAGAGTTGAGAATCAGATTAGCTAGATATGTCCTTATAGACGAGGTGTTGTATAAAAGAGGCTTTTCTTAGCCTTATCTAAGATGCTTGGCCCTGGACGAGGCAAACTATGTGTTGAGGGAAATTCATGAAGGGGCATGTGGAAACCACTCAGGAGTAAGGGCATTGGTCCATAAAGTCGTCCGTGTAGGTTATTATTGGCCAACCATTCAAGCAGAGGCAAAAGCTACGTCAAGGTATGTGACAAATGTCAACACTTCAGTAATATCCCTAGGCAACCGTCAAAGTATCTCACCCCAATGACAGCCCCGTGGCCCTTTGCACATTGAGGATTAGATATTTTGGACCCCTTTCCACTTGGAACTAGGCAGATGAAGTTCTTAGTAGTAGGAATTGACTACTTCACTAAATGGGTGGAAGTAGAACTCCTAGCAAAAATCACGCAGCAGAATGTTAAGAACTTCGTCTAGAAGAACATTGTATGCAGGTTTGGGGTGCCTAGGGTATTGATATCAGACAATGGATGGCAATTTGATAACACACTTTTCAGGAATTTCTGTGAACACTTCGAAATTCAAAATCATTATTCCTCACCCGCCCATTCCCAAGCAAATGGTCAAGTAGAAGTGGCAAACCGATCCTTGTTGAAAATCATCAAGAGTCGTCTTGAGGGGGTAAAGGGAGTGTGGCCAGACAAGTTACCAGGAGTATTATGGGCCTACAGGACGACTGTGAGAACCCCTACGAGGGAAACTCCTTTCAAGCTAGCCTATGGAAGCGAAGCAGTGATACCTGTAGAAGTGCATATGGCTAACCACAGGGTGATGAAATATGAAAAGGAAGATAACGAAGAGCAACTCTGCCTTAACCTTGACCTAATAGATGAGGTAAGAATGAACGCGGAGCAAAGGACAGCAAGGTATAAAAACCTTATGGCCAAGCAATATGATGCAATGGTGAAACCCAGACACTTTAACATAGGGGACCTTGTCTTGAAAATGGTCTATTTGGCAACCAAAAACCCAGCTCACGGGAAATTGGGACCTAATTGGGAAGGACCCTATAGGGTCATCAATTGCAAATGACAAGGATCGTATTACTTGGAGACCCTGGATGGGAGAAAGTTAGAGCAACCTTGGAATGTTGAGCACCTAAGAAGGTATTATCAGTAAGATATCAGATTGGACGAGCGTTATCCTGGACGAGCTAAAGATAGTGTTGTTTTCTATTACTTGCATGGGAGTGTTAGTATTATATTATGTTTTAACTCCTTAAGGGTGTATTAGTTTTTGAACTAAGTGTTATGTGTATGGACGAAGTCATGAACTTAGGCCATATTTATTTCTATTTTTAATTCCCTAAAGGCACCAACTCTTAAGCATGTGCCATGCTTGTGGACAATGTTTGTGTTATGTATATACACTTTGGATTCCCAATATATGTAATGTTGTGTGAACTCCCAATTTTCATGATGTTTTCATTTAAACTAATCCACAAGAAGGCTAAGGCTTAAAGACGAATAGAAATCTCTGGACACAGGGATGAAATGTCTATAAGCTTCCATTGAAATAAGGGTAAAGCAAAAGGCATTTTTGTCCGAACAATGGACAAAGTAAAGCTTTAAACGTGTTAGTCTAGCCCATGGACGAAGAAATGCGCGTGCAAGAATATATAGTCCATAAGACAACGCCAACTGAAACAATCCAATCTTTGGACGAGTAAAAGTTGTACCTTAAAAATAAACCTTATGGACGGAAAATAAAACCAGCTGCTAAATCAAATGACGAGCAAAGCTGAAAAAACTAGTGCCATTCACAAGATGAGTTATACTTGGAAATTTGTTGAATGCTAAGGATATTAAACATGAAGAAATCCTTGTCACAGACGAGCCATACTTGAGACCAATATATTGGATGATGAAAAAACGCTCGTCCATACAACAACATGTTTAATTGTAAATGAAAGTAATGAAAATAAAACATTCATTCATAAAGTTTAAAAAGGGTAGACGACCACCGTCCAAAAATCCTTATAAAATTAAAAAAAAAAAGAGTGCTTGAAAGGCAATTGTTTAAAGGCTCTTCCTAAGTGATGTGGACGATTGAAATGTACTTGACATAATTTTAAATGGTCCTAAACAACGGAACTCATAAAAAAAAAGAGCAAACACAAAGACGGAAACTAAAACTAAAGCGTTCACTGTGGGGGATCATTTTCACCGTCTTGGGTGGGTTGAGTAGTGGCATCGTCTTCAATATTGACATCCTCGAAGCTAGTCTGAATGAGAGAGCTTGCAGCAGTAGCAAGGTTAAGTTTGATGGAGCTAAAGTCAACTTCAGGGAAGTTTTTTATAGCGTCCATTCGAAAATCCTCAAAACCTGCTGCATAGTTAGTGTCCAGCAAATTAGTGAAATGTTTGGACGCTCTGAACTCTGCTACTGCATCTTCTTTTGCTTTGGTAAGAAGGGTACTTAACTCGTCACACTTCTTTTGAAGGTGGTCAAGATGAGTATCCTTTTCAACCACATCAGCTCTCAGCTCTTCAATCAGATTTTGCAGACCCTTGGTCTCGTCTTTGGCTTTGGCTGCCACCTCAGCCCAACCCTTGCAGTCGTCCTTGACCTCTTGGATCCTCTTCTCAAGCAGGATCCTCGTCTTTTCCATCTCCGTAGCCTGCCTGGACGCAGCAATGAACTTTGACATGGCCTGCACAAGTGGTCAAAGAGTTATGTTAACAATATATATATATATATATATATATATACATACATGTTACTTAAACAAGACGAGATAAAAAGAGATTACCTTGAAAAGATCATGGACACCAGAGTGCTCAAATTCTTTCAAGGACATGTCATAGCACGCAGCCACGTCCTCGCCAGTTACAGCCTTCTCAAACCTCTCACAAGCCAAGTCTTCATTCTCCAGAAGGTTCATAGGGACCCTCTGGGGAGGTTGGGATGAGGTGGGAGCAGTGGTCTTGGCTGGAGTGACACCAACGGGAATGGACGAGTCAACATCAACAACTTGAATGGACGGCTGGGAGGAAGGAGGATTAGGCCTAGCAATCTCAAGCCTGGATGATCCGTGCTTCGCCTTCTTCCCTCGACGATTGGGAAGGTTTCCGAAGTCCAAAATCTTGGGAAAAGTTTTTCTCTTGTCTCTAGCAGAAGGACGAGGTTGGGATTGAGCCTTAGGCTTGGTTGCCCTGTCCACAACCTCTTTCCCTTTGTTCTCTTTCATGGTGGCCATCCCTAAGAGGTAAACATAAAAAGTTGGTCAAAAAGCATAAGTCAAATAGTACTTAGGAAATTTCTAAGTATAAAAAAGAAGAGAGACTCACGTCTATGAACAGTAAGTTCGTGGGCAAGGGCTTCAATGGACGACTTAAGACCAAGTCCCCACGTAGTTAGACGCTGAAGGCTCACCAACGAGTGGAAACTCCTATCAACGTGTAGACGAGCCCTGTGGACGCGATCACGGTGAAATTTACTTAAAGAGGGTCGTCCAATAGCTACATAAAAAAAGGAAGAGAAAGAAAATAAGGTTAGATAAGCAAAAAATAAAGACACATAAAACAAACAATGATAGGCCACAATCTGAATGACCCCTTGTGATTAAACCAATTAATTAATTAGCCAAGTTATTAATTAATCAATTTATCATGCAATTTCGTGGAAGCACAAACAAATCACCAAAAACTAAATATGCAGTGGAAATTAAATAACGCGGTGATTTGTTTACGAATGGGGAAAACCCTAACGGCAAAAACCCCACCGGGTGATTTTCAGGTCACTACTCTCAAAACTCCACTATTATCAAATCAAGCGGTTACAAGTAAAGGAATCCCAAGTACCTTACCAACCTACAGTTGAACCCTTACCCCAATACCCAATTGGACTTGATCTGTAGTGACAATTTCCACCTTTGATGCACGGCTCCCAAGTACGTGACTAACCAATGCGCAGATCCCAGTACGCGACTTCAAACACCAACTAAGAAGGAGAGGTTGGCTGCAAAGTTCTTCAGTTCATCATACACGATGAAGATCAGGAAGATGCTTGGTTACAAAACCCTTCGGTGCAAATACACAGCAACTTCTTGAGAGAAGATGAACTAGGTCAAGAACTTCGTCTTTTGATCACAATTTGCTTGAACAGAGATTGCTCAATACTTTTGCAACTTGTGTACAATTTGACGGCTCTTAAAACAATCATTTTATATGTTTAGGGTTAGAAGAAAAGAAGGCCCAAAACTATATTTACGGATCCCAAGGAAATCAGATTAGAAAATCTGATTTTGTAATTCTCGACAGATAGCAGGTGTCAAGGTAGCTATCGAGCAGGTGTCGAGAATTAATGAACTCGCACTTCAGCTTGCTTTTTCTTGGACAGACTTGATGACTTCAACACTTGATCTTGAAACCTTGTTTCTTGAAGTATTAAAAACACCTAGAACTACCCAATTACAAGTAGAGTGCGTTTTGTCAAAAGGATTAGCCAATTTACATAAATAAGTGACATATGTTCTTCACAAGTGAACACACATATGTCCTAACAAACAATAAATCAAAACATAAACATACCTTCAGGATGAAGGTTTCCTAATTCTCCTGTGTATGGGGCAAATGTATCCCTGCTAACCTCAACAGGGTGCCCAGACCAGAAACCGGAGACGAAGAAAAACTCCGTCTTCCAGTTTCTGTCAAATGTAACCAGTGACTTGATTAATCTATAGTCATTACCCCTGGCTGTAAATTGATAAAAGCCTAGGGATTGATTGATCTCTGAGGGTTTGTAACAATAGAGGAACTTGTCCACAGTGGGAGGACAACCCCCTTCGAATACTTCCCTCCACAAAACTTGCATAGAGACAATCAGTCTCCGTGTGTTAGGGTTAAGCTGGCACACTCCTAAGCCTAACCTAGTGAGTAACTCTCTAGCAAAAGCATTTAAAGGTAACCTAAGCCCCCCTAGAAGATAAGTTTCATCCTATCCTAAAATAGGGTTGGTTGCACCATTCTCCACGGACGGCTAACCTAAGGTTGAGGTCGTTTGGGATTTGGTACCAACTTCTAAGTGCAGTAAGCCTCCTCTCGTCTGTCTTAGAAGGAATACTTATAGCATAACTGTACACAGTTTCTACCTCATCTAAAGGAGGAGACGAAGGAACACTCATCGAGGTGCCAGCCCCAAGAGATGCCCTCGTCCTAAGATGTTCATAAAGAACCTCAAGAGGAACTCTAGGAACACCAGAGGTGTATTCCTCGTCCATGGTGTTACCACTACTACTACTGTTACTGCTAGAGTCACTATAACTGGTGGAGTCATGGTACTCGACTATGGCTTTATCTACACTATTACTAGACGAGGAGACAACAACTTCAGACATGTTAAAATTTGAAGGAAAACCTAAGAATGAGGATGAGGAGAATACTTGGCTCTAGACGAAGGAGAACTAAGGACGAGGAAACACTTCTAGACGAGGCGCTAAGACGACAAGTGTTAAAGAAGAAAATTTCAGAAATGTGAGGGGTAGGAGAGGGATTCTACTATTTATAGGCAGCAGAATTTGGCATCTGAAACGACGTGACCAACCAAGAGATGACACATGGCATATTCCTTGAAAAAATAAATCGACGCGACTGATCACCAGTAAGATCATGACACGTGACATACATCACCCTTGATATAAGGGCACACATCCCAAGAAGTAGCGTTAGACTATATAGTACCTAGGACGACCCATGGACAAGGGGGCAATTGATGGTGAACTAGGAATTGATGAACTCCAGACTCGTCTATAGGCTCGTCCATAAGAGTTGTCTAGGTCAGGAAGACAATGGCAGCTATACTTAATGATACAGTCGTCCATAGGCTTATGGTCGTCCATGAAGGATTGAACCAGGACGATCCTTAGGACTCGGAACAATTCCAGATGAGTTTATCTACATAAACTAGTAAATTGAACCATGTGTTATTGTTCCAAGGCATGAATAAGGCCCCGATTCATCACTATAACTTCCTACGGAATACTTAATTGCCAATAACAGTTATAGAAAATGAAATATAATAACTCCCATAGCGCTTGTGGAAGTTATCTTTGAACCCTCAAACTTCCTCAAATACAGGGGAAGTTACAAGTCAAATAACCGCTCTAAGAGCATGTTATATAAAGACCCTATTCGAACCAGATAGAGGTAAGTTAAAAACATTTCTCAAAAAGTTGGAACTCCAGAATTTGAGAGAGAAACTAACTTAAGCATCGGAGGGTTCTTGGCCGGTCACCACCAGTCTCCTTTGATTGTTTGTTTTCTTTTCAGGCCTTCTAGATCATTGAAGCCAAGAGCATTCAGCCTACTGATTTCCTGTGCATCATCAGCATCCATTGGCAAATTTTGGTATAATGATTTTGTATCAAAATTTCAATTCCTTGTTGATGCATTTCTCTGAATTTTAAAGCAAATTAAGAATTACAATAAACTATGCTTTTTTTTTTTCTCTTGAAAACTTCATTGCAGCAAATAAAAGCACTTTTTTGTTTGGAGAATTTTAGCATTGGTGCTTGCCAATTGTTTTGTGAATTAGCTAATATGGCTTCATGTTTCTTTGTGCATAGGGAATTTATGAATTATAAGAATTCTTGTGTTAATGTCGTGAGGGGTATTCAGTTGAATTCTTTTAGGTGTTGTTGTTGTTGATGCTGGTATTGGTGTTGGTGGGTCCGTGTTCTGCCCCATCCCTGATGTGCTTCATAGCTAGGCTCCATGATGGTTGGAGGCTTGAGAAGGTGAATTCCATGAGAGAGAAGCAAAAGATAGGCTAGCAGGGCCCATTAAGTGGTACAGTAAAGAACTAAAGATTTGAAGGGATGGGGTTATGATTGTGTTTTTTTATCACCGTTTGGAACCCATGGAAGAAGATTGAAGTTTGAATTGCGATTTGCATTGTTTAATTTCTTTTTTAATTGTGTTAAATGGGGTATGTATAGGTTAAGGTTATGCCTTTGGTTGGGTTTCTTGTGATGGTGGCTGAGACACAACTACTGGCTTTGGTTCTTGCTCAGATACAAATGATGGGGATTGAGTAGAAGTGCTAGTAGGCTGAGAGGTTTCTTGAATTGTAGGTTGTGATAACTGATAAGTGTGATCTGTAACATGTTAAAAATTGACTGTGTGTTAAAAATTGATTGCTTTCACTCTCTTCTCCGTTAGTAAATACTAATGAAATAATGGGAATTGTGAAGTGCCCAACTGGGCACTCTTTAAATTGAGTTGAGTGGTCATAGACTAGTAGTGTGTATATATATATATATATATATATATATACATATCTAGATATGCTGCTAATGTTGTTCAGGAACACAGATGGGATGATTTAAGTCCACCGTTCCTTCATGTAAACCAAGATTACTCTTATGTTAATGAAAAAAATCTGATTTCCATTATTAAAAGAAAAGACTAGTATATATAGGATAATCTTGGCTACAGATAGGGCTCCATTAAAACTGGCTCTGTTACCTCTGTATAAACTTGGTTACAAATAGGGCTTCATTAACTAAGGCTCCGCTTGGTAGGAGGGAATGGAATGGAATGGAATGGAAAGGAATAAAAAGAATAATTTTAGAATATTCTTTCCTTCTCTTGTTTGGGAGTTTTAAAGGAGGGAATGGAAAGTCCATTCCATTGTTTGGGAGTTTAAATGGGAGGGAATGGAATGGATAGGAGGGAACACTCATTCCTCTCTATTCCCTTAAAATCTCAAATTTTCATTCCCCCCGAAATTGGGAGGAATGAGAGGGAATGAAATTAGATTTAATGATTTTTTTACTAAAACTCCCAAAATACCCCTATATATTCAACCCTTTATTTTAAAATAGGGGTCTAATAGTAATATTGTCGTAAAATGATTCCATTCCATTCCCTCTATGTTACTCCCAAACAGGATTACTTACATTCCATTCATTTTCATTTCTTTCCATTCCTTTATTTTAAAACATCCAATCAAGGTTACTTAATTCCATTCCATTCCATTCTTTTCCATTCCTTTCCCTTACTTAAATACATTCCATTCCATTCCTTTATGATCATCTCATTCCATTCCATTCCATTCCATTCCCTTATGAACTCCCAAGCGGAGCCTTAAAGTGCTTCTCCCACTCAACTTCGAAACTATCGTGATTAGGGTGGAAGGAAAAGCATAGAACACAGAAGAGAAACTTTAATACAACAAATTCATTCCTTTCAGTTTTTTTGGCTTTTTTAATTTAAAATTGAATAAATAAATAATGGAATAAAAAATTTGAAAGAAGTCTCAAGGAAGACATAAGTAAGGTCTGGTAGATCTGTGGACAAAACCCTCATATCTTTTTTTCTAATAGTTCACAGATTCCATATTTATTTAGATGTTGTATGGTTTACAAATCATGTAAGAAAAATATAATCCACTCTAATCAAATGTGGACATCTTCTATGTTTTCTTTATGGAAATCCAGAATTTATATGTCAAGAGCTATATAGTGTTTAT
Source organism: Quercus aquifolioides (assembly GCA_019022515.1). Classification (NCBI taxonomy): domain Eukaryota; kingdom Viridiplantae; phylum Streptophyta; class Magnoliopsida; order Fagales; family Fagaceae; genus Quercus; species Quercus aquifolioides. The sequence continues at coordinate 58,761,182 of CM032328.1, read as the reverse complement.
CATTTGATTTTTTTTCTGAGCTTTGGATAGGATTTGATATGGGTTTCTTAATTTTCTTTCTATTAACCTCTTATAATTCTATTGTAGATTTTTCTGAACTTCCTTTTGGAAGTTGCTTGCCTTTGTTTCCCTCTCTCTCTTGGTAAAATATAATATGATTTTTTAGAGTAGAGCTGCAATTACTCCCTTTCTTTGACTATTAATTTGTCCCTTCAAATGATGAACATACCAATACTTTAGGCTCTTTACTGATTCTGTTGATTTTCCACCCATATGCATAGCACCTGTAATCTAGAAAAGAGTAGCCTTTTTTATTGTAGCTTATTGTGTCAATTGTTATAACAAGTTTGCAGTTTATTGTAGAAGTTTATCATCGTCCTTGCATTCTCTTTTCCCACTTTTCTTTTATGGGGCCAGATGAATTACTATTGGCAAAGAAATTCTTACACTCTCATCGGGACAACTTCCAACAATTTTTAAAATATTTTTTATTTTAAGTGAGGAGATAGGTTGTAACAGACATGAATTAGTTTAATTGTTAATGTTTGCAGACAACGAGAAGAAATTTAAAGATACGCATTTATGGAAGATTTCACGACTTTAGGTATGGAAGTCAATCAGATGATCTACCTCCACCTGATCATCCTAACACAGTCTCATATTAACAATGAAATGATATATAAGGTAATGAGAGACTGATATAGCAGCCTTTTGGGCATTCATTACCATGTTAGATTTTCTTTTATTCTCCCATTTTCTCTCACACGATCTTAATTTGCCTTGCACTATTTGGTTCTATAATAACATTTTGCTCATAATGTCTTTGCATGTTTATATCCTAAAAAATCTCATCCATCTTGCCAAGACAACCAAGAGCAGGCAAAAGGATTAAGGTACCTGAGAAAGATTTTTACTTGCTATTCTCTAAAAGTTGTCATGGCCTACTTTTTTTAACCTGGCCACTCTCATTACACCATCTTTACTAATTTTCATTTGAACTCCTTCATTTTTTATTTGTGTGTGTATGTGTGTGTGGGTGGATGGTAGGTTTTCGAGCCCACCAAGAAAGAAGATGAGGATTTGGTAGTTGGTTCCTGATGAGTTTAGGTAGGTCTCTTCTTTTTAATTTTTAATTTTTAATTTTTTTTAATGCTCCTTCTTTATATTTTGCAGATTTCATCCTTTAGGTCTTAGATATACCATACTTACTATGATTGCGATTAGAAGTCTGCTTGCAACGGAGCATTTGTAGTTTTCTTAATTCCTTTTATCAAATGTCTACTTTTTTTTATCAACATACACCATTGGGTGTGCATACATTATTTCAAAAAAAAAGAAAAGAAGAAGACATGTTTGAGTTGTCTTTTTCTTTTGTTAGACAGATTTATGGAAGTAAACCAAAATATATAAAATCTATTTGCACAAGGGCAGTGTAATGCAGTAGCGGCGTAAGAGGAAACCAACATGATAGATATAGTTTGGTTATGTTAGTTTTAAGAATGTAATTTTTTCTTGCTATGTATAGTGTTTGGGTTCTGAAACACATGCAAAGTTGTGGTGTGCTATCATAAATTTCTACTGTTAATATAAAAATAATAATGGAGGACTTGAATTCATGGTTCTTCTTTTTATCTTATATGAATAGTTTATATCTTTAACATGTTATTGATAAATCCAAATCCAATTCACAACAGTCCTTGTACTACTGCCGATGCATTCTCCACTGTTAAACACATACAATACATTAGGTAATTGCATGCTTTTGGGGCTTTGGCATTGTAACTACAAAAAACATTATTGACCTATTGGTTGAATGACAGTAAGAACCTAAACACCATCTTAATTTTATGAAATTTTTTCCTTTTTACTTTATGTATAGGCTTTGTGGATTGATGATCTCATAAATTATTCCAAATGGTTACTTATAGAAAGTTTGCTGTCAATTAGTTATGTATTTAGAAGCAGGTAAGGTTAAGATATAGATCACAATATTGGAGGAAACAGTCCACCAGAAGAAGAGAGGTATGTAATAAGTTGTTATTGAAATTATGCTGTTGAAGAAACAACATATAACTTCTTGTTATATGCCTAGTGGAAACTAACCAGGATGATCTTCTCAAACAACCAGATATAGTAAAATGTGAACTTGCTTTGGAAGGAACAGTATCTTGAGAATTCCTTAATCATGTAGCTATGATTATGGATGATGAAGAGGTGGAGCTACAAGAGTTACAAGCAGGACCAAACCCACTGAGGTGTTCAGATCATTTTGCTGCTAACAGTAGACATGGTTGTTCAATTTGCAAAGGTTGCTTTTGGAGGAAGACTCCTACAAAGTTCTATATCATGTTGAATGCATGTATTATTTTTAGATTTATAGTATTTGAAGTTGTTAATATCTGTTACTTCATTTGATTTGCAGATTTGGTAAGCTTATGGTGGATGGGGTGATGTCTTCCGACCAAGGATCTATTGTGGAATGTATTACTCATTTTTATAGAAGGCTTTACTCTGAAAATGAGGTTCATCGCCGTGTTCTAGATGATGTGGAGTTTGGAAGAATTTCTGAGGAAGATGCTTTTTGGTTGGATAGAACTTTTGAAGAGGATGAAGTGTTTGGGGTGGTTAGTGGATTCAATGGTGATAAGTCACCAGGTCCAGATGGTTTCTCCATGGCTTTTTTTCAATCTTGCTGGAGCATTCTAAAATAAGATATTATGGCCGTCTTTCATAATTTCCATGAGCAAGTTGTGTTTGAAAGGAGTCTTAATGTTTCTTTCCTTGCCCTCATTCCCAAGAAATCTGATGCTGTGGAAGTGAAGGATTTTCATCCTATCAGTTTGGTGGGAGGGATGTATAAGATTATATTTGAGGTTTTGGCCAATCATTTGCGAAGGGTGGCACATAGTCTTATCTCAGATTCTCAAAATGCCTTTGTTAAAGGTAGGCAGATTTTGGATTCTGTTTTAATTGCTTCTGAATGTATAGATAGTAGGATGAAGACGGAGTGCCAGGGGTTATTTGCAAGTTGGATGTTGAGAAAGCTTTATGTATTTGTTTAAGTGGTGTGGCTTTTCAGAAAAATGGAGAAGGTGGATTATGTGGTGTATATCAACTGTCAAATTTTCTATTCTAGTCAATGGTACTCCGGTTGATTTTTTTGGAAGCACTAGGGGTGTTTGTCAGGGGGACCCATTATCTTCGCTCCTTTTTGATATTGTCATGGAGGCTTTGAGTTGTATGTTGGATGCGGTTGCTATGTTGGGATAGTTTTCGGGCTTCTCAGTAGGTAATTCAGCTGGTACTTTGCCAACGATGTCTCATATCTTATTTGCAGATGATACACTTATTTTTTGTGATACTAACTCACATCATTTAGTTGCTTTGCGTGGGATTCTGGCCAGATTTGAAGTGGTATCAGGTTAAAAATTAACTTGTTGAAGTCAGAATTGGTACCAATTGGTAACGTGCCTAATACGGAGGAATTAGTAGAGATTTTGGGTTGTCAGCAGTCTTCACTTCCTTTGAAATATTTGGGCCTTCCGTTGGGTGCTTCCCATAAAGAGGAGACAATTTGGAACCTTGTTTTGGAGAAGATGGAGCGGCGTCTAGCTGGGTGGAAGAGGTTGTATTTATCTAAGGAGGGCAAAGTAACTTTTATTAAGAGTACTTTGTCTAGTTTACCTACTTATTTGCTTTCTCTCCTTTCTATTCCAGTAAAGGTGGCTAATTGTATGAAGAAAATACAGAGAGACTTTCTTTGGAGTGGTATTGATGCTCCTAAGGTTCCTCTGGTAGAATGGGCTAAGGTTTGTATGCCGGTGCAGAATGGTGGTTTAGGGATTCGATGGTTGAGAAGATTTAATTCTGCTTTGTTAGGCAAATGGTTGTGGAGATATGGAATAGAGAGAGATGCCCTTTGGAGGAAGGTCATTGAGGCTAAAATGGGGATGAAGGGGGTGATTGGTGTACCAAACTGGTGTTAGGGACCTTTGGTGTTAGTGTGGAAATCCATTAGAAGTGGTTGGTTAGACTTTCTAAATTTCTTCAGTTTGATGTGGGTGATGGTACTAGGATAAAGTTTTGGGAGGATGTATGGTGTAGGGATTGTTCTCTTAAGGAAGCATTTCCAAAATTGTATAGTATTAGTTGGGCAAGAGAGTTTTTTGTGTAAGAGGTGATGCATTTCTCTAATGGGAGGCTTCATTGGGACATTCGGTTCCGTCGTCCACCACAAGATTGCGAGTCAAAATCGTTTGGTCTTTTTTGGGTTGTGCTTTATTCCACGAATGTGCGGGGTGTTGGTGATGACAAACTTTGCTGGAAGCCAGCAATGAGGAGAGGTTTAGAGGTTCGAGGCTTCTATCACTCTTTATCTCCTGCTTCTATCACTCTTTATCTCCTTCTTCTGTCATTGATTTTCCTTGGAAAATGGTGTGACAATCAAAGGTTCCTCCTAGAGTAGTGTTCTTTTCTTGGACTGTTGCCTTAGGTAAGATCTTAACTACGGATAATCTTTGGAAGAGGTATATTGCAGTGTTAGAGTGGTGCTTTATGTGTAAAAGGTGTGGGGAATCGGTGGATCATCTTCTTCTTCATTGTCCTATAGCATATGAGTTGTGGTCTATTGTTTTTTGTTTGTTTGGAATACATTGGGTTATGCCGTATAAAGTTAGTGAGGTGTTAGCTTCTTGGCAGGGGAAGTTTGGTAGACATTGAAATATAGGTTTATGGAGGTTTGTACCGCATGGTTTGTTTTGGTGCTTATGGTGGGAGCGGAATGCTAGATGCTTTAAGGATTGTAAACGGTCTATTCTTGACATTAAGTTTTTCTTTTTCCCTACTCTCCTTAAGTGGAGTTTAGTTTTGCCTTCCTATTCTTGTTTTTCTCTCCCTGATCTTATAGATTGTTGTAATCTGGGTTTTTTTAACACCATAAGTCCCTAATGCAAGATATACGTTATACAGTGTGCCACTGTAGTACACTTCCAGTGTACTTGGTTGGTTTTTTTTAATAAAATTTCTTAAGTTACTTATCAAAAAAAAAAAAAAAGGTTTCCTCCAAATTCTGTTAAGAACTTAAGATGAAGCAGGCCATTTTGTACTCAACCTTGGGATTCTTCTCCAGAGATTCTCAAGAAATTGTTTGAGGTGCAGAGTTTGCAAAATTTATTATCATACTGAATTTTTTAAATTAGTCTTCTACCAAGATATATCATATGTAAAACATGCTGCTTACTGTCTTTCTGTTGCATTGGCTTTTATAATGCATGTGCTTGAAGTTCTTATTCATGAATAATTTTACCTAGCAAATGCAAGATATACATTATCTGCTATCCCTTATGATTTTTAAGACTTAGATATGGTTATTGACTATTTTGTATACTTACAAGGACTAGTTTCCCTGCTATATGCCGAAATAATTCAGTGACTCCCTACCTCTTATTTGATCTTTTGATTAGCATGTCCATTGGAATATAAAAAATGCTGACAGTATGCTTCTATATATATAAGCTTTTGTTAATTATTATTCTAATTTAGAAATCTGTCATGTTTATGTCTCGAAATTAAGAACGTGTAATTTTTAGAGCCCGTTTGGATAAGCGTTTTTGTGGAACTGCTATCAGTAAAGTTTTTTTCTTGTCCCTTTTTTATTATGTGTTAAATGTGATTTAGGTTTGGGTATTGTGGGTGGATTGGTTTTGATATTTCAGAATTTTGTTTTTCTTTTCATTTGTGGTTGAGATTTTCTACTTCACTCCCCGTAGAATTTTGACTACCCAATTGAACTTTTTCATTGAATTTGCTTCTTGGTTGACGTTTTTTGCTTTGAATGATGTTGGATTAATCCGGATGAACTACTTTTTTCTTTCAAGTTAATTGTGATAAGTGGCCAAGTATTATTCCTTAATATTGCTTTGTTCAAGCATGAATTATTTTGCCCTCCTGATTTGGGGACAAAATGGGCTTTTGCCCTTTTCGGGCAAATTAATTAGCTTTATACCCTATTTCCCAAACTAAGTAGGGAAATACCCCTCTTTTAAAACTCGATTTATGATAAATCGAGTTAGAATTTTTTTTTTTTTTGAAGCCCTATAGTGGTGTTTTAATGAGCCTATAGTGACGTTTTTAAAACCTATAGTAACGTTTTTTAACTCGACTTCAATGAAATCGAGTTATAGGCAATTTTTTTACCTATAACTCGATTTCATTGAGGCCGAGTTAATAAACGTCACTATAGATCTTAAAAAAGGTCACTATAGGCTCCTTAAAACGCCACTATAGGGCCTAACTCGATTTATCATAAATCGAGTTTTAAAAGAGGGACATTTCCCTACTTAGTTTGGGAAAGGGGGTATAAAGCTAATTAATTTGCCTGAAAAGGGCAAAAGCCCATTTTGTCCCCTGATTTGGTGTTGTCATTTGAATAAAAGCTATGTGTAAACCTTGACATTGTGTTGGGTTCTAATACCAATCTAAGATATAACATGTTAATTTTGTAGCATTACCTGCACTGTTAACTAAGGGAAAAAAAAAGACAAAAGTTATGATAGTTAACTTTCTCTTCCAAATTATTTTCTTATGGTGATTTTTATATTCTATTTGAGTTCATAACAGTAGGAACTTGACATATGCACGTTTACTTGGTTGTGAGGCATAGATTCCGTTTCATTGAAACAGTAAAATGTTGGGAGATATTTTCTAATACAAATATGATACATGATGGTGGGGTCGTTGCGGTTGAGCTTTCTAGAGTTTTTGCAGGTGCTCCACAGCTTATTATCATTGGTGCAGTTGATACTAGTGGAAATAACAAAGATTCTCATTATTCATACATATGTCCACTTGCTTTTGCCTTAGCTCACATAGTAAGCAAAAACATTTCTTGTCATATACATATTTGTCATTAGCATAGATATTTTGTGCTATTTCAAAATTGGGTTGCCTTGCAACCATATCTTCTAATCTGTGCTGCTCTTTTATTTATAGTGGTGTTCAAATTACCTATTTATTTTCCTAATTATTTTTTCTCCATCTTCTATGACATTATTCTATCTGCCCTTTTTTTTTTTTCAATTTATTTATAAATGTGCAGGGTTAGAAGGGAGACCTTACAAATTTGAAATAACAGGGCATGGACTTATTCAATCTATATTGCCACTGTGAAAATTGTTTGTTCAATCTCTGAAGGAAGCTAGAAGCTTTAGTGGTTTATTTACCATCTGAGCTATGCGGTTAGCATAAAAAGCTATGACAGGTTTTATCTGCATTTTCTGTTTCCTTTTTTTTTTTTTGGAATTTTTTACTAGTTAATTGGTATGTTTTTCTCTATCTTTACAGTTCCATACTCACTTAGCATATAGTAAATTTTATTTCCAGAGTTTTCTTCTTTGACTCTAAAACTGTACAACAAATTGACTCCCTTAATCTGTAGAATGGACTTTGTTGGACTTTCTTGTTCTAGATGATTTTGGTGCCTTTGTGGTACCAAGTAAGAGAGAATTTTTTTTTAACTAGACAAATCACATTTTTCAAAGAAATCATGTCAATACATTCCTTTTCTTTTTCTTTCTTTTTCTCAGATATTCAAAGCTCAACTCTCTAAAGTGAAATTATTGGGCTATGCTGATATGAAATTATCTCTTGATATATATTATTTTTACACCCATGTAGACTGTAGTCATTGTCTTCCTATGAATTGATTGTTTAGAAACTTTTTGAGTACTAATGACACATGATGCTTCTTGAACTTGAAAGAAAATCAAAGCCAATCTACCCATGTTTTACTTTATACATGTGCTGCATTAGAACGAAACTCCTTTTAAAGGCATGGACCTATCAAGCCACACTGCTATGTGTTAATAGTCTGTTCAATTTTTGAAGGAAGCGAGAAGCTCTAGTAGTTGATTTATTGTTTGAGTTATGTGCTTTGTGTAAGCTAAGATAGCTTTGATCTGTGTTACCTAATAATAGAATTCTGATCTATTTTTTTTCAATTTATTTATAAATGTGCAGGACTAGAAGGGAACTCCTTACAACTTTGAAGTAACAGGGCATGCACTTATTCAATCTACATTGTGCCACTGTGTAAATTGTTTGTTCAATCACTGAAGGAAGCTAGAAGCTTGAATGGTCTATTTACCATCTGAGCTATGCGGTTAGCATAAGCTATGAAAGATTTCATCTGCGCTTTCTGTTTCCTTTATTTATGAATTTCTTTACTCTAGTTAATTGGTTATTTATTTATTTATTTTTCATCTTTACAGTTTTACACTTTCACTTAGCATAGAGTAGCTTTTGAGATATATTATCTACAAGGTGTAAATTTGATAGTTGATGTAATAGTGCTTATGTGTTTTTTCATCTCAGTTGTCAGAGTTATTTCAATATTTTGCATTGTGATGCTGATTTTGTTTGTTAGAACAGATTTTGGTGGAGCCTTCTGGTTGTAGTTGATTGGTGGGATGCTGTTGGCTGTACACAGAGTGCAGCAGAGGATGGCATTGGTAAGAATATTTTTGCCACTGTTTGGTGTGACTGATAGATAATAGTGTAAAACAAATTAGAAGATAAATATTATGAAATGATATATTATCTTCATTTATGCATCTTCCACAAGAGCATTTGTATGAAATGATGAAAAAACCAACTTGTTTATGACATTGCCTCTTTCTTTCTTTCGGTTTCTCTGAATAATGTCATTGCAGTCTTGGATGCGGATTTTCATTCTCTTCCACACAGCACAGGCAACAGTATGGTCTTGTACGTTACTCTGGTCATCTTAAATTGTCAAGAATCTTTCTTTGGATATCATTAGCGTTATTTAGCTTTTATGGATTTTTGTTGTTGTCAATTTGCTACTTGCCATTATGAAAACTGTATTGCTTGCTATATACAAAGCATGTAATTGGAATTAAAAGACATAAGACAAATATTCAAACAACACACATCATCAAATGCATGGTTATACCAATGCATGACTCACCGACTTAAATAGAGGCAAAACAAACAAACGACACAAAGCAAAAACTTGAGTTAGGGTTTCTGGGCAAATGGCCTGCGTACGCAGACAGAGGCTTGCATGCGCAGGCCAAATCCCACGTATGCAGGATTTGACCTGCGTACGCATGCTTGTGGCATACATGCGCAGGGTTGTTCAAAACCCTAACCCAGAAACCAACCTAACAGAAAAACAGAGGAGAAGCAAAGCAAGACAGAAAACGTAAATCTAGCAACCTAGCATGCTCGAAACATAAAGGAAACTATAAAACTAACCTAGGCAAACATATAAACATAAAATAAGGCAAAGAAAACAAGATTAAAACTGAAAAGAAAGATAGAAAAGAAAAAGGAAGCAAGAATGAATACCTTAAAGCAAAAAGCTCCTAGGCTTGATTTTTGACCGTTCCCCTCAGTCAAATCTATCGCAGTCAATAAACACATGATTAGAAACTTTAAACTCAAAGGATTGGGGCCAAAAAAGGTCCCAATCAGATAAATATGACTTGAGGGTGTTTTGTGAAAAACTCCCTTTTGATTCACTAATTTCTAGCGAATCTTAGGATTTTCTGTGTGTTATTGAAAATGTACCATGTAAGGCTTTATATAGTGGAAAAAAAGGGGTTTCGAACGACTCCCAAACGATGTGGGATTCATTCCAAACCTCAACCATTATTGCAAAAAACTTGCATTTTTTATGTTTTTGAAACCCTAACTGCGTACGCAGGAGTATGCTTGAGTACGTATGCTTCGGCTCGCGTACGTAGGCTGCTACCCACGTACGTGGGCAGAGGGCCACTTTAGTAATTTATTTCCAAAAATAGATTTTTGCTTATTCAAAAAGTTATATTTTCCATTTTCACACTTCTCAAGTCATTTTGATATCTGATTGGGCTCTAAATTAGCTTTGGGCCTTAGAGTTTAGGCATCATTGGGGAACGGGAGCCCGAGTCGTAAGGGGTACAAAATGTGATGTCTACAGCCACCTAGTTTTTGCAATGGTCTAGGAACCATATATATAGCGTCCTTTTGAGGAATGACCTTTTTTTTTTTTATCTTTCTACCAGAGATATGAGTTTAGAGTTTAGGTACGGTTTTGGGAAGGTGTTAGGCACCCAAAACCGCCCAACCCTAGGGTTGACTTGCTCTCATTGTGTCTTATGTCTTAACCCTATTAAAGGTGTTGGGAAATTTAGACCCCGGTTGATAGAATTAACAAGTTTTAAACCCAAGTTGTTAATTAGATTTATTATGAATAAACATTGTTAAAACAAACAAACATCAATATCATGCACAATGGAATAGTAAAAAAGACAAGATATGATGACCCAGGAAAACCAATGAAACAAACTAGTTTCATAGTAAAAAACCTGAGGGGAAACCTTCCCGTAAAGCAATTCACTATAGTAAAGAGAAGTTTCAGATCTAGTACAAAACTTTTGTCCCTAGACTCTACAATCCCCGTAGATGAACTTACAGCAGAAACCTTCTATCGCTTTAGAACCTCTGAATTCTTAAATATATGAACGCCACCCTTTTGCATGGATCCCAGTACGTGACTAACTCCAGCAACTTGAAGATGTTGTTGGTTGCAAAGTTCTTCACTTCATCAACAATGAAGATCAAGAAGTACTTGATTACAAAACCCTAAGGCACAAAAGACGCAGTAACTTCTTGCAGAGAGAATAAGGCACTAGGTCACTTTCTGCATGTGTTTTCCATGTATAATGATCTTTAAAATAAGCCTTATATATGTCTAGGGTTGTGAGAAAAGAAACCCTACACATACATGTCAGCTAGGACCAAAAATCAGATTTCGAAATTCTGATTTCGTAGATCTCGACAGATTCAGCTTCTGTTGAGCTTCTGTCGAGCTTCGTTCTTAAATCTCGATAGATACTATTTCTGTCGAGGTATTTGTCAAGTTTTAATTAATAACTTTTCTTCACTTGTTTCTTGGTCCAATCTTCATGGCTTTAATACTTGACTTGAGCTCTTATTTCTTGAAGTACTAAACCCATCCTAGATCTACCCAATTACAAGTAAAGTGCATTTTGTCAAAGGATTAGCCAATTACATAAAATATGTTCTTAACAAAAGGCATACTCAATATTGCATTCTAACTCACACACACACTAGCATACATCTAAGCATACAACATGACATTAATCATCCCAAAACCTAATCATACATCTATCATGGCAATCAACCAAAGCCTAGCATTCATCTAGCATACATGGCATATTGTACCCTAACATATATCTATCATGACATCTCATCACATCATAAACCCTAACATGCTCCTATCTCAATCATGTTATATCATCCAAGGCATCAAACAAATCATGGCAGAAACACAAGCATAAGAAAATCTAGATAACATGTGATTGCATTTACACATTGAAAACAACTCATCCAAACAAACATGCTCATACTCATTATCCAAGCAAGATCATATTAAAAATTGCATGTTCATGTGAATGCGTGACTTACCTTCCTTATCTTGCTGCACCTTAGCACCTATTGCATCAATGCATGAACATGTGAATGCATGTTTATGACATCAAAGCAAGAAAATAAAGATAAATCCTAATTTAAACATTTGAAAGGCAAATAAACAATCAAACAATGAAATATAGACTTATATGTATGAAAAAGGATCAAAACAGGAGCATATTTATGCAAGGAAATAAGAAACAAAATTAGAAAAACTAGGATTAGGGTTTCTAGGCAGGATTATGCGTATGCATGAACAAGCCTGCGTATGCATAATCCAACCTGCGTACGCATGCAGGATTATGAACATGTGGGTTCGGCCACAGAAACCCTAGCCAAGAACACAGCAACATAGAAAGCAGAGAAGGACTTCGAAACAATAAATCTAACAACTTAATATGCTTTAAAACATAAAAACTACCTAAACCTAAGCTATATAAACATGTAAAACATATAACAAGCAAAGAAGCAAGATTAAAACATAAATAAAAGCAAGAAATAAAAGAAAAGCTTAGAACTTAATACCTCAAAACAAAAGCTCTTCAAGCTTGATTTTTGACCGTTCCCCTCAGTCAAATCTATTCACAATCAATAAAAAAGTGATTAGTAATCTTAAACTCGAAGATCAAGGCCAGAAAATGCCCCAATCAAAAGAAAATTGACTTGAGGATGTTTTGTAAAAATCTGTTTCTTTGATTCACTATTTTTGGTGAATCTTAGTGTTTTCTCTTAGGATTTCTGTGTGTTTTGAAAAGGTACCATGCATGGCTATTTATATTGTGAAAATGGGGGTTTGTGTTAAGGACATATTTATGTAATTGGCTAATTCTTTGACAAAATGCACTTTACTTGTAATTGGGTAGATCTAGGATGGGTTTAAGACTTCAAGAAACATGTTGTTCAAGTCAAGTGTTGGCTATTTATATTGTGAAAATGGGGGTTTGTGTTAAGGACATATTTATGTAATTGGCTAATTCTTTGACAAAATGCACTTTACTTGTAATTGGGTAGATCTAGGATGGGTTTAAGACTTCAAGAAACATGTTGTTCAAGTCAAGTGTTAAAGCCATGAAAATCTGACCAAGAAACAAGTGAAGAAGAGCTGTTCATTAAAGCTCGACAGCAATCTCGACAGAAAGACTTCTATCGAGATTTAAAGTCGAATCTCGACAGAAGCTCTACATAAGCTGTTTCTGTCGAGATCTACGAAATCAGAATTTCCAGATCTGAGTTTTGGCCCTAGCTGACATGTATGTGTAGGGTTTCTTTTCTCACAACCCTAGACATATATAAGGCTTATTTTAAAGGCCGTTATACATGGGAGAACACATGCAGAAAGTGACCTAGTGCCTTATTCTCTCTGCAAGAAGTTAATGTGTCTTTTGCGCCTTAGGGTTTTGTAACCAAGTACTTATTGGTCTTCATTATTGATGAAGTGAATCTTCATTGTTGATGAAGTGAAGAACTTTGCAGCCAACATCTTCTTTAAGTTGCTGGGAGTTAGTCACGTACTGGGATCCGTGCATCATTGGTGGCGTTCATATACTAGAGAGTTCAGAGGTTTTGAAGCGGTAGAAGGTTTTTGCTGTAAGTTTATCTACTGGGATTGTAGAGTTTAGGGATAAAGGTTTTGTACTAGATCTGAAACTTCTCTTTACTATAGTGAATTTCTTTTCGGGAAGGTTTCCTCCCAGGTTTTTTACTGTGAAACTAGTTTGTTTAATTGGGTTTCCTGGGTCATCATATCTTGTTTTATTTACTATTCCACTGTGCATGATATTGATGTTTGTTTGTTTTAACAAGGTTTATTCATAATAAATCTACTTAACAACTTAGGTTTAAAATTTGTTAATTCTATCAACTGGGGTCTAGATTTCCCAACAGTTTGGAACGGCTTCTAGACAATGTGGGATTTGTTCCAAACCTCAGCATTAAAGTAGAAAACTTGCCTTTTTTTTTTTAATGTTTCTGGAACCCTACATGCGCGAGTTTAGAGGTTCTGAAGCGGTAGAAGGTTTCTGCTGTAAGTTTATCTACTGGGATTGTAGAGTCTAGGGATAAAGGTTTTGTACTAGATCTGAAACTTCTCTTTACTATAGTGAATTGCTTTTCGGGAAGGTTTCCCCTCAGGTTTTTTACTGTGAAACTAGTTTGTTTCATTAGTTTTTCTGGGTCATCATATCTTGTCTTATTTACTATTCCACTGTGCATGATATTGACATGATATTGATGTTTGTTTGTTTTAACAAGGTTTATTCATAATAAATCTAATTAACAACTTGGGTTTAAAACTTGTTAATTCTATCAACCGGGGTCTAGATTTCCCAACAGTTTGGAACGGCTTCCAGACGATGTGGGATTTGTTCCAAACCTTAGCATTAACGTAGAAAACTTGCCTTCTTTTTTTTTTTAATGTTTCTGGAACCCTACATGCGCGCACTAGTTTGAGCCTGCGTGCGCATGCATCATGGATGCGCATGTAGGTTGATTCCTGCGTGCGCAGGTCGAGGGCTTCCTTGGCTTTACTTTTCCAAAAATAGATTTATTTGCTCATTAAAAGTTATATTTTCCATTTTAATATTTCTCAAGTCAATTTAACATTTGATTGGGTCCTAAACCAACCTTAGGTCTTAGAATTTCAGCATTATTGGGGAATGGGGGCACGAGTTGTAAGGGGTACAAAATGCGGTGTCTGCATCTTTGGACATGCGTTATGGGGTGCCTAACACCTTCCCCACACATATCCAGACTTCCAAACTCAAGAATCATGATTTTTTGCCATCCGCATTAAATTAGGAAAAACGACCATTTTTCTTAGCCTAGGACTGGTAATAAAATCGAATAGAGTCAGGTGACCAATTACACCTTAGAAAAACCCAATGATTGGTGGTGACTTCACTTACCTTTAATAAATAATAGGTTCAAATCAACTCATTCCAGTCACTTGCATTGTCGCGATGGGTGGTCGACCGCTGTGAGGCATTGACAACTACCTTTTTCAAATTTAAAAACGTCACATTTTAATGCATAATGCTTGGAACGAAGAGAGGGAAAGACGTTGAGTGCGCCCCTCCTACCCTTTCATAGTCATCGACAACCTTGTTTTCAATGCCGCACAATCAATAACACCTTCGAGTGTCTTAATGTTAACACCCATCCCAATGGTGTCTCAACTAACTATTTCCTCATCATTACAACAAGCACAAAGCAACAACTTGTGATCCTAACTTTCATTTGCAATTCTCATAAGAACACGATAGAGGGGGCTGACAGCCCACATAGTGGCTATGCCTTATCTCTACATTATATTGGCAAGTGATATCTTCGCTTCATTGCATCTCAAATGCGCTACCCTAAGGCGGCTAGCAATATCTCTTAGTGCTCATGATTACGACTTCATCATAAATATTCTTGGCAAACATAATATCATCAAATTGGCCAACAAGCAAGCAACTCATAAATTGACACATGCTCAATGCAGTCCAATTTACATAAAGATGCAAGATCGTTCATCATAATCTTCTCATATGGACCCAAGCTGAGCTTTCACTTTGCTTCCTCGAACTGTTAGCCAAGCATATTACTTATTCTATTCCCAACACCAAGGCTAACTCAATATCAAGTGTGGTAGCACTACGAGCTGATTTCTATGGCTTGCAACTATTGGAATCAATGGGGAGTTGATTTTAATATGAAATTAGGCTTTAATTACAACAAGAACTCAACCTCATATATGAGTCGGTACCTCACGGTGTGTCTATGACTTCCCAAAGAAAATCCATCCTACAAAATCAAGGACACAAATTATTCAACACATCGCCAACCATATCCAAAGAAGAAGAAAAAGAAAAAGAAAACTCACAAAGTTGGCATCACATTCTCCTTGATCAAGCTTACACAAAGAACGAATTTGAAGCCATCATCTTGGACCACTAGATCTTCCCCCACAAGCTACTAGACATGGCAAATAGGCGGGTCGAGTCGGGTTCAGGATGGGTCAATCGGGTTGCGGGTCAAAAACGGGTCATTTTAAGTGGGTTAAAAACGAGTTCGGGTCAATCGGGTTGCGGGTCGGGTCAGGTTGACTCGTACTTTTCACATGAATTTTTTATTTATTTTATTTTATTTTTTATTATAAAGAAAACAACATGTATTTGCCATTTGGAAATTCATGCAACAAATTACTTGATGTAAAATGCATTACTTTGAATTCACCACTTTTATCAAGAATGAATTTAGTTAAACTTATTAATACTTATTCAATAATTTTAAAATTATACAAATCCCAACATTGCTAACTAAAACAAAATAACAAAAAGATAAGTACAACAAATACACAAGTTTTATTTTTACACAATATCAACATCCCAAAATATAAAACAAAATTACAAATGACTTATTGGATAACTCATTTGACAAAGAATAAAAACATATAAGAAATTTACAATCTTGAAAATTAATTTTATAATCTATTATCAATTGTGGTTGGCACTCTATTTCAATTTGAGAATATACATTAAAGTTTGATTGTTTACTTATTTATACATGGTCTCTTTTATGAATATCATATCATTATTAAGTAATACACACTCTAGGAAATATCATAATTTATTTTGAAAAGCCGTTTATTTTGGACATAAATTGTTAAAAAATAGGTCTAAGCATTCATAATTTATGCTAATTTGATACGTTGGCTTCACTGTATTCACACTTATGAATGTTTCTTACACATGTCTACAAGTTTAAATCTATGTTTTTAACTCTACTATAACCAGATTATCTTGGCATGTACTTTGCTATTTGATATCTAAAAATCTTTACTCATTACAGAATGCTCAACCATTCATCTTTCAATTCGTTTGCATGTAGTTATGTAAATGTCTCAATTATTTCCTTAAAGCTCACAACAAACAATTAAACCAATATTGTCTTAATTATATTTTTTTTTTACCCAAATTAAAAAAAAAAAAATGGTTCGGGTCATTGGTTGGGTCACAGGTCGGGTCGGGTTGACCCGCAAAAAACACGGGTCAGGTCACGGATCAACCCGTTTTTGCTACGGGTCAAAAAAATCGGGTTCGGGTTCGAGTAGGGTTAAGTCAGAAAATTCTGACCCATTTTGCCATGTCTACAAGCTGCATCACCATAAGCAACGTGCCCATCCCTAAAAAAAATGTAATTTTGGTCTTCATGATCAAACATAACAAGCTGTTCTTGGGTCCTTCGCACAAACTCGGTTGCTCCTTCACAACATTGATGTCACCATCATCAGACATTGTCTTTTCTGCTACCACCATGGGATGCCAAGCTTGGTTCATAATTTCCTCTTGGATTAGTAATTTATCATGGAGACACTAACTATAATTGGAATTCATGATTGAAACTGTCAAAGCCTCATAGGCATCAGCCGCCAAGCACTATATTTGCTTGTTGGGACTTGTACAATTGGATCTCCTAGTCGTAATACACAAATAATATGAACTGATAACCATTTTTATTGTGGTTTACCTAACTAAGCAGATAAATTATGTTGAAATGAGAGGATCAATGATAATTTAAGTAATTTTTGCTAGCTTAATCACTTTGTGATTCTCTCTTGTTACCGGAGATTCACATATAGGGGGACTCCTTCGGTATATATCTTTACAATCTATAGCTTTGTTAGCTCCATCCCTAACCCAATCTATCACTTCCCAGTATGACCTCACCATTGAAGCCATGTATGCATGGTTGTCAAAATCGCGATCTGGATCGTAGGATTACACGATTTTACGATCTTACCTCACCAGAACGTTTAGAATCGCACTAGGATCGTAAAAATGGTAGGATCATATTTAGGACTGTAGGATTATATGAGATCCTATCGATTCTATCGCTCCTACCAAAACATCAATTTTTGGTTTTTTTTTTTTTTAATTGATAAATTTTGGTTTTGATAAAGCTTTAAGGGGTTTTTTTTTTTTCTATGTTGTGATGGTATGGCTTTTTATTTTTAAATTTTATAAAATTATGTTAACCTAAGCAAATGTTTTCTAGTTTTTAGTTCACTTGTAATCAAAATGAAGGAATGCTTCATCATTTCTAAATGAAGAATTTTATATTGGCTTTGCTACATTTTAAGTTATAATGTTGTTAAATTTGTTTGATCAATATACTAATTTGTGTTATAATATTACTAAAATGTTTTTCTTATATATAATTTTATTAGTATGCTTGTATTTGTATATTGATTGATTGATTTTTTTTTAGCACGCTTTGTAATTGTTGCTAAGCGGTATAACTTGAATAGTTGAGTGTGAAGTTGTATATTGATCTCTTTTGCAGCTCTAGTATACAAATGTACAATGTCTACATAGATGATGAAATGGTTGATGATGATTAGGACGGTGGTCATAAGAACCCTATAATGAGAATAATTAAATGTTCACTTCACCTTAATATTAATCTTGCCTTTGGATTTCATATTTTAGTTAACTAGTTTCCATTTGATAACTTATTTTGGATTTTAAACTTGGAACTTAGAACTTGAAAATATTTCCATATTGTTGATAAATATTGGTATTTGGTTGCTAATTAAACATTTATTGAACTTTTTAGATACATTGAGTCAAAACGTAAATATATTTGCTTCGTTAGTATAGATATAGCGATGTATGACATGCAAATTACATCATATAATGCAAATCTTTGTTTGTTTGTTTGTTTGTTTTTTTTTTGTGGATAAATTTACAATTTACGTGATTATTCAACATACAAAGTCATTATCAATGTGTTTTTTTCTTTAAATATGAAAATATGTAGGATCTTACGATCCACGATCTCACCTACCTCTCACGATTTTACGTAGGATCCCGATTTTGACAACCTTGCATGTATGCACCTTTGAATTTTTGTAGTGCATCATGATAATTGGAGAAGTAAACCTTAATTCGTTCCTTATCCACTAGATCCATGAGTTTTTTTAAAGAATTTACGGGATTCAATCATACGTAGCTTGTACTATGTCAACGATAATTGCAATTGAGAGTAAGGCAAGACGATGTTAGTCGTAGTCCTCAGATTTCTTACAGATGTTTGCCTGTCTTTCCAAACATTTGCATGAATATTGTAGGGACTCGTAGTCCTCAGATTTCTTGCAAATGTTTTCCCATATTTTCAAACATTTGCATGAATATTGTAGGGACCATGTCACCTATATATAATAGTGACGATCCCTTTTTTTTTAATCAATATTGACAGAAGTCACTACTAATTAAAATATATGATATATAAAAATTAAATCCATCACATATATGTGACAAAATATGGTATACACGTGAAGAGAAAATTATAAAAAATAAAAAGAAATAATATTAACACAAAGATGTATTGAATATAATGCAATAATACCATATTGATTGAGAGAAAGAGAGACCATTACAGATAAGTATTAATACAAGCAAGTCTTTATATATATATATATATATAATAACACTAAGAGGTAGTAATTGAGCTATAAGGACCTTAGCATACCTATTTTTATTATAGATCACATAAGATTATGTTGACAATATCTTACCCTAACAATATCTTATTAATTATAACAAAAGAAATATCGATTAGCCTCCCCATTTTGTTAGTGAGATCTGATAGTGGCGATTGACGTTTTGGGGGCTTCTCATATTCGTTAGCACATTCTCCAATTTTCAGAAGTGCAGCCGTAAGTGCATATTTCGCTTTATCATAATTTGGAAGAGCCGCACCGCCACTTGCACTAAGCATATTCTCATGAGCATCACGAATATCGAGTTCGCAATTCTGAAGTCGAGTCTTATCCAGTGGGTCTGTGAGTGTTTTATGAAGATCTGCGATTCGATTGTAGGCAACTTCTATTACATTCAAGTGTAATTCAATAGAAATGAGTTCCAGCGTAGGTAAATCAGTTCTATTACTACGTTCGTCTGAAAGTAAAGATGACAAGCAAAACTCATTGTCCGTGGAATTGTGGCAAATGTTTTCAACAAGGGCTTGATCTGCATTAGAAATTGGGTAGAAAAGAGAGGTGACTAGTAGAGGGATTACCAAGATTGATAGGCAACTAATCGGAGACGCCATTTTCTTTTTCTTTTTTCTAATTTCTTTGTCAAGAATGATATTGTTGATTTATGTATCTTTTGGCTTCCTATTTATAATATATTAGGTAGGCATGAGATAGAGTTATTTTCTACTAAATATTTTTGGAAAACAACTCTATTTCATGCCAAGTCAAATAAGAAAAGTTAAAAGATAGTTTGCCTTTGACCCACTATTTTTAGATACTACTAGACACAAGAAAACGTAGAAAACTATTGAAATAAACAACATTAAAATTTCTAGAAAATGAATCATTTTCCAAAAAGCATTTTTTTTTAGAAAATTATCTCATTGTTCAATATTTAGTAACAATCTTAAAATGAGTTGGAAAATTATCGTTTAATTTTCTTTATTTTGCTTGGTGGAAATAGAATTGTTTTTCAAAAGAAAACAACTCTATCTATATTTGAATTACCTTTTTTTAGCTTGATGTGAGAAAATGTTTTTTAGTTTATTTTTTTTTTTATCTCATTGTTCAATATTTAGTAACAATCTTAAAATGAGTTGGAAAATTATCGTTTAATTTTCTTTATTTTGCTTGGCGGAAATAGAATTGTTTTTCAAAAGAAAACAACTCTATCTATATTTGAATTACCTTTTTTTAGCTTGATGTGAGAAAATGTTTTTTTATTTTATTTTATTTTATTTATCTCATTGTTCAATATTTAGTAACAATCTTAAAATGAGTTGGAAAATTATCGTTTAATTTTCCTTATTTTGCTTGGCAGAAATAGAATTATTTTCCAAAAGAAAACAACTCTACCTATGTTTGAATTACCTTTTTTAGCTTGGCGTGAGAAAAGGTTTTTATTTATTTTTTATTTATTTATTTATTTTTTCTAGAAGTAAAAAACAAATTTATCTCATGTCAAGCTAAATAAAAGAAGCCAAAACCACAGATAGATGGGTACTTTACAGGTATGTAGTAAATACTAGTGAATACACATCTATATCTTATGCCCATATCTTATTAATTTCTTAGCTTATTAATTATTAAACTTTCTCCAACATTTCTCCCTCACTTTTGCCTTTTCATATTTCCATTACTCTCTACCTTAATACTCCATCCGTCCCACATTTTTTTCCTCTATTCCATTTTGAGATGTCCCAAAATATTGTACTGTTTCTAAAAATAAAAGTCATTAATTTACTAATGTTCCTATTATACCCCTATTAATTTACTAATTCAATTTTTTGATAAATTTTTTTGAGGGTAGTTTTGGAAACTTATACATTTTTAAAAGGTAGACAAGATAATAAATGATATTCCATTAAAAAGTTTGACTTTTCAAACTGGACAAAAAAAGTGAGACAGAGCGAGTAACAATTTTCCTTTACTTTGACTCTTCTTATTTTCATAATCTTACTATAAATTTGTCATTCTTTCTCTCATTCTATGCATAATTTTGTGTTTTCCCACAAAAAAGTTTATCTCTCTCTCTCTCTCTCTCAATTTATTTTTAAAATTTTTCTTGCATCTCTACGTTGATGAATTTTAGTATTCTTTAAAACTCTATTTTCTGTTAGGGTCATATTTTTCGTGTGTTGGCATATCCTTTGATAAAATGCATTTTACTTATATTTGGGTAGTTCTAAGTGGATTCTAGAATATCATGAATCATGTCTTGTTGGTATATCAAGTGGTATTATTTAAGACATGAAGACTACACAAAGAAACATGTTAGAAAAGCTGAAAAAGGGAACTTTGACATGATACCTAGCTTCTATTGAGAATTAACGAGGAACCTTGATATAAGCTTGATACCTTTCAATCTATCAAGTTTCACAGATCTAGAATTTCTAGATCAGTTTTTTTGGCCCATGAGGACATGGACTTCTAGAGTTTCGTTTGTTAAACTTCTAGGTGATATAATTTTGTTCAACATTTAAATTAAGCCACCTCCACAATATCATTAAATTATTTATATATTCTCTCATTTTTTTATTTAAAAAAAAAATTAAACATATAAGATTTGACTTAAATTCAGATAAATAAAAGTTTTTCTCGTAAAGACTTCTCATTAAACATTACAATACATGAAAAGAAAAATGTAACACAAAAAACAATCCAATTTTGAAACACTAAATTTATTTTATATATATATATATATATAAAAGAATTAATAGGATATCAAACCAAACATTGTGGACACCCCCAAAAATTGAAATTTTCGGGTTTCATCGCACATTGGATCCTTGGCAACGTGACTCTTGTGTGCTTGTGTATCTAGAGTGGGGTGTGTGTATGTGAGTCCCTTTTTCTTATTTTTATTTTAGGAGTTGCTACCAACCATTGGTTTTGTATTAGGTGTGATTTGTCACCTAGATGTCTAATTTTATTTTAAGTTACCTAATTAACTAAACCAAATTTTACAGGTTCATTAATTAAGGTAAACCAAAAGTCTTTGAACCAAAGATCGTGGACTCGGAAGTTTGGTTACATGTGAGGAAGGTGTTAGGCACCCCACAACGTCTATCCGAAGATAATATCTCATTTTAATTTATTTCAAACGTTAACTTCTTATGAAAAAAAATAGAATACTTGGCATTTTTATTTTTTTGAAAAAGTTTTTTTTGCAAACAATGTACATGTATATACATGTGATTAAATATTTACCATTTAGTTAACATGTGAATATTAACTCCAAAGAATATATACAATCAAGACATGTGAGATATGTACATAAGTAGCATGTGAGAAAACATACAAGTATATTTTATGTTAAGGACATATTTTATGTAATTGGCTAATCCTTTGACAAAATGCACTTTACTTGTAATTGGGTAGATCTAGGATGGGTGTAGTACTTTGAAAAACAAGAGTTCAAGTCAAGTATTAAAGCCATGAAGATTGGACCAAGAAACAAGTGAAGAAAATCTGTTCATTAAAGCTTGACAGATACCTCGACAGAAACAATATCTATCGAGATTTAAGAACGAAGCTCGACAGAAGCTGAATCTGTCAAGATCTATGAAATTAGAATTTCCAGTTCTGATTTTTGGCCCTAGCTGACATATATGTGTAGGGTTTCTTTTCTCATAACCCTAGACATATATAATGCCTATTTTAAAGGCCACTATATAGGGAGAACACATGTAGAAAGTGACCTAGTGCCTTATTCTCTCTGCAAGAAGTTATTGCGTCTTTTGTGCCTTAGGATTTTGTAACTAAGTACTTCTTGATCTTCATTGTTGACGAAGTGAAGAATTTTGCAGCCAACAACATCTTCAAGTTGCTGGAGTTAGTCACGTACTGGGATCCGTGCAAAAGGGGGCGTTCATATATTGAAGAGTTCAGAGGTTCTGAAGCGGTAGAAGGTTTCTACTGTAAGTTCATCAACGGGGATTGTAGATTCTAGGGACAAAGGTTTTGTACTAGATCTGAAATTTCTCTTTACTATAGTGAATTGCTTTTCGAGAAGGTTTCATCCCAGGTTTTTTACTGTGAAACTAATTTGTTTCATCGGTTTTCCTAGGTCATCATATATTGTCTTATTTACTTTTCTGCTATGCATGATATTGACATGATATTGATGTTTATTTGTTTTAACAAGGTTTATTCATTATAAATTTAATTAACAACTTGTGTTTAAAACTTGTTAATTCTATCAACCAGTAAATTTCCCAACATATTACAATAGCATGTGAGTATTTATTTACTATATAGCTAGCATGTGAATACTATATGCTATATAAAATATAAATCACAACATAAAAAAAGAAAAAGAAAAAAAGAAAAAAAGAAAAAGAGGGTTGGAAGAGTAGCACCTTGTTGTCATCCACCATTTTCTCAATTTTTATCATGCAAAAAGATGACAAAGGAAACTCATTAGTGCCAAGACATATTAGGGACAATGTAAGCTTATGGGGTGCTCAAAGACTCAAGAGAATGAGCCTTGAACACAAATACTCAAACTACAACTATTCTAAGAAAAGGCTTGAAATTAAAGTGCATAAAAAAGTTACAATGTTAACTTTTATTATTTTGAAAAAGCACATCATTTTAGAAAAGATTTTTTTATAAAAGCATTTTTTTTTAGAAAACTATTGTTTTTTTATTTTTAGGAAAACCTAATGTGGTAAAAGAAACTATTTCCTTACTGTGGGGGGTGAAAAGCCCAACCTAACGTATTGCGCCCAAGGCCCTATCTGAAGACCACTGTTGGTCCGAAGAGATGAAAACGCTCGAGCAGAGGCCCATGTAAAAGGAGCATGTCTGGAGAGGAGCATGGTCATAATCCGAGGAGAAATTCAATTGTCCGAGGAGTCCAATATCCTCGGATCCGAAGAAGCTTTGTCCGACAGGTGTCTGGGAAGCTCAAATGATCCCCCTGACAAATGTAACGATGGAAATGAACCTCAGGCACGCATGAAGATAGCAGGAACAGAGAAATATCTAGGAGACAGACTTCAACCACCGCATTAAATGCACTGCACCTACTTCCTTGGCCGCATTAATGTGGAGAAGACACCTGAACAGTGCACTCTCAGCTACCACCACTCACACAAGGCTAAAGAGGGTGCATGATGGGACATGCACTCAAGTGGGCGTCTAGATGATGAACAAGTGGACGGTGAAGATGAAGGAAGGGGGTACTATATAAGAGAGGGATGCCTCTGATAGAAGGGGATCGAAAAACAGAAATTGAGAAAGGAGAAAACTCCATTACTGTAGCTCTTACAATTGTAACCCAAGTTCATTCAATACAAATTCCTCTTCGGACGTTTACGTTTTCATTTGTCCGAGCACAATTGGATGCTAATTTACTCACAAACATTGCAGCCCAATACTGTTAATTCATTACTAGCCTAGCTCTTTCACCCACTCTCTACAAATTTATTGTCTTGGGTTCATTGGGCTCACAATCCATACCTTTTTGGGCTTGGGCTACAAAAATTGACCCTACACTTACAAACCTCTCTTTTAAAAAAAAAAAAACAAAAACACAATTTTTGGATTTTTAGAAAAGGAAAAAGATTTTGGAAACAAATAAACATTTTTTTAACGTGGTAAAAACACTTTTCAAAAGATATATTTTAATTCTTTTCAAAGAAAGGAAGAAAACTTTTTTTGGAAATCAACATGGTAAAAGTATTTTTGAAAACATTTTTTTTTGAAAAGCATGTATCTTTTTGAAGAAAGCATTTTTGAAGACAAACTTTTGAAAACATTTTCTCTTGAAAAACTTTGAAACCATTTATTTTCTTAGTTTTGGGTTTCCTTTTTTTTTTTTTTAAAAAAAACAGATTTTTTATTTTGCAAACATTTTTTGAAAACAGATTTTATTTATTTATTTTGAAAACAGTTTTTTTATAATGAAAACAGATTTTTAGAAAACCGAATTTTATTTTATATTGAAAACAGTTTTTTAGAAAACAGAATTTTTCATATTTTGAAAACCATTTTATTATTATTATTTTTTTGAAAATGGGTTTCGGATTTCTAAAAAAAAAAACTGATTTTTTTTCTTATTTTGAAAAACTTTCTTTTCAAAAAAAAAAGTTTTTGTTTTGAAAACTCTTAAGAATAAAAAGTGAAAAACATTCCTTCTAAAAAGACTCTTTTTATTTGAAAAGCTTCATTTTTAAGAAAGAGGTGGGAAATTTTTTTTGAAAACGCATTTTCTTAGAATAGTGTGTGGGGAAATATTTTACCCAAGAATATTTATTTTATGGTAACTTTAATGATGAGAAAAGTAAAGAAACAACAATAATAAAGTGCAAAAAATAAATTGCAGAGATTTAAATGACGTTAAAGTAAAGAGCTAAAATTTAAATGACATAAAAGTAGAGAGCTTGGAATATTGTAAATATTGATTAAAAAATGTTTTTTGTTTTGTTTTGTCTCTCTTTTAAATAGATTTTAATCTCCCTTTCAAGCCTTATGGATTCTTCAAACTAAGAAATGGGAGTTCTAAGCCATCACCATTCTTATAAGACATACCCATATTGCACTCTAATGGAAGTTTAAAAACCATTTAAGAGAGATGATAGAAAATCTTTTTTTTAGTAAGGGGTCTAGAGATATATATATATATATATATATATATCTGTGTGTGCGCGCACAACAAAGTAAAGAGGGAGAGGGTGATGTGCAAGAAACTAAAGGGATTACATAAAATAAAAGGGGATGAGGATTCCATGAAAGTAAATGGGATGACATAAATTAAAAGGGGATGGAAATTTCTTGAAAGTAAATGAGATAACATAAATTAAAAGGGGATGGGTATTGCTTGAAAGTAAATGGGATGACATAAATTAAAAAGCTATAACCCTAGATGCCTAGGTGGGATGGGATTTCTTCCCCCCAAGGGTACTTCCCATACAAATCCTAGGAGATGGTCCAATACCCATCTAGGGAAACAAGCACAATAATATAAACCAACAACAATAATATGAACATTGAAATAAAGAGAGAGATATATACACAATATATAAAAGAGCATAAGAAAATAAAGCAACTATGAACAACAAGCAAGATAAAAGAAAGATTTTATATATATGGAGAATGATGTTTACAATATAATGAAGAAGGTGGGATGGGTGTAGTTATTAAGAAACTAACCCATCCCTATAGCCTTACCCACAAAGTTACAAACAAAAGTGGATGGGGCTTTTTTGTAATGGTTTCCTAGAAAGGGAGAGAGGAGAGAGATTTTTTTTTTTCTTCTGAATTTCTAAAGGTATTTTTCCAGAATTTTCTCACTTTTTTTTTCTCCCTATTTCTCTATTTTTCCATACTTTTTCCTCTTTTTTTTTGCTCAAAAAAGAGGGGGGGGGGGGGGGGGGGATGGGTTTATTTATGCCATGGGCGGCTAGCACTAGTGTATCATGATACACTAATGCTAGCCTCCCATTTTGGCCACCTCATCAACCATTTGTTTTTTTTTTTCTTTTTTTGATTTTTGGCCCAATCTTTGTGCTGCTGTTTGGAGGCTTTTCCGAGCACCGTTTTCTTCGTATTTTATATGCATGAAAAGATCTAGATGTCTAGTTTCCAATGGTCCAAGCCTTGTTTGATTTGGAGCTACGGTCGTCGAGATATCACGCTCGGAAGGAAGGTGACATATTGCTGAAAAATTCTGTGACCTTTTTTTCTTGAGAAATTCACATCTTCCAATTTGGGGCAGATACTGTTGAGCCCTTTTAACGAAAATTAGCTAAGACCTTGTTCTTCAAGTTGGTCCAGCCCGCCTGTTCCAATTCTTGCCCAATTGGTACAGATTATTGCACAAAGTCAAGTAAATATTGCTAGTTTTTCCTAGAGAAAAAAAGTGAAGATTTTATTAGGGTTTTTGGTATTTTGGTGATATCTCATCTGTTTTTACTCTGATTTTGGCCTGTAAACTATCATTTCAAAGGGAAAAATATGCCCTATGAGACAGTACAAAATTCAACACAATCCAATGGTCAGATCAAAAAGTTAACTTTTTGACCATAACCAATTAGGCTTTTGGTTTTAATTGTTGTAAAATGAATTTTTCAAACATTGTGACTTTTTGATCTACTATCCAATCATTTTGTATTTATTTTTACCCTTTTTTATTTTTAAATTCATGATTTCGCACCTTCTTTATTTTTTTCGATTTTTTGGTCTTTGTTTTGATGCGTGATTGGGGCTGGACAAAATATGGTATTGACAAACACAACATAAACAAACTAATAGTTATGGATATACTAATTTATGGCAGAAAAATGGAATGAAAAATAAATAAATAAATAAACATTACAACGCATATTTAGTTCTTTAGAATTATCATCAAATTTGGGAAAACATTGAGATGCCAACGAAGAAACAAAACAAGAGAGAGAGAGAGAGAGAGAGAGAGAGAGAGAGAGAGAGAGATTTACGGTAAGGAAAAAACAAACAATTCAAAGAAAAAAAAAATCAAACATCAATTAGTAGTTGTTAATTGCAAAATAAATAGGTTGTTAGGAGGAGTAAAAAATAAAATAGAGATGACCATATCCAGGACACTAAAAACTTTACAATGCAATAAAATCACCCGTTACATTCACTTAATTAAATCTAACGATTAACAATTAAATACAATCATACAAAATTTAAACTTAAAATGAATCAAAATCTAACCGAGGAAACCATATTTTGTATCATAACTAGAAAGGAGATGTTCTCCAGTAATAATAGAAATACATAAGAAAAAAAGTTGGAAAATTTTAAAATCTCATTTTTTTGACATTTCATTTAGCCTTATTTATAAAATTAAAAATATATAAAAATATATAAATAAATAAATAAAATATTTAAAAATTGTTAAAATGTTTGTTTTCTTCATACACCACGACTAAAATGGTTCCATCTCTCATTTAATTTCTTTATTATATAGATTATCAGCCAATAAAATATAATAATGGTAAGTAACATTTAAAACGAGATCATGAAAAAATGATAAAACTTATTAGAAACTATCATTTTGGAGTAGTCTATATTTTTACGGATCTAAGGAAGTGAAATGTATAGATTTTGTTTAAGGTATATCTAAAGATTCACATAAAAAAAAAGTACACGTAAATGTGTAGACACCTCATTTTGTACCCGGTTAATAAACTTTAGTTCTCGGTTCCAATGATGAGCTTGATATGTGTACAAAAGGTAATTTATGTTATTTTGATAGTTTGATAGTAATCACAACTCAAAAGTGCTCAAATCACTTTGAAAACGATGCTGAAAAATGATATTTGCTCCCTGTTTTGTTCATAACTTTTGATCCACAAAGTATATTTTAGTGTGGGCCCTTAAAGCATCATTCTTTGATGTGGGCCATCCCCTAGACCCTTAGGAATGTCCAAAACCATCTAAATGAGTCTGAATTACCTAGTTTGAGCATATAATACAATCTTATGCCTCCAAACTCAAACCCTAGCTAGAGAGAGTTGATTTTTTACCTACACTCTTCCAAAACTCTTTCTTTCTCTTAACCTTCTCAACACACAGCCGCAAGCACGTTTTTTAAAACCTCTCTATAATGTTCATTCAAGGAGAAACTAAGTTTTTCAATCATTGAATCAAAACTTTTTCAAGAGTCTTTTTTATTTTGAGTTGCGATGACTAAGAACTATTGAAATCTTCTATTTGCCTTTGAATCTCATTGAATCTTATTGTGTAGGCATTGAGGGGCTAGTTAAATCTCTACCAAGTTGTGATCCATAAGCAAGGGGATTCTGTTCCCATGACTCTTTTTTAATTTGGGTTTTTATAACTTGTGTTCTTGTTGTTCTTATTTTGGTTTATATGTTATGCATTCTTAGAAGTTTGCATAGTTCGATATATTGTGTTATTTTCTGTCCTAATTGGAGAGTTGAATGATTAGATATATTGATGGGCATGTTTTGATGTGTTAAGTGTTGTTCTTGATTGTTGTTAGATCCAATGCATTTTAGGAATAATTTTTTTTTTGTTTATTTTTATCTTTGATATCTTTGTTGATTAGTTTAGGTTGTTTAGTTTCATATTTGAAGCATGCTAGGGTTTGTTAAACTACTGTTTTGATTATTGTTCTGAAACTATGTTTCTACGCACGCATACTTCAAGTATGCATGTGCACACTTAGTTCCAGAAACCTCAAAGCATCAATTTTTAAGGCCCAAAGCTTCCCTCTTAGATGGGCCCTAGCCCCTAGGCCCTTAGGAACATCCAAAACCCTCTGAATAACCCTGAAAACCCTAGTTTCTAAGCATATAAATATCCTTTTATGCCTCCAACTAAAACCCTAGCTAGAAACGGAGTTTTGATTTCACTAAAACTCTTCCAATAACACCTTCTCACCTTGATTCTTCTACACACACAGAGCTAGCACGTTTTTGGTTCTTCAAAAAACCTCTTTCTAGTAGATTAGGGTAGAAACTACTTTCTAATCTCTTTCAAAACATTTCCAAACAATTTTTTCAAGAGTTCTATTTTGATTTTGAGTTATGATTACCTATAAACTATTGATATCTTTTATTCCCTTGATTATCAGTGAATCTTGTTGTGCAGGCATTGAGAGGCTAGTTAAATCTCTACCAAGTTGTGTTCCATAAGTAAGGTGAGTCTCTCTCCATGGTTCCTCCTTAATTTGGATTTTTCTAACTTGTGTTCTTGTTTTTCTTAATTTGATTTATATGTTATGCATGCCTAGAAATATTATTGGATTTGTTTGATTTTGATTTGTTGTGTCTCGCCATGTTTTGATTGAAGAGTTGACTTAATATATTAGAAGCATGTTAAAATTTTTTTTATTGCCATTTTGTTGCTACTTTAAAACTGTGTTTCTGGGCGTGTATATGTGCGCATGCTTCACTCGAGGCATGCGTACACATACTTCATGTATGCATAGGCATACTCATGCCTAGAAACGCAGATTTAGGGTTCTTCTTGATTTCATCTATTTTATTTCATTTTAATCCTCTGTTTAGGTCTTGTTTAGTCTAGTTTTCACATGTTTAGGTCTAGGGTCAGTAGAATAACATGTTTCACATGCTTTGATTGTTGAATTGATAATTAGGGTTTATATCTTGGATGAACAATATGAACATGCACATGAACATGTATATGCATTGATGCATAGGTGTCGTGATGCTGTGAGGTAAGTGAGGTAAGTTATGTATAATTACATGAGCATGCATTTGATTTGGATGATGAGCATGATATGATTGATCAACATGACGAATATGCTTGGTTGATACCATGATGCTATGTTTGAGTGGTTGGATGTGTTTGATTGATGCCATGGTGTTGTACTATTGCCTTGTTGATGTTACTATTTTATGATATACTTGCTACCTTTGGATATATTTATGTGTTAGATGAATAGTAGGGTTTTATGCTATGGATGAGTGTGGGATATATGCCATGTTGATTGGGACCTTTTCTGGCCCCAATCCTTTGTGTTTAAGATTGCTAATCACTATTTTATTGAATTGTGATAGATTTGATTGAGGGAAACGGTAAAAAATCAATCCTAGGAACTTTTGCTTTAAGGTATTCTTTCTAGCTTTTCCTTTTATTTTCTGTCTTTCTTTTATTGTTTTAATCTCGTTTTTGGTTTGGTTTATGTTCATACATGTTTGCTTAGTTTAGAGCTTTAGTTCTTTTCCTTTTTTTATACGTACGTTGTTAGTTTGTTGTTTTAAAGTTCTGTTTTGTTTCTGTGTTTTTTAAGGTTTTCTGGGTAAAGATCTGTGTACGCATGATCTAGCCTGCGCACGCAGGCTGAATTCATGCGTACGCAGACCTGTTCTAGCTTGCGTGGTGCTGTTACCCAGAAACCCTAATTTCTTGTTTGTTTTGTTTCTGATTTCGCATGTTTGCTTTGTGTAGCCTCTTTTTCATATGTTTTAAGCCTCATAATTACTTGTTCGCCTTTTAACATGTTTGTTTGTTATCATATGTTTAGATTAGAGTTTTCTTAGTTATCATTCATATGTTCATTCATCGATGCCATAGGTGCTGTTCTACTGAGAGGTAAGTAAAAGGTAAGTCACATATTAGCAATGTCCATGCATTTGTGTTAGGGTTTTACTTTGATGATATGATGGAACATGCTTAGATGTATGATAGGGTTTCACATGCTAGGGTTTCTTTTGTGTTTGGCTTTCTTGCTTTAGGTTAATAAGTATGTTGTTTTGGGATCAAGATGCCATGTTGTATGCTTAGATGTATGCTAGTGTGTGTGTGAGTATAGATGCAAGTGTTGAACATGTTTTTAATAAGGTTAGGATGTAAAATACAATGATGGGAGGCCAACCTTAGGGTTGGGCGATCTTGGGTGCCTAACACCTTCCCAAGAGCGTACCTAAACTTCGAACCCATACTTTAGTAGTAAGACCAAAGGTTCTTCCTCAAAAGGACACTATATTCATGGTTTCTAGACCATATAACTAGGGGGCAACTTTGACACTTTTTTTCCCATGCACCCATAGGACCCACGAGGGAGTCCCTGATGATTCTTAGGAAAGACTTCTCTATTTTGTGACTCACTGGGGAGTCGGTTGATGGTCCTAACTCACGGGGGAACTTTCTTAGTGATTCTGATCCACTGGGGATATTCTAAATCCTTCCCGCTTACTGGGGATGTTTCTTTGGATCTTTGTGCCTTTCAACTTGTTGGTGGTATTTATGTCATTTTAATGTCTTTGTAACATTTTTGCTAAGTTATGGTCTACTGTGGATATTCTCGAATTTTCTCTTGCACTTCCCATATGTCGGGAGACCATTGGGGATATTCTAAAAAGTTTTCTTTTTTTGCTAAATTACACGTAGTTTAGTGGGAGGCCTAAACTACTTGTAGTTTATTCATCAAATGCCTTCCCGCCTCTTCATTTTTCCCCAACGGTTATCAACAGTTCATTCTCTTCTTCTTATTTCTATTCATCTTCCTCAATTTTTCATTTTCTCTCTAACTCTTCAACTCCCTTAGCTACATTGTCCTCTAAGACCCTTTTCTTTAATTCTGTCACTCCTTTGGGAATTATTCCCCATACCGCTGCTGCTTCTTTTAAGAATTCATCTTCTTCATCCCATATTCCTTGGACTTCCACGGCATTGATGTTGACATTTGTAGTTTTTATCAACTTTGAGTAATCCAATTCAATCTCATCTATTTGCACCCAATTTTGATATGGAGGAGGAGCCCTACGGTAATCGGGTAAAGGGCTCTTTCTAATGTTGGATTTGGTGATAATGTTGGGATTTGGAAGGCCATTTTCTATGAGGTCTTGTATCTCATGTTTGAGGTAGAAGCAACTGTCGGTTTTGTGGCTGGATTTTTGGTGGTAATGACAATATTCATTGAGGTTCCAAGTGGGAGGTATGGGATTAGGCATGGGTGTAGGGTCTAAAGGTTTGATGAATCCTTTGGAGGACATGTTTTGACCATCTCATTTGGCTTATTGACCATCCTAGATGCCTTGGTCTTCCATCTAGTCATGTATTCGGAAAATGTCTCCCCTACACCTTGTTTGGTAGTCTCCAAATTCCTTAGGGTTACATCAATCATGGTGTTAAAGATGAATTGGTCCACAAACAACTCCACTAGTTCATTCCACACCTTAGTTTTACTTGGATCAAGGCTATAGTACCACTTTGATGTGCCTCTTGTGAGTGAGAAGGGAAATGCATGCAAAGTTTGCTTCTCATCTAGCCCTTTCATTTCAGCGATGCTTAGGTATCTTCTCACATGTTGCTTCAGATCTCTAGTCCCATCAAACTTTTCCGCATCGAAAAGCTTAAACTTAGAAGGTAATGCAATAGGAGCCTTTGAACTCATTCCCCCCATGTTATAGAGGTAATCATCCATCCCTTGTGCCTTACGGAAGGCGAGTTGCATCTTCTCCATCTTTTCCCTCATAGCCATGGTTTTTGCAGTGAGCTTCTCAAATTGCTTGTTCCTTTCATATTCCACTTTGTCCTTTTCGCCCCATTCCTCCTTTTCCTCCTCATCATCATGGATTTCTACATGTGGAGTCTTCTTGAGCTTAGATTCCTACAACCTAGTGAGGTGCCCTCCCATTCTCTTAAAGGCCTCTCCATGTTCATCCAAAGCCTTAAGGATCTTTTGTGCCATTGGGTCTTCCATGGAGGTAGTCATTGTTTCTTGAGGGGTCGCTTCCTCTTCTTGGTGTGTGTTCTTAATCTTGATCAAACGCCTTCCTTTCTCTTGAATCCTGTTAGGTCACAATCTGAATGACCCCTTGTGATAAACCCTAATTAATTAATTAATTAGCCAAGTTGTTAATTAATCAATTAAGCATGCAATTGCGTGGAAGCACAAACAAATCACCAAATACTAAATATGCAGCGGAAAATAAATAACACGGTGATTTGTTTACGAATGGGGAAAACCCTAACGGCAAAAACCCCACCGGGTGATTTTCAGGTCACCACTCCCGAAACTCCACTATTATCAAATCAAGCGGTTACAAGAAAGGAATCCCAAGTACCTTACCAACCTACAGTTGAACCCTTACCCCAATACCCAATTGGACTTGATCTGTAGTGACAATTTCCACCTTTGATGCACGGCTCCCAAGTACGTGACTAACCAATGCGCGGATCCCAGTACGCGACTTCAGAACACCAACTTGAGGAAGAATGGTTGGCTGCAAAGTTCTTCAGTTCATCCACGTGATGAATAGCAGGAAGATGCTTGGTTACAAAACCCTATGGTGCAAAGACATAGCAACTTCTTGATGAAGGATGAACTAGGTCAAGAACTTCGTCTGTTGAGCACAATTTGCATAAACAGAGATTGCTCAATGATAATACAACTTGTGTCACCCAAAACGGCTCTTAAAATAATCCTTTTATATGTTTAGGGTTAGAAGAAAAGAAGTCCCAAAAACATATTCACGGATCCCAAGAGAATCAGATTTGGAATTCTGACTTTTTAAATCTCGACAGATAGCAGGTGTCGAGGTAGCTATCGAGAGGTGTCGAGCTTTAAAAACTTTGCACTTCAGCTTGCTTTTTCTTGGACAGACTTGATGACTTCAACACTTGACCTTGAAACATTGTTCCTTGAAGTATCAAAAACACCTAGATCTACCCAATTACAAGCAGAGTGCGTTTTGTCAAAGGATTAGCCAATTTACATAACTAAGTGACATATGTTCTTAAACAAGTTAAAACATATATGTCCTAACAAATCCAAATGGGAGTGGGGACGTGTTTTCATGACTTTGATGGTACAATGATGCTTGAAAAGAAGCCCCATTTTCATTAAGTTCATGTCCCAATAAAAGGTTCCTTTTAACTTTTAGATGTCCTTAGAAAGTTCTTAAGCTCATTTTAATGAAGGCCCAATTACAATGTCGCTCCATTCCCTCTCATGGATTTTTGCCCCTTGTTTCATTGGGCTTTTGATCCATTTTCAATAAGGCTCTCATCTTACTTTCATGGGCTTTCATTAGAATGCACTTAAAAATTTTCAACCTTTTGTCTCAAACATCGGCTTACAATGTATTCATCACTTTTGGGCGATTCCTTTATATCTATCACTTCATTTTTTTTTTTTTTAAATAGCCCTTTAGTTAGAATATATTGTAGCCTTACTAT
Organism: Quercus aquifolioides; assembly: GCA_019022515.1. Taxonomy (NCBI): domain Eukaryota; kingdom Viridiplantae; phylum Streptophyta; class Magnoliopsida; order Fagales; family Fagaceae; genus Quercus; species Quercus aquifolioides. Next base: position 58,726,519 of record CM032328.1, on the reverse strand, counting down.
TAAAGTCCATGAAGTTCTCATCATTTTGGGCCTAGGCATGCAACAAGGAGGCCCAAGATTAGGGAAGCTCATATTGGCTTTGTAGGATTTTGGATGCTAAGTTCATAGCATATTTGTTATCTTAGGCCCAAAGTCCTCGTTTTTAAATGGGCTTTTTCCATTTGGGCCTATGATAGCAAATAGGCTATGGTCTTATGAATCTTTCAAGTTATGATATACCTTTGGATTTTAGGGACAAACCTCTTATATGTGAGAACTTCTTTTCTTTTATCCCATGAAATCTTTTGGGTATACCATAACTTTAGTGCTATCCCTTCTATTTTTTACACCTTTTATTTGTCCTTTAGAATTAAGTGAACACATGGTATATGGTTGAACAAACAAGAGATATAGAAAGGGTATCCTTTGTGATAGGGTTTAGGATCTCTCTAGTGTGGGTAGGCTCCCTAAGGCTAAAGGGATTGATAAGTAGGTCACTCACAACAAGGTGGGCTATGATTCCAACCTAGGGCCTAAGTGGACCCTATAGTGGATTGATAGCAAACCTTTAATGTACTCAAAAGCCATTATAAGCGAGGAAACTGATTGTGAGTTGGTGGGATGAACTTCGGAAGATTTGGGCTCGAATGGAGCCTTCCATCTTCCCACTCATCACCAATTGAGGTTAAGGGAAAAAAGAGAACAAGTGATGTTTGTGCAAACAAGCATTGAAATAGTTTTTATTAAGGTTAAGAAGCAAGACACATAGGAATTAAACTCACTATCCCCGGTGGAGTCACCACTGTGGACATAAGGGGGGAGTCGCCACCTAGTTTTTGCAATGGTCTAGAAACTATATATATATATAGCGTCCTTTTCGAGGAAGGACCTTTGATCTTACTACCAAAGTATGGGTTCAGAGTTTAGGTACGCTCTTGGGAAGGTGTTAGGCACCCAAGATTGCCCAACCTTAAGGTTGGCCTCCCATCATTGTGTCTTATGTCATAACCCTATTAAAAACTAATTCAACATTTGCATTCTAAACTTACACAAACATTAACATGCATCTAACATACAATCATGACATCTTTATCCCAAAACAACATACATATCAACCTAAAGCAAAAGAGAACCAAACCCAAACACACCTAAGAAACTTAACATTCATCTAGCATGTGAAAACCCTATTATATCTAAAACAAGGCAGCACCCCTAAATATGGCAGCAAGCATATCATAGCGATCACAAGATCATGTAAAGCATATAATTGGACATAAAACAAACATTCAAATGACATACATCATCAAATGCATGTTCATACCAATGCATGACTTACCTTCACTTACCTTTTAGCAACACAGCACCTATGGCATCATGAATGGGCATGTGAATGCATGTTCATGGCATCAAAGCAAGAAAACAAGCATGAAACCCTAATCTAAGTATGTTAAAAACAAACAAGCATACAAGACAAAGGCTCAAATACGTATAAACACAAAAAAGGCGTTCAAAGCGAGATAAAACATATGAAACGAGCAAACCAAACAACATAGAAGATTTGAATTAGGGTTTTTGGGCAAATACCTGCATACGTAGCCAGAGACCTGCGTACGCAGGATTTAACCTACGCACGCATGCTCATGACATGCATGCGTAGGACTTGTTCAACAACCCTAACCCAAAAACACGAAACAGAAAAATAGAGAATAAACAAAAAGCCTAATTCTAACAACCTAGCATGCTTAGAACATTGAAAAAAAAAAAACTAGCCTAAGCAAACATGTGTGAATATAAACTAAGCGAAAAACAAGATTAAAACATAGAAAGAAAAACAGAAAATAAAAAGAAAGAGTTAGAGCTTGATACCTCAAAAGGGAGTTCCTAAGTTTTAATTTTGACCGTTCCCCTCAGTCAAATCTATCACATTCAATAAACACGTGATCAGTAATCTTAAATTGAAAGGACTGGGGCCAGAAAAGGTCATAATCAAATAAAATTGACTTGAGGGTGTTTTGTGAAAAACTCCCTTTTGATTCACTATTTTCTAGTAAATTTTAGGTTTTTCCCGTAGGATTTCTGTGTGTTTTGAAAATGTACCATGTAAGGCTTTTTATAGTGGAAAAAATGGGTTTGGAACAGCTCTCAGTTGATGTGGGATTCATTCCAAATCTCAGTCATTATTGCAGAAAACTTACATTTTTCATGCTTCTGAAACCCTAGCTGCGTACGCATGCTTTGGCCTACGTACTTAGGCTAATGCCCATGTATGTGGGCTGAGGGCCACTTTGGTTTTTCATTTTTAAAACTAGATTTTTGCTTATTTAAAATGTCATATTTTCCATTTTAACACTCCTCAAGTCAATTTGATATCTGATTAGGCTCTAAATTGGCCTTGGGCCTTAGAGTTCAAGCATCATTGAGGAACGGGTGCCCCGAGAGATCATCTCCTATAACGGTTCCCATTTTGAGGGTGAAGTTCGGAGAGTCATGGAAGAATTTAGCATTGAGCATCATAAGTCTTCACCATATCGACCACAAGCTAATGGGGCCGTAGAAGTAGCTAATAAGAATATGAAGAACAAAGGGTAGCTCGAATGTTTGGAGGAAAAAGGTAGCCCATAACATTGGGATTATAGGGCATGGCACGCTGTCGAGCAAAGCCATTAGGACTATGAGCGTAGACCGTCCAAGGGAGATGTGGAAGCTCAATGAGGTCACCCATAAAAGGCTCCTCCTGCTATAGTTTTTCACCATTAGAAGCCATGGCAAACAAGGCAAAGGAAAAGGAAAAGAAGAAGAAGGGATTGAGCATATACCTGAGCAGTAAGGGAAGGCATGAGGCGGGTGATGTTGAATTCCTCATAGTCCAATCCCTCAAGGAGCCGCCCGGCGTAGGGAATGCCACTCCCCCATGAGTTGTACTTGGCATCGGTCATGGAGTATGGGGTAAGCATGAACTCAAGAGGATCCATTGGAATCTGTGGTTCATCCCTACCCACCAGTTGACACCGCATCCTCTCCGCCAAGTAATGTTCCCTCAAGCCCACTCCTTCAAAGGGCCAGGTAATCTCCGAAGCAATAATGGCGGCGACTTCCAAGTACGGAGAAGCAAGAAGGGGCTGGTCAGCCCATGGAGTCCAGTTGACCTACAATGATACAAGGTTAGAAGAAGAGTATCCTAGGGAAAATGCATGAAGAAGCATAAAAATTGGAACTCTTAAACTTATCTCATCCGAAGTTAAACCAGCAAGGTGGGCCCTCACTCGAGGGAATTCCCTCAAACTTAGATCGGTGCTTGGAGTTAGGAGGCCATACTTAACAATCCATCGCTACAAAAGGAAGCACAAGCCAACATGTTAAATGCAAGATGATAGTTTGTCAAGACCCAGCTGGATGCTCGACACGTCGTCCAAGTAGATGATGGCCCCTTCGAAGCTAAGACTAGTCATGCAGTAGAAGTCATAAGGGGTCACTGTCATAACCCACTCAGCAATATGAAAGGTGTGAGTAGTATCGCACCATCTCTCGATGAGGCATTGCACCAAGGTAACAACCCATATCAAAATACGATTTTTATTGTAAATTTCAAGATAACCCATATGATGTTCTTTGCTCTTGCTAAAAGTCATGAATTGACATATAATAGGGAATATTTGAAAATTATTGGATATTCTAAGGCTAACTTATCTTGTGACATAAATGATGGAAAATGCACATTAGGTATTATTATATATTCTTCCTGGGAGGATGAGCAATTTCTGGTATTGTAGAAAATGGAGTTGTATAACTAAAAGCCACTATGGAAGCAATAGATATTGTATGTAATAATATAGCATAGTATTATAAAATTGTATATATAATACAATACATAGACATGTGGATTAAATTTTTTTTTTTTTGGTTAAAATTTTTATTTTTATTTGAGTCTAGCAAGTCATTAGACTTGTTTTCAATACAAAATTATTGTGCTAGTTGATTGAGCCCAACGAATAACATATCCATGACGGTTTTTCACTTTCATATTTACAAATTTCTTTTCTATACTATAAAGAAGGTATTAAATGACAATATAATTATTTTTTATTTTTGTTATAATTCTAAGAGGCTAGAATGTTAAGAAGAAATATAAAGATAAAATTATTAAAATAAAAGAATAAGAAGAGATAATAAATATTGATAATAAAGAAGAAAATGTCATTGAAGATATAATTTGAATGTGTATGTTGTTCGAAGAAAATGTCATGTATTATTTGTTTTTAGTTCAATTAATTTGAATGTGTATATTGTTAATTTGATTTATTTAGTTAGTGTTGTTAAATATTATTATGTAAGTGATGATTAAATTAGTCATTAGTTGAATATATTTCAAATTTATAATAAATATAGTGTATAATAAATTATTCATGAGTTGAATATATTCCAAATTTATAATTTACTAGGTACATTTAATTTAAGATCATGTTATTCACATTTGTCTTTAATTCAGTTTAGGAGAAGGTTGGGCTGGGTTTGTCCCTTTATTCAAAATTCAAAAAAGCCTAGCACAGCTCGAAAATATACACCTAGCACTTATTTAAAGTGCCAAAGCTCTTTTTTTTTTCTCTGCAATTACTTTGCTTCTCTTGTTTGGTTGCTGAGAAAAACCTTTCTATTTTTTCTCTGCAACCAAACAGAGTTATGGCTATCTTTTGCCCTTCAAATTGATTTTTCTTTTGCTTCAGATTCAATTAATTTACTCTTTCTATCTGGTTCTCAAAACTTAGGGTTTCCTTCTATATTTCACTCTCCCTTCAAATTCATTAACTATTAACAAATGTTCATACTCTGCTTGTTTATGTATTTATATTTGGTGTATTGTTTACAGTTGAGATTGTAGAGGCATAGGCATGGAATTGAAGAGGTCAAAGGCGTACTTGAAGTCATTGCATCTGATGGTGAACTAGGAATTAATGAACTCCAAACTCGTCCATAGGCTCGTCCATAAGAGTCGTCCAGGTCAGGAAGATAAAGGCAGCTATGCTTAACGATATAGTTGTCCATAGGCTTATGGTCGTCCGTGAAGGATTGAACCAGGATGATCCTCAAGACTCGAAACAATTCCAGATGAGTTTATCTACATAAACTAGTAAATTGAACCACGTGTTATTGTTCCAAGGCATGAATAAGGCCACGTGTTATTGTGTTTTGCAATTTATCTTCCTTCGACGAAAGGTTGTATGGTTCGGACAAGATCAAAGGCCACCAGCCCAGGCCACTAAGAGAGTAGGGATGCCTCTAGTAATCCCCACCGTGATCGACAATCAGCGCCTGTCACGCAACCGCCTTCTATCCAACATATACAATCTATGGCTGCAGTTATGGCAGAGTTAACCCGTTAGAATCAATAGTTGACCAGAGAAATCAGTTTGCGGAGGCAGCACCATGAAAGATATGAGGAAGGACAAGCCCAGAGTCAAGAAGATAGGGGGAACACTGAGCCCGAAAGCCAGTTAAGGGGTACCGCTTCACGAAGGGTGCCACACTTGGAGAAGGAAATGGACTAGATGAGGAAGGTTATGGAGGAGATGAGGGAAAACATGAGAAGGGTGAATCCCGAAGAAGATTTAGTTCATCGAACAGACTCCCCTTTCACGGCTTCCATCAATGGTCACCCCTTACCTCCGAAGTTCAGGATGCCTTCCTTGGACTCGTATGATGGAACGCGTGATCCTTTCGATCATATTGCTACTTTCAAGACTATGATACATCTTCAAGGAGTTCCGAACGAAATTATGTGCAGGGCCTTCCCTACTACTCTCAAAGGACCAGCATGAGTATGGTTCAGCAAGATACCTCCAAATACCGTGAGTTCCTTCGAAGAATTGAGTAAGCTGTTTGTCAACAACTTCATCGGAGGACAAAGGCACAAACGTTCCTTGTCTAGCCTGCTAACCATAGAGTAAGGGGAAAATAAAAGCTTACAGTTCTTCATTACTCGTTTTAATAGGGAAGCCCTAACGGTGGACGAGATGGATGACAAATTGTTATTGGCAGCCTTCCATAATGGAGTTAACTCTGATTTATTCATCCATAAGCTCTCTGAACAAGAGCCTCAGACCATGGCTGAACTCGTCCATTTAGCCCAGAACTTCATGAATGCAGAAGACGCAATTATAGCTAAGAAGAGGAAGAGAGCTGAAAGCGTGGAGGCAGACCTCCCACGTCATCCTGAGCAGGGTCCTCGTCCAAAGAAGGCACGGACAGGAGAGAAGAAAGATCAAGACAACAAGAACGCAAGCTTTTCAGCACGGAATCAGCAATACACGCCCTTGAACATGCCGCTTGAACAAGTGCTTATGCAAATCAAGGACGATCCTTCCTTGAAGTGGCTGGAAAAAATGAAGGGAGATCCTAATAAGCGCAATAGGAACAAGTATTGCCGCTTCCACAGAGACCATGGGCATGATACGGACGAGTGTTTTGATTTGAAGCAGTAGATAGAAAATCTCATCAGGTAAGGGAAGTTGAGAAATTTCCTTGGACGAGATCACAAAGACGAGAAGATGAAGGCAAAGTTAGAAGAGCCATCACGACCCCCACTCGAAGAAATAAGAGTTATCATAGGAGGGAGCTCGGCAGGGCAATCTTCAAAGTTAAGGAAGACATACCTAAAGGTAGTGCAAAATGTCCAACTCTCAGGACGGTCCCCGAAAACGAGGACCACGGACGAGCAAGCGATTACATTCACAGATGAAGATGCTGAAAGGGTTCACCACCCACATGATGACGCGATCGTCATTACTTTGCTTATTGCTGATTATATGACCAGAAGGGTGTTAGTGGACAATGGTAGTTCGGTAGACATTTTGTACTACCCTGCTTTTCAGCAAATGAGGCTTGGATGAGACCAACTTCGTCCAGTGAACTCCCTCTTAGTGGGATTTGGAGGTATGAAGGTTCAACCCGTGGGTACTGTTACGTTGCCTGTGGTGGTAGGAGCATATCCGCAACAGATAACCAAGGAAGTAAACTTTCTTGTTGTGGATTGTTCGTCGTCATACAGTGCCATCATTGGAAGACCAACTTTGAAGAATTGGAAGGCAGTATTGTCTACCTACCACCTATCAGTCAAGTTCTCAATAGAGTATGGGGTTGGGCAAGCGCAAGAAGACCAGTTAGTAGTGAGAGAATGTTATTTAGCCATGTTGGCTATGGACGAGCAAGTTCAGACAATGAGCATTGAGGAGAGGAGAGTTGTTGCAGAGCCTACCGAAGCCCTAGAAGACATTCCTTTGGACGAGAATAATCCTGAGAAGTACATGAGGGTTGGAACAGGTATGAAGGAAAAGACGAAGCAAGACCTTGTCCAATTCTTAAGGAAGAGTATCGATGATTTTGCATGGACTCATGAAGACATGCTAGGAATTGACCCAAGTGTTATCTCTCATCGGTTGAATGTATACCCATCTTCCAAGCCTATTCGTCAGAAGAAAAGGGTCTTTGCTCCTAAGCGAGACAATGCTATTAAGGAAGAGGTCCAGAAGTTAACCACAACGCAATTTATTTGGGAAGTCTATTACCTGAATTGGTTAGCTAATGTGGTGATGGTCAAGAAGGCAAATGGCAAGTGGAGAATGTGTGTAGACTTCACTGATTTGAATAAAGCATGTCCTAAGGATAGTTATCCTTTGCCGCGCATTGATTAGTTGGTGGACTCAACAGCAGGTCATTAGTTGTTAAGCTTCATGAACTCCTTCTCAGGGTATAATCAAATAAAGATGGATGAGTCAGATCAAGAAAAAACATCCTTCATCACTAGTCAAGGTTTATTTTGTTATAAAGTGATGCCCTTTGGTTTAAAGAACGCAGGGGCAACTTATCAGAGATTGGTTAATCATATGTTCTGCCCACAGATAGGATGGAACATGGAGGTTTATGTGGACGATATGTTAGTGAAGAGCTTGGATGAGCGAAAGCATCTAGACGACCTCTAAGAAACCTTTGACACGCTTAGACGGTATAACATGAAGTTGAATCTGAGCAAATGCGCTTTCGGAGTTTCGTTGGAAAAATTCCTTGGGTTCTTGGTTTCTGTTAGGTTCTAAAGACTTAGGATTTGTTGTATTTAGAACTCTAATGTGTAATGTTGGCAAACCATGATAAAAACAATGTGTTTAGTCTTGTTTAGGCTTGCTTAAGGTTGTGTAATTCATGTAAAGTTGGAATTGAGTGGCTGTAGATGTATTGGTGCATTTCGGCCTGGCTCGATCGATCGAAAGTTAGACTCGATCGATCGAAAGTCGGCCAGAATGTTTTTCTGCAGAATTTTCCAACTCATCCCTACCTCATTAAATGTTTAGGGTTTTCTGTTTTTGCCCTAGGTATATAAGGCAAAACCCTAGCCACGTTTTTGTGAGTTGCTCTGGGTGTATTGTTGCTCATACTTTGTGGTTTGTGTGAATCTCTTGTGAGATCATTGAGGAGCTTTCCTTCACATAAACTTAGGGTTTTCAAGGTAGAGATTATTTCAACATCTTGATGATCAACTCAGTTGCTGCCATTGGAGCTTAAAGAAACACAAGCGGGAGTGCTTGTATCTTGTGGAGAATCCAAGAAAGAAGGAGTCCGTGGATTCGGAGCTTGCACGTGGTCGTGTCAGTAAGTTCTACTGGTGGGTAGCATTAGGAAGTCAAGCGGGGAGCTTGTAAGTCCTTTTGTATGAATTTCGATTCTTTCGAATAGTGGATTCAAGTTTACCTTGAGGATAGCTAGGTCAAATCCTCCCCAGGTTTTTACCGTGTGGTTTCCTGAGTCATCATATCATTGTGTTATTTACTTTTCCGCTGCTTTATATTCTTGATATGATTGTTTGATTGTGATAACCTAAATTGGCATAATTTGACTAAGTTAATCACTTGGCTAATTAACTAGGTTAATCTGGTTAGGTTAAGGGGTCTAAAACTGTTCAGTTTCATATAGGGGAACTGAAGTGAATCCTGACAAAATTCAGGCAATCCTAGATATGAAGCCACCAAGAAGTGTCAAAGAAGTCCAATCTTTCACTGGGTGAGTTGCTGCCCTTAACAAGTTTGTCTCTAAAGCCACTGACAAATGTTTACCATTTTTCAAGGTTCTTAAGAAGGCATTTGAATGGATGGACGAGTGTCAGAAAGCCTTCCAAGACCTCAAAACCTACCTCACTACAGCTTCTCTGTTAAGCCTGTCCGTACCTGGTGAAGAATTATATTTATACTTGGCAGTGTCCCCACATGCAATGAGCTTAGCGTTGATCAGGGAAGAAGGAAAGGTACAGAAGCCAGTCTACTATACAAGTCGAGCACTGAGAGGGGCGGAAGGACGATATCCTATGATGGAAAAGCTAGCCTTTGCTTTGGTTACAGCTTCAAGGAAGTTAAGGCATTATTTTCAAGCTCATGTCATCAATGTCTTGACAAATCATCCATTAAAGAAGGCAATGAACAAGTTGGAGGCCGCAGGATGACTAATCCAATGGGCCATAGAACTTAGTGAGTTCGATGTCAGGTACCAACCAAGAAGTGTGATAAAAGCACAAGTGTTGGCAGATTTCATTGGAGTTCACTCCAAGTCAAGGGGAGTTAGATGAGTTGGACAAAGCTCAGAGATGGGTCGTCCATGTGGATGGCTCGTCTACACTACATACAGGAGGGATAGGAGTTGTTTTGCAGTCCCCAGAAGGAGACGAGTTAAAGTACAAAGTTCGCCTGCAATATTCATCAACCAATAAGGAAGTGGAGTATGAAGCCCTTCTTAAAGGTGTAGAGTTGGCGAAGTCCGTAGGGGCAGAATCACTACTAATCCATGGAGACTCTCAGCTGGTTATAGGTCAAGTGAATGGAACGTATGAAGCAAAGGAAGAGCGAATGAAAAAGTATCTTAATAAGGTAAGACACCTTGTGAAAAGATTTAAAGAAGCTAGTTTCATTCAAGTCCTAAGAGAAGAAAATATGAAAGCAGACACCTTAGCGAAGGAAGCCTCAACAAATGACTCAGTGGATGAGTTTGATGAAATTCAGTATATGTCGAGCATAGATCTTCCAGAGGTACAGTAGATAGAAGAAGAATCAAGTTGGATCCCAATAGTGTCTTACCTAAAGGATGGAAGGCTTTGAGAAGGGAGAGACGAGGCTAGAAAGTTGAGAATTAGATAAGCCAGATATGTCCTTATAGACGAGGTGCTGTATAAAAGAGACTTTTCTTAGCCTTATCTAAGATGCTTGGCCCTGGATGAGGCAAACTATGTGTTGAGGGAAATTCATGAAATGACATGTGGAAACTACTCAGGAGCAAGGGCATTGGTCCATAAAGTCGTCCGTGTAGGTTATTATTGGCCAACCATTCAAGCATACGCAAAAGCTTAAGTCAAGGTATGTGACAAATGTCAACACTTTAGTAATATCCCCAGGCAGTCGTCAGAGTATCTCACCCCAATGACGGCCCTGTGGCCCTTTGTGCGATGGGGATTAGATATCTTGGGCCCCTTTCCACTTGGAACTAGGCAGATGAAGTTCTTAGTAGTAGGAATTGACTACTTCACTAAATGAGTGGAAGCAAAACCCTTAGCAAAAATCACGTAGCAGAATGTTAAGAACTTCGTCTGGAAGAACATTGTATGTAGGTTTGGAGTGCTTAGGGTATTGGTATCAGACAATGGACGACAATTTGATAACACACTTTTAGGATTTCTGTGAACTCTTCGGAATTCATAATTATTATTCCTCACCCGCCCATCCCCAAGCAAATGGTCAAGTAGAAGTGGCAAACCGATCATTGTTGAAAATCATCAAGACTCGTCTTGAGGGGGCAAAGGGAGTGTGGCCAGACAAGTTACCAGGAGTATTATGGGCCTACAAAATGACTATGAGAACCCCTACGGGGGAAACTCCTTTCAAGCTAACCTATGGAAGCGAAGCAGTGATACCTGCAGAAGTGCAAATGGCCAACCACAGGGTGATGAAATATGAAAAGGAAGATAACAAAGAGCAACTCCACCTTAACCTTGACCTAATAGATGAGGTAAGAATGAACGCAGAGCAAAGGACAACAAGGTATAAAAACCTTATGGCCAAGCAATATGATGCAATGGTGAAACCTAGGTGCTTTAACATAGGGGACCTTATCTTGAAAAGGGTATCTTTGGCAACCAAAAACCCAACTCATGGGAAATTGGGACCTAATTGGGAAGGACCCTACAGGGTCATCAATTGCAAACGACGAGGATCGTATTACTTGGAGACCCTGGACGGGAGAAAGTTGGAGCATCCTTGGAATGTTGAGCATCTAAGAAGGTATTATCAGTAAGATATCAGCCTAGACGAGCGTTATCCTGGACGAGCTAAAGATAGTGTTGTTTTCTATTACTTGCATGGGTGTGTTAGTATTATATTATGTTTTAACTCCTTAAGGGTGTATTAGTTTTTGAACTAAGTGTTATGTGTATGGACGAAGTCATGAACTTAGGCCATATTTGTTTGGATTTTTAATTCCCTAAAGGCACCAGCTCTTATGCATGTGCATTGCTTGTGGACGATGTTTGTGTTATATATATACACTTTGGATTCCCAATATATGTAATGTTGTGTGAACTCCCAATTTTCATGATGTTTTCATTTAAACTAATCCACAAGAAGGCTAAGGCCTAAAGACGAATAGAAATCTCTGGACGCAAGGATGAAACGTCTATAAGCTTCCCTCAAAATAAGGGTAAAGCAAAAGGCATTTTTGTCTGAACAATGGACGAAGTAAAGCTTTAAATGTGTTAGTCTAGCCCATGGACGAAGAAATGTGCGTGCAAGAATATACAGTCCATAAGACAATGCCAATTGAAACAATCCAATCTTTGGACGAGTAAAAGTTGTGCCTTAAAAATAAACCTTATGGACGGAAAATAAAACCAGCTGCTAAATCAAAGAACGAGCAAAGCTGAAAAAACTAGTGCCATTCACAAGACGAGTTATTCTTGGAAATTTGTTGAATGGTAAGGATATTAAACATGAAGAAATCCTTGTCACAGATGAGCCATACTTGAGACCAATATATTGGATGATGAAAAAACGCTTGTCCATACAACAACATGTTTAATAGTAAATGAAAGTAATGAAAATAAAATAGTCATTCATAAAGTTTAAAAAGGGTAGACGACCATCGTCCAAAAACCCTTATAAAAAAAAAAAAAAAAAAAGAGGGCCTGAAAGGCAATTGTTTAAAGGCTCGTCCTAAGTGATGTGCATGAGTGAAATGTACTTGACATAATTTTAAACAGTCCTAAACGATGGACCTCATAAAAAAAAAGAGCAAACACAAACACGGAAACTAAAACTAAAGCCTTCACTATGGGGGATCATTTTCAGCGTCTTGGGTGGGTTGAGTAGTGGCATCGTCTTCAATATTGATGTCCTTGGATCTAATCTGAATGAGAGAGCTTGCAGCAGCAGCAAGGTTAATTTTGATGGAGCTAAAGTCAATTTTAGGGAAGTTTTCTATAGCGTCCATTCGAAAATCCTCAAAACTTGCTGCATAGTTAGTGTCCAGCAAATTAGTGAACTATTTGGATGCTCTTAACTCTGCTACTGCGTGTAAGAACGGTACTTAACTCGTCACTCTTCTTTTGAAGGTGGTCAAGACGAGTATCCTTCTCAACCACATCAGCTCTCAGCTCTTCAATCAGATTTTGCAGACCCTTGGCCTCGTCTTTGGCTTTGGCTGCCACCTCAGCCCAACCCTTGTAGTCATCCATGACCTCTTAGATCCTCTTCTCAAGCAGGATCCTTGTCTTGTCCATCTTCGTAGCCTACTTGGACACAGCAATGAACTTTGACATGGCCTGCACAAGTGGTCAAAGAGTTATGTTAACAAAATATATATATATATATATATACATGTTACTAAAACAAGACGAGATAAAAAGAGATTACCTTGAAAAGATCATGGACACTAGAGTTCTCAAATTCTTTCAAGGACGAGTCATAGCACGCAGCCACTACCTCGCCAGTTACAGCCTTCTCAAACCTCTCCCAAGCCAAGTCTTCATTCTTCAGAAGGTTCATAGGGACCCTCTAGGGAGGTTTAGATGAGGTGGGAGCAGTGGTCTTGGCAGGAGTGACATCAACGGGAATGGACGAGTCAACATCAACAACTTGAATGGACGGCTGGGAGGAAGGAGGATTAGGCCTAGCAATCTTAGGCCTGGATAATCCGTGCTTCACCTTCTTCCCTCGACGACTGGGAAGGTTTTCGAAGTCCAGCGTCTTGGGCAAAGTTTTTCTCGTCTCTAGCAGAAGGACGAGGCTAGGATTGAGCCTCAGGCTTGGTTGCCCTGTCCACAACCTCCTTCCCTTTGTTCTCTTTCATGGTGGCCATCCCTAAGAGGAAAACATAAAATGTTGGTCAAAAAGCATAAGTCAAATAGTACTTAGGAAATTTCTAAGTATAAAAAAGAAGAGAGACTCACGTCTACGAACAGTAAGTTTGTGGGCAAGGGCTTTAATGGATGGCTTAGGTCCAAGTCCCCACGTAGCTAGATGCTGAAGGCTCACCAACGAGTGGAAACTCCTATCAACGTGTAGACGAGCCCTGTGGATGCAGTCACGGTGAAATTTACTTAAAGAGGGTCATCCAACAGCTACATAAAAAAAGAAGAGAAAGAAAATAAGGTTAGATAAGCAAAAAATAAAGACACATAAAACAAACAATAAAGCAAAACATAAACATACCTTCAGGATGAAGGTTGCCTAATTCTCCTGTGTATGGGGCAAACGTATCCCTACCAACCTCAACAGGGTGCCCAGACTAGAAACTGGAGATGAAGAAAAACTCCGTCTTCCAGTTTCTGTCAGATGTAACTAGCGACTTGATTATTCTACAGTCATTACCCCCGGCTGTAAATTGATAAAAGCCTAGGGATTGATTGATCTCTGAGGGTTTGTAACAATAGAGAAACTCGTCCACAGTGAGAGGACAACCCCCTTCGAATACTTCCCTCCACAAAACTTGCATAGAGACAATCAGTTTCCATGCGTTAGGGTTAAGCTGGCACACTCTTAAACCTAACCTAGTGAGTAACCCTCTAGCAAAAGCATTTAAAGGTAACCTAAGCCCCCTTAGAAGATAAGCTTCATCCTATCCCAAAATGGGGTTGGTAGCACCACTCTCCACAGACGGCTAACTTAGGGTTGAGGTCGTCTGGGGTCTAGTACCAACCCCTAAATGCAGTAAGCCTCCTCTCGTCTATCTTAGAAGGAATATCTATAGCACAACTATACACGGTTTCTACCTCGTCTAAAGGAGGAGACGAAGGAATACTCGTCGAGGTGCCAACCCCAGAAGCTGCCTTCATCCTAAGATGTTCCTGAAGAACCTCAAGAGGAACTCCAGGAACACTAGAGGTGTATTCCTCGTCCGTGGTGTTACCATTACTACTACTGTTACTGCTAGAGCCACTATAACTGGTGGAGTCATGGTACTCGTCTATGGCTTTATCTACACTATTACTAGACGAGGAGACAACAACTTCAGACATGTTAAAATTTGAAGGAAAACCTAAGAATGAGGATAAGGAGAATACCTAGCTCTAGACGAAGGAGAACTAAGGACGAGGAAACACTTCTAGACGAGGCGCTAAGACGACAAGTGTTAAAGAAGAAAATCTCAGAAATGTGAGGGGTAGGAGAGGGATTCCACTATTTATAGGCAGTAGAATTTGGCATTTGAAATGACATGACCAACCAAGAGATGACATGTGGCATATTCCTTGAAAAAATAAATCGACGCGATTGATCACCAGTAAGATCATGGCATGTGGCATACATTACCCCTGATATAAGGGCACACGTCCCAAGAAGTAGCATTAGACTATATGGTACCTAGGACGACCTATGGACAAGGGGGCAACTGATGATGAACTAGGAATTGATGAACTCCAAACTCGTCCATAAGAGTCATCCAGGTCAAGAAGACAAAGGCAGCTATGCTTAATGATACAGTTGTCCATAGGCTTATGGTCGTCCGTGAAGGATTGAACTAGGACGATCCTCAGGACTTGGAACAATTCCAGATGAGTTTATCTACATAAACTAGTAAATTGAACCACGTGTTATTGTTCCAAGGCATGAATAAGGCCCTGGTTCATCACTATAAACTTCCTACGGAATACTTAACTGCCAATAATAGTTATAGAAAATGAAATATAATAACTCCCATAGCGGTTGTGGAAGTTATCTTTGAACCCTCAGACTTCCTCAAATATAGGGGAAGTTACGAGTCAAAATACCGCTCCAAGAGCATGTTATATAAAGACCCCATTCGGACCAAATAGAGGTAAATCAAAAACATTTCCCAAAAAGTTGGAACTCCGGAATTTGAGAGAGAAACTAACTTAAGCATCGGAGGGTTCTTGGCCGGTCACCACTAGTTTTCTTTGATTGTTTGTTTTCCTTTTTAGGCCTTCTAGATCATTGAAGCCCGAAGCATTCAGCCTACTGATTTCCTGTGCATCATTAGTATCCACTGGCAAATTTTGGTATAATGCTTTCGTATTGAAATTTCAATTCCTTGTTGATGCATTTCTCTAAATTTTAAAGCAAATTAAGAATTACAATAAACTATGGTTTTTATTTTCTCTTGAAAACTTCATTGCAGCAAATAAAAGCACTTTTTTTGTCTGGAGAATTTTAGCATTGGTGCTTGCCAATTGTTTTGTGAATTAGCTAATATAGCTTCATGTTTCTTTGTGCATAGGGAATTTATGAATTATAAAAATTCTTGTGTTAGTGTCGTGAGGGGTATTCGGTTGAATTCTTTTGGGTGTTGTTGTTATTGATGCTGGTATTGGTGTTGGTGGGTCCATGTTCTGCCCCATCCCTGATGTGCTTCATAGCTAGGCTCCATGATGGTTGGAGGCTTGAGAAGGTGAATTCCATGAGAGAGAAGCAAAAGATAGGCCAGCAGGGCCCATTAAGTGGTACAATAAAGAACTAAAGATTTAAAGGGATGGGGTTATGATTGTGTTTTTTTATCACCTTTTGGAACCCATGGAAGAAGATTGGAGTTTGAATTGTGATTTGCATTGTTTAATTTTTTTTTTTTTAATTGCGTTAAACGGGGTATGTATAGGTTAAGGTTATGCCTTTGGTTGTGTTTCTTGCGATGGTGGCTGAGACACAACTACTGGCTTTGGTTCTTGCTCAGATACAGATGATGGGGATTGAGTAGAAGTGCTAGTAGGCTGAGAGGTTTCTTGAATTGTAGGTTGTGATAACTGATAAGTGTGATCTGTAACATGTTAAAAATTGACTGCTTTCACTCTCTCCTCTGTTAGTAAATACTAATGAAATAATGGGAATTATGAAGTGCACAACTGGGTAGTCTTTAAATTGAGTTGAGTGGTCATAGACTAGTAGTGTGTGTGTATATATATATATATATAGATATAGATATGCTGCTAATGTTGTTTAGGAACACAGATGGGATGATTTAAGTCCACCTTTCCTTCATGTAAACCAAGATTAGCCTTATGTTAATGAAAAAAATCTGATTTCCATTATTAAAAGAAAAGACTAGTATATATAGGATAATCTTGGCTATAGACAGGGCTCCATTAAAACTGGCTCTGTTACCTCTGTATAAACTTGGTTACAAATAGGGCTCCATTAACTTATAGTGCTTCTCCCACTCAACTGCGAAACTATCATGATTAGGGTGGAAGGAAAAGCATAGAACACAGAAGAGAAACTTTAATACAACAAATTCATTCCTTTCAGTTTTTTGGCTTTTTTAATTTAAAATTGAATAAATAAATAATGGAATGAAAAATTTGAAAGAAGTCTCAAGGAAGACATAAGTAAGGTCTGGTAGATCTGTGGACAAAACCCTCATATCTTTTTTTCTAATAGTTCATAGATTCCATATTTATTTAGATGTTGTATGGTTTACAAATCATGTAAGAAAAATATAATCCACTCTAATCAAATGTGGACATCTTCTATGTTTTCTTTATGGAAATCCAGAATTTATATGTCAAGAGCTATATAGTGTTTATCATTTGATTTTCTTTTTCTGAGCTTTGGATAGGATTTGATATGGGTTTCTTAATTTTCTTTCTATTAACCTCTTATAATTCTATTGTATATTTTTCTGAACTTCCTTTTGGAAGTTTCTTGCCTTTGTTTCCCTCTCTCTCTTGGTAAAATATAATATGATTTTTTAGAGTAGAGCTGCAATTACTCCCTTTCTTTGACTATTAATTTGTCCCTTCAAATGATGAACCTACCAATACTTTAGGCTCTTTACAGTTTCTGCTAATTCTTCACCCATATGCATAGCACCTGTAATCTAGAAAAGAGTAGCCTTTTTTATTGTAGCTTATTGTGTCAATTGTAATAACAAGTTTGCAGTTTATTGTAGAAGTTTATCATCGTCCTTGCATACTCTTTTCCCGCTTTTCTTTTATGGGGCCAGATGAATTACTATTGGCAAAGAAATTCTTACACTCTCATCGGGACAACTTCCAACAATTTTTAAAATATTTTTTATTTTAAGTGAGGAGATAGGTTATAACAAACATGAATTAGTTTAATTGTTAATGTTTGAAGACAACGAGAAGAAATTTAAAGATACGCATTTATGGGAGATTTCACGACTTTAGGTATGGAAGTCAATCAGATGATCTACCTCCACCTGATCATCCTAACACTGTCTCATACTAACAATGAAATGATATATAAGGTAATGAGAGACTGATATAGTAGCCTTTTGGGCATTCATTACCAAGTTAGATTTTCTTTTATTCTCGCATTTTCTCTCACACGATCTTAATTTGCCTTGCACTATTTGGTTCTATAATAACATTTTGCTCATAATGTCTTTGCATGTTTATATCCTAAAAAATCTCATCCATCTTGCCAAGACAACCAAAGAGCAGGCAAAAGGATTAAGGTACTTGAGAAAGATTTTTACTTGCTATTCTCTAAAAGTTGTCATGGCCTACTTTTTTTAACCTGGCCACTCTCATTACACCATCTTTGTTAGGACATATATGTTTTCACTTGTTAAGAACATATGTCACTTATTTATGTAAATTGGCTAATCATTTGACAAAACACACTCTACTTGTAATTGGGTAGTTCTAGGTGTTTTTAATACTTCAAGAAACAAGGTTTCAAGGTTAAGTGTTGAAGTCATCAAGTCTGTCCAAGAAAAAGCAAGTTGAAGTGCAAAGTTTTTAAAGCTCGACACCTTCTCGATAGCTACCTCGACACCTGCTATCTGTCGAGATTTAAAATTTCAGATTTCCAATCTGATTTTCTTGGGATCCGTGAATATGATTTTGGGCCTTCTTTTCTTCTAACCCTAAACATATAAAAGGATTGTTTTAAGAGCCATCAAGTGTGACACAAGTTGCAATATCATTGAGCAATCTCTGTTCAAGCAAATTGTGATCAAAAGACGAAGTTCTTGACCTAGTTCATCTTCCTTCAAGAAGTTGCTGTGTATTTGCACCATAGGGTTTTGTAACAAAGCATCTTCCTGCTATTCATCATAAAGGATGAACTGAAGAACTTTGCAGCCAACCTTTCTTCCTTAGTTGGTGTTCTGAAGTCGCGTACTGGGATCCACGCATTGGTTAGTCACGTACTTGGGAGCCGTGCATCAAAGGTGGGAACTGTCGCTACAGATCAAGTCCAATTGGGTATTGGGGTAAGGGTTCAACTGTAGGTTGGTAAGGTACTTGGGATTCCTTTACTTGTAACCGCTTGATTTGATAATAGTGGAGTTTCGGGAGTGGTGACCTGAAAATCACCCGGTGAGGTTTTTGCCGTTAGGGTTTTCCCCATTCGTAAACAAATCACCGTGTTATTTAATTTTCGCTGCATATTTAGTTTTTGGTGATTTGTTTGTGCTTCCACGCAATTGCATGATTAATTGATTAATTAATAACTTGGCTAATTAATTAATTAGGGTTAATCACAAGGGGTCATTCAGATTGTGGCCTATCAATCTTTACTAATTTTCATTTGAACTCCTTCATTTTTTATGTGTGTGTGTATGTGTGTGTGGGTGGATGGTAGGTTTTCGAGCCCACCAAGAAAGAAGATGAGGATTTGGTAGTTGGTTCCTGATGAGTTTGGGTAGGTCTCTTCTTTTTAATTTTTAATTTTTTTTAATGCTCCTTCTTTATATTTTGCAGATTTTATCTTTTAGGTCTTAGATAAACCATACTTACTATGACTGCGATTAGAAGTCTGCTTGCAATGGAGCATTTGTAGTTTTCTTAATTCCTTTTATCAAATGTCTACTTTTTTTTATTATCAACATACACCATTGGGCGTGCATACATTATTTCAAAAAAAAGAAAAGAAGAAGACATGTTTTTGTTGTCTCTTTCTTCTGTTAGACAGATTTATGGAAGTAGACCAAAATATATAGAATCTATTTGCACAAGGGCAGTGTAATGCAGTAGCCGCGTAAGAGGAAACCAACATGATAGATATAGTTTGGTTATGTTAGTTTTAAGAATGTAATTTTTTCTTGCTATGTATAGTGTTTGGGTTCTGAAAGTTTACCCACTAATGTGGGCTTTTCTAGCAACACATGCAAAGTTGTGGTGTGCTATCATAAATTTCTACTGTTAATATAAAAATAATAATGGAGGACTCGAATTCATGGTTCTTCTTTTTATCTTATATGAATAGTTTATATCTTTAACATGTTATTGATAAATCCAAATCCAAATCTAATTCACAACAGTCCTTGTACTACTGTAGATGCATTCTCCACTGTTAAACACATACAATACATTAGGTAATTGCATGCTTTTGGGGCTTTGGCATTGTAACTACAAAAAACATTATTGACCTATTGGTTGAATGATAGTAAGAACCTAAACAGCATCTTAATTTTATGAAATTTTGTCCTTTTTACTTTATGTATAGGCTTTGTGGATTGATGATCTCATAAATTATTCCTAATGATTACTTATAGAAAGTTTGCTGTCAATTAGTTATGTATTTAGAAGCAGGTAAGGTTAAGATATAAATCACAATATTGGAGGAAACAGTCCACCAGAAGAAGAGAGGTATGTAATAAGTTGTTATTGAAATTATGCTGTTGAAGCAACAACATATAACTTCTTGTTATATGCCTGGTGGAAACTAACCAGGATGATCTTCTCAAACAACCAGATATAGTAAAATGTGAACTTGCTTTGGAAGGTGCAGTATCTCGAGAATTCCTTAATCATGTAGCTATGATTATGGATGATGAAGAGATGGAGCTGCAAGAGTTAAAAGCAGAACCAAACTCATTGAGGTGTTCAGATCATTTTGCTGCTAACAGTAGACATGGTTGTTCAAATTGCAAAGGTTGCTTTTGGAGGAAGACTCCTACAAAGTTCTATTTCATGTTGAATGCATGTATTATTTTTAGATTTATAGTATTTGAAGTTGTTAATATCTGTAACTTCATTTGATTTGCAGATTTGGTAAGCTTATGGTGGATGGGGTGATGTCTTCCAACCAGGGATCCATTGTGGAATGTATTACTCATTTTGATAGACGGCTTTACTCTGAAAATGAGGTTCATCACCGTGTTCTAGATGATGTGGAGTTTGGAAGAATTTCTGAGGAAGATGCTTTTTGGTTGGATAGAACTTTTGAAGAGGATGAAGTGTTTGGGGTGGTTAGTGGATTTAATGGTGATAAGTCACTAGGTCCAAATGGTTTCTCCATGGCTTTTTTTCAATCTTGCTGGAGCATTCTAAAATCAGATATTATGGCCGTCCTTCATAATTTCCATGAGCAAGTTGTGTTTGAAAGGAGTCTTAATGTTTCTTTCCTTGCCCTCATTCCCAAGAAATCCGATGCTATGGAAGTGAAGGATTTTCATCCTATTAGTTTGGTGGGAGGGATGTATAAGATTATATTTGACGTTTTGGCCAATCATTTGCCAAGGGTGGTGCATAGTCTTATCTTAGATTCTCAAAACGCCTTTGTTAAAGGTAGGTAGATTTTGGATTCTGTTTTAATTGCTTCTGAATGTATAGATAGTAGGATGAAGATGGGGTGCCAGGGATTATTTGCAAGTTGGATGTTGAGAAAGCTTTATGTAATTGCTTAAGCGGTGTGGCTTTTCAGAAAAATGGAGAAGGTGGATTATGTGGTGTATATCAACCGTCAAATTTCTATTTTAATCAATGGTACTTTGGTTGATTTTTTTGGAAGCACTAAGGGTGTTTGTCAGGGGGACCCATTATCTTCGCTCCTTTTTGATATTGTCATGGAGGCTTTCAGTTGTATGTTGGATGTGGTTGCTATGTTGGGAAAGTTTTCGGGCTTCTCAGTAGGTAATTCAACTGGTACTTTGCTAACGGTGTCCCATCTCTTATTTGCAAATGATACACTTATTTTTTGTGATACTAAGTCACATCATTTAGCTGCTTTGCGTGGGATTCTGGCCAGATTTGAAGTGGTATCAGGGTTAAAAATTAACTTGTTGAAGTCAGAATTGGTACCAATTGGTAACGTGCCTAATACAGAGGGATTAGTAGAGATTTTGGGTTGTCAGCAGTCTTCACTTCCTTTGAAATATTTGGGCCTTCCGTTGGGTGCTTCCCATAAAGAGGAGACAATTTGGAACCTTGTTTTGGAGAAGATGGAGCGGCGTCTAGCTGGGTGGAAGAGGTTGTATTTATCTAAGGAGGGTAAAGTAACTTTTATTAAGAGTACTTTGTCTAGTTTACCTACTTATTTCCTTTCTTTCCTTCCTATTCCAGTAAAGGTGGCTAATCGTATGAAGAAAATACAGAGAGACTTTCTTTGGAGTGGTATTGATGCTCCTAAGGTTCCTATGGTGGAATGGGCTAAGGTTTTTATGCCGGTGCAGAATGGTGGTTTAGGGATTCGACGGCTGAGAAGATTTAATTCTGCTTTGTTAGGCAAATGGTTGTGGAGATATGGAATAGAGAGAGATGCCCTTTGGAGGAAGGTCATTGAGGCTAAATATGGGGATGAAGGGGGTGATTGGTGTACCAAACTGGTGTTAGGGACCTAAGGTGTTAGAGTGTGGAAATCCATTAGAAGTGGTTGGTTGGACTTTTCTAAATTTCTTCGGTTTAATGTGGGTGATGGTACTAGGATAAAGTTTTGGGAGGATGTATGGTGTAGGGATTGTTCTCTTAAGTAAGCATTTCCAGAATTGTATAGTATTAGTTGGGCAAGAGAGTATTTGTGTCAGAGGTGATGTGTTTCTCTAATGGGAGTCTTCATTGGGACATTCGGTTCCGTCGTCCACCACAAGATTGCGAGTCAGAATCGTTTGGTCTTTTTCGGGTTGTGCTTTATTCCACGAATGTGTCGAGTGTTGGTAATGACAAACTTTGCTGGAAGCCAGCAATGAGGAGAGGTTTTGAGGTTCGAGGCTTCTATCACTCTTTATCTCTTTCTTCTGTCATTGATTTTCCTTGGAAAATGGTGTGGCAATCAAAGGTTCCTCCTAGAGTAGCATTCTTTTCTTGGACTGTTGTCTTAGTTAAGATCTTAACTACGGATAATCTTTGGAAGAGGCATATTGCAGTGTTAGAGTGGTGCTTTATGTGGAAAAGGTGTGGGGAATCGTTGGATCATCTTCTTCTTCATTGTCCTATAGCATATGAGTTGTGGTCTATTGTTTTTTGTTTGTTTGGTATACATTGGGTTATGCCATATAAAGTTAGTGAGGTGTTAGCTTTTTGGCAGGGGAAGTTTGGTAGACATTGAAATATAGGTTTATGGAGGTTTGTACCGCATTGTTTGTTTTGGTGCTTATGGTGGGAGCGGAATGCTAGATGCTTTGAGGATTGTAAACGGTCTATTCTTGACATTAAGCTTTTCTTTTTCCTTACTCTCCTTAAGTGGAGTTTAGTTTTGCCTTCCTATTCTTGTTTTTCTCTCCCTAATCTTATAGATCGTTGTAATCTGGGTTTTTTTTAACACCATAAGTCCCTAATGTAAGACATACGTTATACAGTGTGCCACTGTAGTACATTTCCAGTGTACTAGGTTGGTTTTTTTTAATAAAATTTCTTAAGTTACTTATCAAAAAAAAAAAAAAAGTTTCCTCCAAATTCTGTGAAGAACTTAAGATGAAGCAGGCCATTCTGTACTCAACCTTGGGATTCTTCTCCAGAGATTCTCAAGAAATTGTTTGAGGTGCAGAGTTTGCAAAATTTATTATCATGCTGAATTTTTTAAATTAGTCTTCTACCAAGATATATCATATGCAAAACATGCTGCATACTGTCTTTCTGTTGCATTGGCTTTTATAATGCATGTGCTTGAAGTTCTTATTCATGAATAATTTTACCTAGCAAATGCAAGATGTACATTATCTGCTATCCCTAATGATTTTAAGACTTAGATTTGGTTATTGACTATTTTGTAGACTTACAAGGACTAGTTTCCCTGCTATATGCCGAAACAATTCAGTGACTCCCTACCTTTTATTTGATCTTTTGATTAGCATGTCCATTGGAATATAAAAAATGCTGACAGTATGCTTCTATATATATAAGCTTTTGTTGATTATTATTCTAATTTAGAAATCTGTCATGTTTATGTCTCAAAATTAAGATCGTGTAATTTTTAGAGACCGTTTGGATAAGTGTTTTTTGGAACCGCTATCGGTAAAGTTTTTTTCTTGTCCCTTTTTTATTATGTGTTAAATGTGATTTAGGTTTGGGTATTGTGGGTGGATTGGTTTTGATAATTCAGAATTTTGTTTTTCTTTTCATTTGTGGTTGAGATTTTCTACTTCACTCCCCGTAGAATTTTGACTACCCAATTGAACTTTTTCATTGAATTTGCTTCTTGGTTGACGTTTTTTTGCTTTGAATGATGTTGGATTAATCCAAATGAACTACTTTTTTCTTTCAAGTTAATTGTGATAAGTGGCCAAGTATTATTCCTTAATATTGCTTTGTTCAAGCATGAATTATTTTGCCTCCTCCCTGATTTGGGGTTGTCATTTGAATAAAAGCTATGTGTAAACCTTGACATTGTGTTGGGTTCTGATACCAATATAAGATATAACATGTTAATTTTGTAGCATTACCTGCACTGTTAACTAACAGGGAAAAAAAAGACAAAAGTTATGATAGTTAACTTTGGACTTTGTTTTAACTTCTCTTCCAAATTATTTTCTTATGGTGATTTTTATATTCTATTTGAGTTCATAACAGTAGGAACTTGACATATGCACGTTTACTTGGTTGTGAGGCATAGATTTCGTTTCATTGAAACAGTAAAATGTTGGGAGATATTTTCTAATACAAATATGATACATGATGGTGGGGTCGTTGCAGTTGAGCTTTCTAGAGTGTTTGTAGGTGCTCCACAGCTTATTATCATTGGTGCAGTTGAGACTAGTGGAAATAACAAAGATTCTCATTATTTATACATATGTCCACTTGAGTTTGCCTTAGCTCACATAGTAAGCAAAAACATTTCCTGTCATATACATATTTGTCATTAGCATAGATATTTTGTGCTATTTCAAAATTGGGTTGCCTTGCAACCATATCTTCTAATCTGTGCTGCTCTTTTATTTATAGTGGTGTTCAAATTACCTATTTATTTTCCTAATTATTTTTTCTCCATCTTCTATGACATTATTCTATCTGCCCTTTTTTTTTCAATTTATTTATAAATGTGCAGGGTTAGAAGGGAGACCTTACAAATTTGAAATAACAGGGCATGGACTTATTCAATCTATATTGCCACTGAACAGTTTTAGACCCCTTAACCCAACCAGATTAACCTAGTTAATTAGCCAAGTGATTAACTTAGTCAAAATTATTCAAATCTAGGTTAACAAATCAAACAATCATATCAATTATATAAAGCAGCAGAAAAGTAAATAACACAATGGTATGATGACCTAGGAAACCACACGATAAAAACCTGGGGAGGATTTGACCTAGCTATCCTCAAGGTAAACTTGAATCCACTATATGAAAGAATTGAAGTTCATACAAAAGGACTTACAAGCTCCTCGCTTGACTTCCTAATACTACCCACCAGTAGAACTTACTGACACGACCACGTGCAAGCTCCGAATCCACGGACTCCTTCTTTCTTGGATTCTCCACAAGATACAAGCACCCACGCTTGTTATTCTTTAAGCTCCAGAAGCAGCAATTGAGTTGATCATCAAGATGTTGAAATAATATCTACCTTGAAAACCCTAAGTTTATGTGAAGGAAAGCTCCTCAATGATCTCACAAGAGATTCACACAAACAACAAAGAATGAGCAACAATACAACCAGGGCAACTCACAAAAACGTGGTTAGGGTTTTGCCTTATATACCTAGGGCAAAAACATAAAACCCTAAACGTTTAATGAGGTAGGGCTGAGTTGGAAAATTCTGTAGAAAAACATTCTGGCCGACTTTCAATCGATCGAGTCTAACTTTCGATCGATCGAGCCAGGCCGAAATGCACCAATGCATTTACAGCCTCTCGATTCCAACTTTACATAAATTAAACAACTTTGAGCTAGCCTAAACAAGACTAAACATATTGTTTTGATCATGGTTTGCCAACAATACAAATTAGAGTTCTAAATACATAAATTCCTAAATCTTTAGAACCTAACAAACTCCCCCTTTGGCAATCCGTGACAAAACACAAACACAGAGCTCAAAGTTTACAAGTAAAAGCCCTTTATATAAATAATGCTCATAAATACTAAAATTCAATCCTAACTACTATCCATCAGTTGCAAGTATAGACAGCAGCTCAATTGAATCAACCTGTATATTCCTGAAACACGCAACAAACGCATAAACGTATGTGTGACATAAAAACAGTAAATGAACAGATATGTAAACTAACTCTCCTCTTAAGTTAGATACAACAAAAATAAAACATTCTTGCAAAAGATTCACACAACACAAAATAAAGACATATAAAAATGAATAAGCTCATAAATATAAATCAATAAGCAGTGAATCACAAGAAACAAGAATCACATATATCAAAATAAATGTATCTCCCCCTAACATGAATAGCCCCAAAAATGATATATAAAGTGAATCACCTAGATACAATCTAAAATCTCCACTAGCTCCGAAAAACAAAAAAAAATCTCCCCCTAACTACAAAAACTCCTCTACAAGTGTCAAAACTCTACTCCCCCTTTTTGTGACGGAATGCCAAAGGGCAATCACATGCCATCATCAAAAGGAGGTGGTGAGGGTGAACGAAGATGCGCCAAGTCAGCTCGCAATGCACATATCTCATCAAGTAAGTCCACCAAAATCTGACCATGAGCCGCCTGAACGGTCATGACAGTCTCCAAGGTACGACGTACATCAAAGTCATCCGAAGGAGGTGGAGGAACATCAGCAGCAGCAGCAGCACCAACAGGATCATCAACATCCTCACTAGCAGGACCTGTAGAAGAAGAGGAGGGAGGAGCGGTACCAGAAGGCTCAGACCTAGGGTGTTTAAAGCCAACTCGAAGGTGAGCAGCCCTCTGTCTAAGAAAAGACGCACTTATGGGAGCAATAACATGAACGGGCTCAGAAGAAGGGAAATCATTTAGACCAAGATAAAGCAAAATCCTATGAATAAAGATGGGATGGACAAGAGCATGAGAAGAAGATGAACTCCTATAAACTTCGTTCAAAGAACGAAGGAACAGATGAGGAAAACTGATAGGAGCATAGTAACAAGAGCGTACAAAAAGACACACCGCTCTAGAGGAATGGTGTGAAGATGAGAAATGAGCCAAAAAGAATGACATGCTATCCTAAAGAAGAGATAATGTAACTCAGATAGCTCAGCAGTGTTGATCCTAGGATCAGAACCCATTGAATAGAAGACCCAATGATGTAAGACATGACATCACTCAAAAGAAGAGACTCATTATAAGGGTAGACTGGGTGCTGGACCAAGGGTACCCCTAGAGCATCAGCCACTACAGTAGGAGTAATGGTGTACTCTACGCCTCGTATCCAACTCTTTACCAAAGTGTTGGAATCATAGACGCGGATAGAGATGTTCGAAAAGAACTCTTTAATTAGGGTAGTAGGTGGAGGAGGATCAGAAATATCCACCAAGGGTAACCAGCCCCGACGCTCAAAATTTGCCCTAATGGCAGGATCAAGCTCATCTAAAACAACAGCACGCTCAGACCAAATCTTTCTCCTAAGGTTCAGCTTATCATAAATCTCTTGGTTTTTCTCACTCGGAAACTTCTCACAGTCAAAAGAAGGTGGGGGAGGAGAAGGTGAGGGATAGACCTACGAGCTCTAGTTTTCCTAGGCATGATGCTAAGGAAAGGATAGAGACACATAGAAAGAACCAAGACACAAAGAAAGAACCAACAGAGCAAAAAGAACAAAATCCAATGGCAGACTGCAAGTTAGCACATGAAAAAAAAGAGCAAAAGTCTATATGATGCATGAACAATATTAATGACATGATGCATGTTCTAATACAGTAAACAAAGTTCAAATTAAGTTCAATTTCATAAAATTGGCTTGAGCATAGAGTTTCTAACAAAAAACCCCAAAAATTTGAAAAACCACTTGAATGTTTTTGAAACAAATTGATGAATTGATCATCACAAGGTTGAAAACAGATTAGAATGACCAATTTCATCAAAACAACAAGCCAATTTCATCAAATATAACCCAATTGAACAAAATCCCAAATTCGGATCAATTTCAAACCCTAGAATTTTCAATTTTTTACAAATCTCAAAATTGATCAAATTAAACCATCAACATCAAGTTTATATCATGTCCCAACAAAAACCCAATGATCAATTTAACTTAAAAAGGCTTGAATCATGAAAATCCCCAAAAAGAATAGGTCCAAAAATTTTAAAGAGAAATGCATGAAAAATGCATGAAGTCATGAAAATAAATGGAAAAAGAAGGGTAAAATAGACTTACCGGCTTTGGAAGACAAATTCTTTGCAAAAAATTTGGAGGAAAATGACAAAAAGGTTGTTTAGTGAGCTTGCCAAGTCGGAGAGAGAGAAAAAGTTTTGAACTTTTTGAAAAAGTGATTTGAAAAGGTCAAGAACAGTGTTTTTAAAAAAACCTGATTCGCGATATTCGATTGATCGAAATTTACATTCGATTGATC